>MU826863.1:226163-660358 GCA_029204205.1 Desmophyllum pertusum
TAATTCTGTGTATTTTTTAAGTCCAATGACATCTATTGCTGATACATTGCTTTGTCGTTAAGTAGGTAACGTAGAGTAACTGGGCCCTGCAGTGGTCCCTCTCTCTCTGTAAGAACACTATAAATCCGTTTGATAATTCCATTCTCTGGAGTTTTTGTGGTGGTAACTTCAAGCGATGCTTTATATACTGGGTAGAAACTGAGTTGCTGCAAACACTGAAGCTGGTTGGAGCTTTTGTGAAGGAACTGCATTTAAGCAATACAAGATCCATTCAGCGTTGGTTTGTTTTGTTGCCGCACATTTCAGACCATGTGATACTCAAAGAAAATTGTTTGATTCCCCAAATTACGAAGTGTATGTATGAATAATTTTTTAGACTAGATTATGTACATGCTACACGTTAAAGGAACAATTCTCTAGAGCAAAATAACATTATAGTTAAAACTCCTAATTAAAACAAGTTTAGCAAAATAACTTAGTTGTTAAACGCTTTTGAAGTACAAATGAAAGAAAAAAAAAAAACTATTTTGGTACCATCTTCCTTTGTTCGCCGAGTTATTCAATCCTGTTTATGGTCATCATCACAAACAGTAAGTGAAAGCCCAAACATTTAAACTCATTAATTCTGTGTACTATTTCTAGTCCTAGAGACAACTTTTGTGAGAATTTGCTCCATCATTAACAGGTAACATGGTAAATCGGCCCTGAAGAGGTCTTTCTTGTTTGTAGTACAGTTTATAGTCCTTTGATGATTCCATTTCTGTCATTTATGGGTTGGTGGTAAACTGCCGGATGCTACAAATACTGCGCGAGAACTGTCTTGCCTGTCACATTGAAGTTACTAGGAGCTTGTGAAGGACTGAACTAGAAATGCAAGTATAGAACATATCAAGCGTAGACAGAGTTCTAGTGCAACCATAAATATATCGGTCAATAAATTAATTTTCACTAACAAAGGAATGGGTAAAACTGCCTAACACTTGTGGAGATAATTACAATGAAGTAAATAGACACTATGTTTGAACATTTGTTGATTTCAATACTGTTTTGTGATTTTGTCTTAAACCAGTTTACTTGCCTAACTGCGTGTGTATAACATAATCAACACGGTACTGTCTATAGCTGTTTTACAGTATTTCTATTGCAATAACTACAGAGTTGCAGGTAAATGTAGTAATCTGTTGGAATCACAGCAGAAAAGGAGCTTTTGAAAGGAATAATTGCTAGTTCGTTCAAAAGGCTCCTTCACTGTTATTTCATATTATTTCATTGATGAATCTTATATCTCAATGAAATAAAAAAAAAAAAAAAAATTTTTCCAAAACTTCTCAATAAGCTCTTACCTGTACAATTTTTGGTACACGGGACCGTACATCCTACCGCTGATTTTACACTTTCCGGAGGAGGCGCTAAATGTCGCAATAAGACGTAAATCAAGTTAGTGGCGAGTCTGCTATTAAAACCAAGTAGTTCCTCATTTTCTTACCTATCTTCCCTTCGGATCTCATTTACTTTTACAGAAACTCTTTGGTCCATCCGGCAACAGAAGTGAAATCCAACACTTTGAAATTCATATCTGCGTGTATTTTGCAAGCCCGTGACATCTGTAGTGAACGGTGTTCCATCATTGATAGTCGAGTCATGTTTGCTGACCCTGCAGGAAGTCTCTTCTTGTTGTAAAAACATTTATATCCTGTGATGATTCCCTGTCTGGCATTTATGGGTGGGTACCTGCCAGGATGCTACAATCTGGTTTAGAACACTGCTTGCTGTCTACAGTGAAGGTAACTAGGATCTTGGTGAATGGGAACTGAAAATTAAACACAAGAAGTTCGCACTATAAAAGAGAATGTCACAGCTCTTTTGGGTGGTGCCAAAATGTAACTTTGTACTCTTGCATTTGTGTGCGCCATTGTGGAGTAGAAGCGTTCGTGTAAAACTAAAACATGCTCAGAGTGTCTGAAAATAATATTACTGTAATAAAAATCAGACAAATTGCAAAATTTTTAATAATAATAAAATTTATTACTTATATAGGCGCATTCTCCAAAAATAATGGCCCAAATGCGCTTTACATAGTGTCATCAGTAAAAAAAAATACTGAAATATATAACTAAATAAGTCAAAAGTTCAAATAGATTAAAATTAATATTAATAAAAAGCTAGTCTAAAAAGGTGTGTTTTAAGGGGGCTACTACGATCAAAAATACACTTCCTCCTGTTCTCTTCGGATTCGAAACTTTAACCACCAAATAGTAAATGTGCCAAATATCAAGTCAAAATTATCACGGGAAAAGTCGATTATTTTAACTCTTACTTTCCAACTTCGACTTGCCGCATGATGGATTCAAAAATGTCCGAGCGCGTAATAAGGATTGGGAGATGAGGACAAATACGTCATCCAATCAACCATATGGCTTCTTCTGTGTACACGAAGGCTGATTTCATGTTTCTTATTGGTATATCAAGAGGTTCTAGAGCTTTCTATCAACGTAAGACGCTTTTCTTCCACACAAGAATATACATCCAACGTATTGGGGACTATGCTAGCAGCAGGAGTCCAAAAGCCAGAATTTCTCGCACAACTCGCCTATCAGTGCTGGTTTAAAGAGCTCATCAAGCCTGCTCAAATCGAGACGAAGATAAGCTTAAGCTTATTACGGATGATATCGTCTGAGGGACTTATTGATCAGAAGTTTAAACTACGGGCCGGGCTGTTGGGTATGTGCTTCAGGGACTACGGGAGGGTTGTTTTTGTCAGCTGATGAAACTCCTCAGAATGGACTAATAATTTCAAAGCTTCGCTTGTTTACTTTGTCTGAACTGTAATTGTATACACATGGTATAAAGTGGTTGTCATGTGCTGCTTGTTTGGATACTTGGTTTTAGTTACTTCCAACCAATTAAAAGGTAATACTGGGAGATTCAAACAAAATTTATAACAATTTGTTTCCTATATTTTAAATAAAAAAAGCCTAAGCTAGTTGTGTCTTCATGTCAAAGCTCAAGGTGCATATTTCCTTGGTTTTGATATCATCCATTTTTAATTGAATTTGTATCTTTGATGCTATGTTATTGTAAACTTTATTGTACTGTAAATTGACAGGGTTCATCAGTCTAGAAATGTAGAAAAAGGATTTTCTCTGACTACCCTTTACGGACCTGAAAAAGTTTGGAAATGAAGTTTTATGTCTGGAAATTTGTCGAAGCTACATTGTGTATAAAAGTTATTATCAATGAAATCTTTGTCAGGTAGCTGGAATTCCTGTCCGGAAGTTTGATTGCATGTGTTAGGCCCAGTTCAGACGCGTACTTCACATGAGTCGAATCAAATTCGATGAAATTAAGTTCATGTGAAGTACGGTGTCTGTATCAATTCGGACGGCTGATTGAATTCGGATCGGCTCAGCCAGTCTTCCCGCTGGCTCAACCGGGGAATTACGGCTGTGGACTGACTTTGATTCGACACCGAATTTCACATGAGCCGAAACACAAGCATGAATTATTATAATGTATTTTCAATATAACAGCAATTTCACCCTAAAAATTAAGTTTGGCTGAATTAGCTCGGCGTCTGAATCAAATTCAATCGGTCTAATTAATTTGGGTCGGCCCTAAATTCGAATTGGCTCATTGAAGTACGGCGTCTGATCTGGCCTTGAATCTGCCGAGTCTGTAAAATGAAACATGGTTTCTAATTTACTCAGCATCATTAGACACAGGCTCAATTTGCACCTTCCTCATCATTCCTGTCCTCAAGAGCATGCATTTGGTGGGGGGGAGGGGGAGGGGGAAGGGATTCATTTTCCCAGGTAGTGGAGCCTAAAAAACATGGAAACCAATGCTTAATCAGCAGCAAGAGCTATCGAGAAGTCTGAAATTAGGTTCTTGTACATTTGATATGGAGAAAAACTGGTTATATATTCTAGGGTACCATTAGGGCCCAAGCACTTCGGTTAGCGAAGAACTGATTGAGCCTTAAGGGTTCCTGAGGACACTACCTTCACAATCATAGGGTCACTTAACAAAACATTTGGATATCACAAAAAACAGTGTTAACCTGATAATAACTATCAGGTATTTTGTTGCTAAAAATTGTTTTGACACATTGTTATGAAAGTAGTGATGACTAACACTCAATTTGCAAGTAAAAACAATATTTATTTTCACTTTTGTAACTAGATTCATGTTGGAAGCACAATCTTTGAATTTGGGCATGGATATCTTCAGAATTCTGTAATTTTTAGTATGTAGGTTCACATCAGCCCTTTGGCTGCCTTTTTACCCAACCTACTTATCAAATAAAGTATGTATGTATGTCTTGCCAACTTGACATGATTACCACTGTTGATAAAACACCTGATTTAAAATATAATTATTGTATGCTTTCAACAAAAAATATAACAATAGAGGATGAAAAAATGATTTAATGAAGCTTGTCATAATTTTCTTGTGTTTGTGAATTATCATTACAAACAGAAAAAGTTACAAAAGCACAACAGGTTTCATTACAGTTTAGACTTTTACTCTAGTAATGTTCATGTATTTGACTCGTTCCTTTTTTATTCTTGGAGCTCTCTTTATAGCACTTCCATTGAGCAATATTTGAATGACCACTCCCCTCGATTAATCGCCCCCCTCGAATAATCGCCCCCTTTTGGAGAAAAAACAATAATAATCACCCCTGGCTATTATTCTATGAAATAATTTTTTTTTCGGTTGCCCCAACAATTCACCTACTCCTGGAGCAGCTAGAGGGACAAGGGTACTGCAAATCCAACACAAAGTCATAAAACAATCATTGGGCAAGAATTATTTTACATGAAATTATGGTCAAACATTTAAAAAAAAAATGCATGGGTAAATAATTTTTCCCTACAGTTTTTCCAGTGGCCTCCCATTGGGACCAGTTTTCTCCTGCCCAGTCCATTAAGTTACTTGTTTTTGCATATATTTAACTTTTATTTTCGCCTTAATTGATCTGAAAAAATAATATTTTTTTTGCTTTTTTTGAAACACCATTTATTGTTGTTTGTGAATTGTTCTTGAATTGTTTTCTAATGTTTAACTGGGTTCAAAGTCAATAATGGGTAGTTGGCCCTGATCAGTATAGATTGTTATTTTCCCTTGTGAACCGTGTAACAACAACAAGGGGGCCAAAGAAAGGGGAAGGGGTTTAAGAAAGGTACAATTACATTTTCAAGCTTTGTTTGAACCATGACAGTTGCCCCCCCCATATGGATGCCAACCTGACCTGGTTTTTTGATTTTGAATCGAATCACCGTAATGAAAAGTGCCCCCTCCCCCGAGCCCCACAAAAAACCAACAGTCAACTAATATTAGCCGAGGAAATTTGCCAACGCTACATGTAACCAACGGTACTTTCCGCCTAACCATACCCCCTGAACATTGCCCCCCCCTCGAGTTTCCCAAGTGTTTTTTTCCTAAAAAATTCCTGTTGTTTCCCGTCCATCTTCCCAAATCTGAAAAAATAAGAGGCGAGAATTTCGTTAAATCCTTTTTGATCTTTGGCCCGTTGGTCCCCGCTTCTCCTGGGTTCCCACCTTAGCGCGCCACTTGCTCCTTTTGCGCCCTTTTTTTTAGTGGCATAAGCAAAGCTCAGAAAAAGGGCCCCCGACATAAACTTCTTTTTTTATTTTTCCAAATTTAAATTTCCTGGGGGGGGTTCATTTTACTGCGAAAGAACAACGGAAATACCGTTCCAAACACATCGGCGCTGGTTGTGGTTTCCCCTTTCTTTGCCATACGATTGCAACACTATCGCTTCGAGGAACCTTGAATTGGGAATGACGTCCATGAACAGGGACGCCTAATTTGGGGAAAACAAAAAAATCGCGGGCCCCCCTCGATGTTTTGCGAACTTATTCAATTGCGGGAAGTGGGATTTTACGACATTTTTGTCCCGAGTGTTTTTTTGGCGGGCTGGGTTTTTGTTTTCTCTGCCCGTGGTTTTGTACTTTGTTTCCCTGGTCCGATTTCTTAGCGTGTTTTATTTCATTCATTTTGAACCCAAATAATTGAAATTGGTCCCCCCTAAAAAAAAAACCGCGAAAAGAGAAAATACTTTAAATTTTGATCGTAGTTAAGCACTTTTAAGGTTTTGGCCCGCCTTAAACAGTTTTCCGACAGAAGGGCCTTGGCAACCTTTAATGTCCCCTAAATCCCCGGGTAGAAATTGGTTTCGGTGCCATAGGAGGGCGTTGGGGGTGTTTTTGGGGCCGCATTACTGAATAAATGCCTCCCCTAACACAATAACAAACTTATAGATGATATGATGGGTTTGACTAAGAAAAACGCAACTGAATCCTGGCATTCCCCTGCGGCAGATCCCTAAAGAGGCTCCTTCCCTGGAAGGCCGTAAGGGACAAGGCTTGGTCCATTGAGGATACGAAAGGGTGCTTAAATCCATTAAACCTATCCCTTGCTATGTAAACAAATAGAAATCCCCTTAAAGTTGAATTGCTCCCCACAGTGGAAGCCCCCATGTTGCAAATCAACAAAGGAAGGAGTGTGATATTGGAAAATCCGACCTTATGTCGACAAAAATATAAGCCTTACGCATCCGAAATTAAGCACATAAACTGTTAACCACTGGAATTAAGCAGCCTAGACAGGCCATACAAGAATGGCCCACCGTTAAAGTTTTTAATTCCAATTCCGCAATATAAACAAGCGCAATGGGACGAGTGGGTCCTTGGTAAGAATTCCGGCCAATGGACACCTGAGGATTTATTTTGGCGAACCTTTTAAAGATTTGAGAAGATTGTTTTCTAAATATGGTATTCCAAAATTTGTTCCCTTGTTTTTTTTGTTCCCAATAAGTTTTTCCCTGATATGGTAGTATGGTTTTCACATAAACCATTTTTTCCTTACCAAAATTAAAAAATGCCCATGTTGAATTTCCAGGTACTTTACTGTAACCAAGCCCGTAAACAGCTGAACTAAACATTTTGTTCCTGGGTTTGGAATTTTGACAAAACCTACAGGTTATCTTAGGAAAAGGCCAGGGCCACAACAACCTTTCCCATACTGGGAACAGAAAATTTTTTTTTTTTCTTTGTTTTAAGTACTGGCTGACAGCCATAATTATTTTAATTTTTATAATACATATTTTAAATACAAACTAACTCTTTTGTAATTAAATTTTTGCATGCCTTTATTTGACCTTAAATTAACTTGTTAACCGTGAATAATAAAATTACTAATCATTTACCTTTTTTTGTAAATGGGACAAAGAACCCCGTACCAACTTTTTGAATGAGAAATTGTAACAATTGGTACATTTAAGTTTTTTTTCACACTTTTGGTAGATAAAATCAACAGAATAGACAAATAAATGTTTTCCTGCATTATAACAAAATGATTGGCAATTAAATTCTCAAATAATAACCGTTTTAAATATCGTTTTTGATATTTTTTGGTCAGGGAGTGGTGAAAGTGAAAAATTTAATGAAAGTTTAAGTTTATTGGCGACATAAACAAATGTTGGTATGGAATCGCGAATCCGAGTTTTTTGAAAGGCAGGTACCATGGAGGGTACTTTTTTCTTTTTAGTGTTGTTTTTTCTTTTTTCGCATCTACTGCGTGAATGTTTGGAACCAAAACAGGGACAGAAACGTGATTGTTTTCCAAAACATTTTGTGCTGAGGGAAATATATTTTTGGGTGACAATTCTAGATAAAAAACCCTCAAGCTATAAAGACTTCACAGTGAACTAGAGAACTGGAATATGTGTAAGTTTATGTGTTGAGTAAGTTTTCCCACCGCTTGAATGTCACATGTACCATACAGGTCCCGGAATGTCAGAACAAGAAGGATCTGTTCATTTTTAATAATTTTTACGATTGAATTCTAAATATTATAAGGAGCTATTTTTTTGTTTTCATTATAATAAATTATTATGACGTATAGATTTGATCTTAACCAGTTTAAAAAACACATTCTGCCTTGAAACAAAACTGTTTCAACTAAATAAAATGTGTTTTTTTTAACTAAAAAAACAGGCTATCTTCTATTTAATCCTACAA
Source organism: Desmophyllum pertusum (assembly GCA_029204205.1). Lineage (NCBI taxonomy): Eukaryota > Metazoa > Cnidaria > Anthozoa > Scleractinia > Caryophylliidae > Desmophyllum > Desmophyllum pertusum. Next base: position 234,212 of record MU826863.1, read on the forward strand.
CTGATTTCTGCAACTTATCTTTAAGGCCTGGGAGAATTTTGTAATTGCAAAAGGGGGGGGGAGAGGTGGGGGGGGGCGGGGGAGCGAGCCATGGGTTTTTTGATCGTGTTTGGTACAGGGATTTTTTTTTAGTCCCAGCGAGTTGGCTCAAGGCATACATCAATGTGAACAGTGGAAGATCCCCTGTGGATATAATGCAATTTTGTATGTTGCACAATATAAAGGTGGAACATGGTTGTGAATATTGGTTTTTCTTTGAGTTTGTCGAATCGTGTTACTTTTTGTACACTCATTGCAACTGCAAATTGAAAAATGAGCAGAAACAAAAATACAATAAAAAAGTTTTTTTTTTTTTTTTAAAATACTTTAATCTAACCTAAATACTCGAAATTTAGCCGCCTGGGGCGCTTATTTCAAATTTTTGAGGACGAGGGGAGAGGTGGGGGGGGAGCGCTTATTCCGAGGGTAGTCGCTTATTTTTCAATTTTTCACAAGAATTTGGTTGGCCCAGGTATGGGCGGTTGCAATTTTTTTTTGTATTACTGTATAACATTGTTTGCGCGTTAAACAAACAAACATAACCCTGAGTTATAGTTTTGGGATACTCGTTGTGTGTATGTGATGTATTTCAGCGAATTATTTCGTAATTAAGTTGTTTTTTTTCCTTAATAGACCGACACCACTTGGTATTCGTAATTTAATTTATTTGGCCAAGTGTTTCACAAACTGTAAACAAGTTAATTCATGAGAACATCTGTTCATGGATAGTATTTTCCTACTTACGACCAGTAACATCTTGTAACGTAGCTCGGCGAACATATTTCTTTCGTCAAAAAGTCCTCGTCCTCTACAGCCATGTCCCGATGAATGTGACTCTCATTAAGAGGCCTAGAAGGTAGGGGGATCACGCTCTAAGGGGAACCGGCTAGAAAAAAAAAATCCCTCTTCCTCAGGGGAAGGGCAGGCGGCTTATATTCAAATTTTTGTTGGTTTGGCCCGATAAGAGGGGACACTTATTCGAGGGGGCCGCTTATTCGAGGGGCAGATCTGCGCTAACATTTTTCGAGTTATTGAAAATATGGTATGGTGTACTAGGTGTGTTTTTCCACCAATATAAGGGTGTGAAGAACCGAAACTAACAAGGAAGAGTGCGAGGGGCGGGGGGAAGGGCTGTATGGCTATAGGAAAAAGGTCTCCCAAGCCATCCATAACTTTTATATGGTATGTCCTGAGGAGGAGGCGTCCAGTTGGGGCGCACATCCAAAGGGTGGTAGTGTTTGGTTCCGATTTCACGTTGATGCCAAACCAAGTTATTTGACAAGGGCCCCAGAGGCCGTTTTTTTTAATCCAACTTTGGGTTATATGTTCGCGTTAAGTTTTCAGATTTTTCATGAGATTTCCGCTTTCTATGAAATTAGTTTTCCTCCAAAATCTTTACAATTTTTTTGGGTATCCTTTATATTGTTTTTGACGTTTTTTTTTCGAAATCAAATTGGGTGATTTTCTTACATTTATCTGAAACCAAATTTTAAAAAATGCCACGATGGCGGACATTTTTTTAAAGTATGGAACGTTTATTTTGGCATGACATATCCATAATTGGATTCCGTGAATTTTTCACCACTAAAAATAAACCAATGTTTTTGAATGCTTTTATACAACCAACATTAAGTTTCATTTGTTAAAGCACAAATACTGTTTCGAAGATTACAGATCATTTTTACCCAGGCATTTGTATGGGGTTTTTTTGAAATAAGCTTAATTTTTCAGTTTTTTCCATAAAAGATGTTTGCTTTTTTAGCGATGAAAATCCCTTAATCCAAATTTTTGCTTATTGCCTGTTTATTAACATTTTAGTATTTTTCTTGATTGTTTTTCCAAAACAAATTTTGGAGATCTTTTTGTCTGACCATTTACTGAAAACATTTTTTAGCAAAGTACCAAGATTTTGAAGGATCCACGAATGGCGGGATTTTTTTTTTTTTAATGTATTACGACATTATTGGATTTGTCCCCCCGTGACGTCATAATAATTTGCAACGTGACTGCCACTAAAATAACGATTTTTTTGCATGCCCTTACACACCAATGTAAGTTTTCATATTTCATCAGCATCAATACTTTTTCGAGAATACCCATAGGGGGTTGAGGGGGGGTACTATCCTTGGACCACCCCCCCCCCAGGCCTCACAAATTAAAAAAAAAAGCCAATTCAGAATAGGGTTAAAAGTTTTTTTTTTTATATCTTTATAATTTTATACTTAAATTATTGCTACATTTCATCAAGCGCATGTCCACAAGTTTGTCCGATATTCGGAAGTTCCTTTGGCTAATTTTCTTAAAGTAATAAATTTGAAGACGATCAAATTCTTCCGAGTTTTTTTTTAGCGCATTTTTTCATTTTTGGGTCACGTAAGCAACACCAGCATAAGGGCATGGGGGTTCGAAACATAATTAAAATGAATTTGGAACCAAACACTACCAAAACGTTACGCGTTTTGATACCCACTCGGAGTCCTATGAAGCCAAGTTATGGAGGTTTTGGGAGATTTCGCTTAGACAACAGCCCCTGTGGTTTTTCCTTGTAGTTTTGTAGGTTCTCCCCCTTAAAACCTAAACGAGTGGGTAGCAAGTTGGAATTTTATAAATAACCTGCAGACTAGAATTATTCCCAAACAAACTTTCCACTCCCTCGTAGAGCCCTTATGAGTTGTTGAGTAATTTGTGTGGCAGGCAGTGGATAAGAACCCGGAGCCAACTTTGCCAAATTCTTCGAGACTGTGGTTTTACTATGTCCCCCTTTTTCTTTCCAGGAATTTAGCATTGAAGATCTTAGCAAAATACTATTTTTATCGCGTAATCACAAAAAAATAAATATCACAGTTTGAAAACATAACTTGCATACTACATGTACATGGTTTACAGGGTCAGTGGTAAAAACTTCGGAAAAAATTACTGCACGGAAATAAATGAGTCACGAGTTGTCAATAAGGCTATCAATACGAGCTGGGACCTCATCCCACCCTGGTAGGTTCACCCACATTTGTAACAGGGTTGTACATGGCCCCAATTGTCAAGGGGGAGAAAAGGCCTTGAATAAAGGACAGGCCCCGTGGCCCTCCGGCCAGTTCAGGCCCATGGGGCCATTCCACCCTGTCAAAATTAACTCACTTGATTACAGAACCCTCTAGGAGAAGTATAAGCACCGACATTGCATTAAATCCAAAATTTAATAATAATTATTATTCTAACCAACCTTATCAACCACTGTTTTTCTGTGAATAAGGTGACCCCAGTCCCATTATTGGTGTTTAAGTGAATAATTGCAAAAACTTGATATTTTGTTGTCCCAACTCCCATGTGCATTTGACTTTCCTTGAGTAGCCCTTACAGCACAGATAACAAACTCATAGTGCAGGTTTATAATTTTTTTTTTGTAAAAAGATAGTCATTAAGGCATTGCTTTCATCATTGGTGTGGACCCAATGCACCCCGTCAATTTCAGGTGACCCATTAGAAGCCTTTTACCATTTACTACCAATTTGAAGCCGGAGAGAAGGTTGTTTGTCTGGAAATGCATCCCCCTGCTGGCCACACCCAAATGGCCCCCCTGGGATTTGACATTGCTAAAAAATAAAAATCGAGTGTTGAAACTGCTAGGTTAAAGTCTGTCTAACAAGAGCTTATTGGCTTTTTATTCAGGCCAGCCCTCTTTAAACCTCCCCCCCCAGGTTTTTTTTCCATAGCATTGAAACCACTCAGGAGTAAATTATTATTTGCTGACTCTCCTGGAATTGAGGATGGCTAGGTCCATTGTAGAATTAACCCCCTGGGCATTACTTAGTCAGAATGGCCCTGAACAATTCCGAGCTGGTATAAACCCATTTTTTTACTCCCTGGGTGGAGAGAGGCCACTATGGATGAGTAAAGAGTCCCATCTTTCGACCAACAACACAACACAAATGAATCCCCAGCCCAGGCTCAAAACCCTGAACCGCTCCAGAGTCTGGAGTTAGGCCAACCATTCCTTCCCACTGAAATCAACATTAGAATCACAGAGTAAACGACCCCAACCCAAAGCAAGCTACATGTACATTATGAGAGAAGACCAGATAACTTCCCTGACAGTCCCCGTAATCAACCCATTTTTTTTTTCCCCCATTAATTGGAACCATAATGGTAAAAAAAAAAAAAAAAAAAAAAGTTTTATTGGTGGGTAAATTTAATTTAATCCATAGTAAACCTCTTCTTTCCAGAATACACTTCAACTTCACAAATCTTAAAGTGGTTCCATCTTTATTAGATAAACTTTTCTGATTTGTCACATATCTTTCCAATACAAAGTGAGGAACGACCAGAAAGAAAGGATAAGCCTTTTCGACTCCTGGAACTTTGTAAGGTACCGACCACACTTAGGATTAGTAACACCCCCACCACTGGGGTTTATGGTGCCTAGGAAGAAATATAACTCATTTATTAAAAGACCATAAATAAAGAATCCACAAACCCTTACATGTACCAGATAAACGTCTTTTGGTTGAGTTTTTAATTGCCTTTTAGTGAAATATTAGGCCATTGGTCAGAAGGCAAGTAGCGATTTTTTTCTAATCATGGCATGTTGAGATTTTTAAAATGCAATTTAACTTAGCTAAACTAACAGTTGGGAAACCCCGATTTTAACGAAGTTGGCCAGGGACTGGGGAAATTGGTTCGTTTAAAATCTTGGGGTTTTCCCGCATTAAAAATTTTCCGAGAACCCACGATATAACGAATTTGTTGAAACTGGCACCAAAAACTTCGGTTTAAATTAGGGCTATAGTTTTTAATAATTAATTTTGCCGTAAATGTTTAAACTGATTTAACAGACAAAGAAATGGGATAAAGCCGATTAGATGTGCCGGTTCTGGTGACAATTCCTATTTTTTTCTAGCCAACATGTATGACCTGTCAATGGACTGTTTGACAAACTTGTCCTATTTGAGAATTAAAATATTTTTTTACTGTAGTCGATTATTTTCATTCTTCTGTGGCTTGATGGAACATTTATTCGTGTATATTCGGGGTAGATTTTTTTACAGTTCGGGCCCGTCTAGATTGTGTTTCATTATACATCGGGTATTTCGTTTAAATCCAGGGTTTTTTTTTTTTTCCATTACATTTTTTTATTGTAATTCTTGAACCGGGCCCCTGAATAAATTTTCCTGCGTTTAAATCGGGGGACCTTCCGTTAAATTCGAGGTTCGTTTAAATCTGGGTGTTTTACACTGTATGATGAGCAAGTTTTGGGCCACTTGGTGGTTTTTTGGTTTTTGTTAATTTACGTTTTTTTTGTCCCAGACGAGTCCTATTAAACATTCCCTGACCACATCCTTTTTAGAGCGTTCCCCGGGGCATGTCCCCTGTTTACGTTTCCAGTCGCTGGTGTTTTTCGGGCAAGCAGTCCAGCTTGACGGGATATGGGGCCTCATGCCCCCATGATTGGTGGTCATGGGGGGTGGTTTATCCGCGGCGCAACAATGTGCCCCATCTCCATTGTCTTCGGTGGTTCTAGCGTGTTCCCCCCTCAACCATACACTGCTGGTTTGAAATCGTACCAAGTTTTTGGTAGCCTCCCCCCTTCCCCTCCGCTCTCTCTATTTGACATTTTAATAATTGATTTTTTCATTTCCACCTGAACCCTCTTGCGTCATTGTGAATGGGTTGCCTATAAGCTAGGGGGTTTGGCATGGGAGTGGGGGGGGGGGGGGGGGGCTACATTGCTGGGTGTGGATAGGGAATGGCCACTGGGGGTGGTCTACATGTACCTCTGCTGGGGTTTGTGGGCTTCAGCCTGGGGGCCGGTTCTTCGGGCACCCAATCTCCACTTGTTGACGTACCACTATGTACGTTGTTCATATGTTTAAAATTAATGTTTTCAGCTTAATATTGAGGCAAATGATGTGAAATCGGAATGGGAATATCTCACACTGGCCCCAAAGCTGTCAGCAACTGAACTAGAAAATATTTCATGAAGAGGCAGTCAACACATGTCAAAATGACCAAGTCCTGTAAATAAATTACATTTCTTTTTTCTTTTTTTACTTTTTTCTTCTTCTTTTCATCAAGATTTAACAGTATTTCAGTGGAAGAGGCCTTGCAAGTTTTCCGATCTTTTTGTACATAATTATAAATTATGTAACATAGTTTTTTTTTCTATTCTTCATATGCAGGGGGCCCTACAGATACCAGCCCTGATTGAAGCATGAATAGATCAATGAGGCCTTGCTACCCTGTTAAAAAATTAAGTTGTAAATCTTTCTACTGGTCAAAACCACTTTGCAAAAACCAGAGATGGCTAATACAGGTTGAAAAACAGTCTTGTGGTGTAAGTTACGATATGCGTTATACTGTATAAGGACAAGTATTGGAAACGTCTAACACTACCCACTCGGATCTCAAAAAAACTTATCCAATCTAAATGAATATGGTCCACCTAAGTTGTCACTATGTACACTTCAGACACTGTGCTCAAACTTGTCCCCAGCGTCACACTTCTCCACCATCGCTTTATTTTCTGTTAAATGTATGTGTACAGGACCCAGAAGAAAAAAGTCTGTTGCGCTGTTACCATCCACTGCTCTGCTACCTTGCGGACCAAACAGACATTTAAACCATCAGCGCCGCCTGATTCAAAGCCGGCACGCTAGTCTGATTTGTTTGTTTGCCAAATTGCCAGATTTTCTAGAATGAAACAATGATAATCATTCATGACCATTGGATTAAAACCACAAATTGTACAGTCACACCTCAGGACTGTAAGCAGATATTTTTTTTTTTTCTTTCGAGAGTGTCACCCCCCCCCCAAAAAAAGTGACTCACTTCAGGAGAGGTGTGCTGCTTATGAGAGGTTAAAAAATATAGTGTTTGTATGCGGCCTGGGACCATATCATAAACAAGTGTCCGCTTATGGAGAATTAGTGTCCGCCTTTGGGAGGAGGTGTCCCTGAGTGGAGCGTTATAGGGAAAATTGCAACTGCGTGGCATTCTGAATATCTTTTTAATAACATAAGGTCATGTAAAGCCAAATACAGGTGAATTATAGCGGGGTGGGGTGGGGCAAGGCTATCTCCGAGTTCCTTTTCACCTGTATTTAAAACCCAATCCTGTAAAAAAAAACGTTTCTAACATTTGGTTCCAGAAAATATCCATACCCACCCCAAGGAAGGTCATGGGAAAATTCCAAGGGGGAGGGGGGTCTCAAAAGCCAAAATTTTAAGGAAAGTATGAAGCTAAACTGGAAATTCCTGGGGGGAGGGGGGGCACCCCCTCCCCCTCCCCAAAAAACCTTTCATGAATGAATGAAATGATTTGATTGATTGATTGGACTGACTGATTGATTGATTGAATGAATGAATGTTTAGTATCCCATCAATTAATAAAAAATTTAATATTATATATATAATATATCATAATCTATTTTAATCCTTTATGTTCATCACCATCCACATTACATACAAAACACGGGACAGATTACATTAAAACTAGTATTTCATTATATAATTTACTGTGTAAAAACTCGCGCTGTGATTGGTTTAGAACAAAACCGTCCTCTATTAGAGTACAGACGGACGAATGACGTCACGGTGTTTGCGGGAAAACACGCGCGCCCTGCCACAACACGAATTCTTCGCATCGCCGACTCTCAAAAACAGAGAAAACTTTTCATCAAACTGGAAATATTCCGTAGGAAATTCAATGTAGATCAATTGATACTGATTATGTAAATCAGCTGTATCAAGCTTGGCTAGAACTTGGAGGACCAATATGATGGACTTTTAGATCATTGTGAACAGAATCGAGAAATTTAGCGGATTATCGCTCGTCGTGAAGCGACTTAGCAACGGGATTTGGACTGGAATAATTCAGATTGTTTTTTCCTCATATCAGGTTAGGTTCTTCTAAAAATATTTGTTTTTCGAGGACATTTGCTGAGTTGAGCTGTTAGTTTATTTTAAAAGCCGCATTGAGATAGTTTTCACAAAGTTTTATTTGAGTGGGCCATGAAAACACTGATGGCCTAAACTCGATGTTTGTGGACATAATTTTTATCGCGCTTATTTAGCGTACATTCAAGTGAAAATCCGAAGCGAATTATCTCCAAAATTATATAAAGACGAATAGATTCTATTTGGCCGGCGGGTCAAACAGCTGACCCAACTCGGACTACGTCTCGTGGGCCACTTTTCTAGTTGTTCTTGTCACGTTTTGACGTCATCTGTACTCTAATCAGAGTACTAGACGCACGGCCAAAATATAATCTATTTGTTAATGAACATTACAATATACACATCTGTCAAGCCTACATTGCTAATATATTTGGGCTAAATAACAATGGTTTAAAAAATACGGTCCGCGACGCTGTTACTCAAAATGCGCCTACTGCGGTTTTTACTCGGAGAATGCGCCATAGCGAATAATATTAAGCTGAGTTAACGAAAATGGATTGGCGACCCTGCGATGTCACTTCAGTATTAGGTGGATTCTCGGAAAATATCCTGCATCTTACATGTATGTTTTAATAAAAGACTTGTCTATGTTGTTTCACGCTAACGCAATGGAAGATTTACGATATGCTTCAAGTAAACCCAGCGAATTCGAAGGGAAGATGGATTTATTTACAAGGCTGTATTTAAGCCAGGACCCAACTTACGATGCGTTTGCTGTTTCAAAAACGTTTGACACACTGGTTTCAGACTTCATGAGAAATTAATAACACTTTTTTGGATTTTTGAGGTGAGTCAAAAAACTTGTTTTTAGATCTTGTTGGATTTGTTAATCATCTCGCCTCCAAAATCTATACAAATTTATTTCATTATCTCACGTGTGCTGTGTTAGGTGTTAATTATTCTCTTCATGAAGCATGTCTTGTTCTGTCATGATGACTGTATCAATTATAAAAGCCTGCACTTGGGGTTAAATAGTTTTTCGCTTCATCAAAAATAAATTTACATTAGTTATTAGTTAGTGTTCTTGTGTGATGAGAGAAATTGATAATCCCAACCCACTGTAATTAATAAATTATATTACAGTATGTGTTTATTTTATTGAAAAAAATTTTAATTTGTGGCTCCAAAGAAAATATTTGCGCGAAGTAAAAAGCCTGTGTCGGTGAAACTTAAATACATTTTCTCCGCAATCAAAGATGATTTACAGTCCGTATTGCGTAAGCCTTCATTGATCAGGGTTTGTTTTCAGTTTTGTTGTTGATTTTGTTGATTTACTTGTTACACTGTCGTAGAGGTTCTTCTATCCTGGCGTTAAATAATGAGGGAATTTGTATTTTCGGATAGTAGAAAATTTACATTCCTTCGTTGAGAACTCAAAAAATATTGCATGGCTGAGATTGGCAGTCAGTACGGGACTGTAAAATGCATACACATAATTCGTTAATAGGAAACCAAAAGACAAATAAACCAAGGCAAAACCCGTTCTCTTCCGATCCTCCTCTCTCTGGCCCTCTGGGCAAGCGGGAAGGTTACGTAAGAAACCTGGGAACGGCGTTTGCGTGCTTCTTCTAATGGACAGCGGGGGCCGGCGGGGGGCTGACGTCATGGAAATTTCATGCCAATTCAAATTGGGAAAACGCGGGTAGGACTTGAAAACGCAATGTTTTATTTGTATATTAACAAGTTGTAACGCGAAAATAAAAACAACTTGGAATTTCGTGAATTTACAAACAAACTACAGGTGTAGCTGGGCTAGACATGTAAATATCAATGTTATGAACATGGGAAACAGAGCACCACACTTTGCATTTGAATTTAGTCACGCCTAACCCCGGGCACTACATGTCTGACCACCGTGCATTGACTAGAGTGATTTACCTGTGCAATGTAAACAACTTTGCTGGCTTTTTCCTTTTTTCTTTGGTGTATTCCCGTGTATTGTATTTGATAACCCCGAGCTAATGCCAAACATCTCTTGCCTTTGAAGTTATGTTCTACTTCAAGGCCACCTAAAACTCTGTCTCTTGATATTTGACCTACAATTGTACGTTGCCTTTGGTGACTATTAAGGTCACAGTTCTAAAAAACTATTTTCGTTTATCTCAGTTCTTTTCTTATCAATATGAAAGGACAAGCACATCTTTAGTTTATTTTAGAAAGGAAAAACCGCAATTAAGGCTGTTCTTTATCTTATATCAACATGTTCAGTACATGGGTTTTAGCTTTTGAACATATCGATAAACAAACTTGGACTCATTAGCGATTAGCTAGTGGCTAAATAAGCCTCATTTTTTCGGAAGTATAAATTAAAAGTATTATATCATGTATATGTACACTGTAACTCACTCTTTCATGGGACATGGAACGGCCAAATCAGTATCTATCATTGAACATGACAAAGACTTGACAATTTAACCCGGGCGGTGAAATTGATCTCATAATTAAGATGACATGTTGTTTTCTTAACGAAAAGCAGAATTATACAAATCAATGAAATCAGTAAGGTTGTGTGGATCGGGGCGGGGGGTACTCCCTTATAATAAGCCTATATAGGTATGTGTGCGGCCCCAAAAGGGTACGATTTTTGAGCAGTTTTTGTCTGAAATAGGATATGGAATTTTGACCATTTTGGTCTGAAATAGGGTATGTTGTAGTGCCCTTTGGCCTGGAATTTGGTTTAGACGAAACTATTTTTCTCCATTAAACATCGGGAAATTTGAAGCCCTTTTCAAATGTTTTGCCGCCAAATGGAAACCCATTCCTGGGTAGATGGAAAGTCATGTATTAGACAGGGGTTGTGTACAATTTTATAGGTCTGAAATGAGGGTATGGAAAAATTCAACATATTTTGAGTCTGAAAATAGGTTAAGGCGTTTCAAGAAGCAGGCCTCACACCCATACCAAAAATTTCAGGGAGTACCCCCCCCCCCCCTCCGGGGGTTGTGGTATGTTAAGAGTTGATCTTTTCCTCGACAACAGCAAAAATGAAGTCTGTTGTTTTTAACCTAAGTCCAAGTTCTTCCCAAGATCTACAATAGCAAACTCTGATGTAGCCTTCCTTCTAGTCCAATCGCGTAAATAGGAAATTGCTGCTGGACAGACATCAAAACTGTTTTGAATTACAAAAACAAAACTACAACAATACCCTGGGTGCCAGAGGGGTTTTTCCCTTGAAGAGGAGCGCTGAGGCCCCGAAACGAAAAATTTTTTTCTCTACTCAGCGGGTTTTGTCGTCGCGGCTTGCCGTTCACAGTTTGCGCAGAGTAAAAAAAAAACCTCTCACCCAGGGTACTATAAAAAAATACTTACTCATTTCTGTAATTCTGTAACGCTTCAAGCAGCTTCAAGTCTATTTGCCTCCAAACAAAACAAATTTGTCTTTAATCCTTGCCGGTATGCCTGCGTCAGCATTAATATGTTATTAATTTTAGTCTATATAACTGTAAACATTTTAAAGCCACTTAATCCAGTATGTAAATTATATAATATCCCATGACTTCAGCACCCGGGGATTTTACCATCTGCGCGTGACGAAAGCGCCAGAGTACGCAGGCTACGGCGGTCGCTTTGTTCTCCAGCGCTTCCTTCTTTATCAAGGGCTACAAACCGAAGACAAAAGTAGTTGGAACTGGCTCGCTGTTGCAAAATAGAAAATTTCTCTCCTATTTCCCGATGCCTAAAAAACTTTGTTATTATAAAGTTAGTGTCTGACTATGACTAAAGAATGCCCCCCCCCCCCCCCCGTAAACAGGGTTGCACCTCGTTGGGGGCGGTTGGTAAATGTGAGTTGCAAACCCAACATTGAGATGGGGAGGGGGGGTTGGGAAGTTAATTCTGTTGATCCGTGCCAACACTTCTGTTCTTAGGTTGTCTGCTAAAATTGGGTGTGGTCATATGACTATACCTAAGTTTTTTAACATAAATGTTTCAAACAGAAAATCACTTCCATCATCACTGCAAACGAACAAACTAGAATATTTCATATCGGTATCAATGCGTTTAAAATCATTGTAAAACACAATGTGGACTCAAAATTATCCAATTTGTAGATGTAAAATATAAACGAAAAATATTTCTGGTCAATTGAGGAACCTTCAAGCAGTGTTTGAAAATGTGTGGGAATCATTCAACAAAAGAAAGGAGTAAACTAAAAATAAAACCATGGATAATACAAACAAGTTATGGACAGCTAGTAAGCAATATAGTTGGTTACGTTTAGGGGTGGTGGCGAGCCGGAGAAAGCGAGGGGCGGTAGTGGCTAGGGGGTATATGGTTGAAGTTTTTATTGACAATTTCAACATTCGATTCACAGACGTGAATGAAAAAAACAATGGCGGGACGGCAGATAAAAAATATTGGAAGTTCGTGAGGTGCGCATAGTGTACCTTTCATTAAAGATATAGCCGTGCAGCATTTAAACAAAAATTTCAAAAAGGGCAGAGATTAGCGGTTTGCCCTGATGGCCGTTAAAAAACTGCATGGGGAACAACTGACCGCGGGCATCCATGAAGCAGTGGGTAGTCGCGCAGAGAAATGCACGATAAGTGTGATAGCAGTAGTGCTAACATGTTTCCACTACCACATGGCGTTGAAATTGGAAAAGCGCGCAAGGTGGTTGTCTGTCCAACATTATCTGGAAGAGGTGTATGGAATAAAAGTTAATTTAGATTCAACCACAACACCTACTACAGTACCTTCAAGTATACCACAAAGAAGATAAAAAATTATTCTATTCAGAGGGACATCCAGATCTCGAGGACTGAGTGTGCTCCCCCCCAAAACTGAACAAGCCATTTCAGGAAAGAAAGCGTAAGGCTCAAAGAGAAAATAAAGTTGGCTCCAATGTGGTCATTGCTTTGCGCAATTAATTTTACAGTACAAAGACTAGAGTCAAAACATGTCTGTTAACAGTGTCATGAAAGATGAGTAATGTGTAAAGAATTGAATTAATTAACCTACGGTACACCTCACAGTACACCATTCTGATTGCTTTTAATGCGTTCTTTGCAGTGCTTTCGAATAAAATTTTTACTATTTTCGTAGTAATGGGATCTCAGTCTTATGATGCAATGCATTTTTCAGGCGTTACTGTTTCAAAACAAAGGAAATAAACACAGTACACCACAAATGCAATATAAAAATTAAAGATTAGTTTAGTATTAAGTTTTAAAATAACAGTTTTATATGGTGTACTGTGCTAATTTTCAAGGCATTTTATTTTGACAACACAGAAATGGAGCAAAATCCTCACTTATAACATAATACACGGATTTATATGTTACTTGGAATGTAAACGTCTTGAAAAATAGGCTATCTTAGAGCCAATTCTTGTGGTGTACTGTTGGGTGTATTGTAGTGACAATGGATAGTTAAGTTTTAACTATTTGCAAACTGAACGAGTGAGTGGTCACGCGAATAGAGAGAACGCTTAATTTGTATTACCAAGTCATTAATGCACAGTTAAGATCACTTTCTTTATTATCTTAGTAGCTATACACAGTTATCAAGTTAAATTTTTTACATAAAGTATGTTCATGAGAGTGTTTCAAAATATTTTAATATTTTGTTCTTATAACCCCTACCTTTAATTACTGCTTTAATTCGCTCCGGCATACTTTCTATAGCACGATCAATAATTTCAGGATCAAGATTATTCTAGTGTTCGTAAAACTCTTGCTTGGAATTTGTCAAACGACTCTGAAGTAATATTCTGTTCAATCGCTTCGCTTTCTAAAATATCTTTGACAACAACTTCCGTCACAACTCGTTTTTGTCACAAAAAGATCAACTCGGTCTCAAGGTTAAATGACCCATTAGAACGTAGACACTTTGAAAAAGTAATCCTTTTACTGTAAAAATTAAAACACAACATTCCAACTGACAAATACAAAAAAAAATATATATAATCAAGAAAATAGATTCTGTTTAAAAGCTCTTCCCCCTGCAAATGCCAAAGAAACATGTTCTATGGCGGTGCCTACAGTGTCCCGCAATGTTGTTGTAAACATTGTTGTCAATCATAGATTGGTAAGATAGACTCTCATGGGTCATGTCATTGTACACCGAAAAGAGATTAAAAATCTACACATGGGTATTGGTGAACCTATCGAGATTATATTGTTATTAGAATTTGTGTTATGACCAATTTAATACATTTGTCAGTTTTCATACAACCGAAGACAAAAGTAGTTGGAACGATCCGCTAGTTGCAAATAGAAATTTCTATCCTATTGACGCTAAAACTTTGTTATTATAAAGTTAGTGTCTGAATATGACTAAAAGGATGCCCCCCCCCCCCCCCCCGTAACAAGGTTGCACCTCGTTGGGGCGGTAATGTGGTTGCAACCCAACATTGAGACGGGGAGGGGGGGTGGAACGTTAATTCTGTTGATCGTGCCAAACCACGTCTGTCTTAGGTTGTAGTTTCCCCTCCTCTCGTGTGAGGCCTTCTGTAGGTAGGCTTATTAATTAAACATAAGTCTGCTCATAGCCTGGCCAACAAAGGATTATTACAGTACATTCTACAAAGGACGATTCACATCAACATAAAAAAAAGTATTAAAGGGCACTAAGCAATACCATGCTCTTCTTAAAAACTACAATAGCTCGGCCGACTTCGCGATCCTTCTCGGCGGACCAACCAACACTCTGTGCAGATTTAATATCGTGTTAAATTTGACCTAGTATCAAACAAAACTTGCAAACTATACCCTTCTTTGAATGCAATTAACCCAATCACCCACTGTTTTCTTTACAAAACAAACTGGAAATAGTGCCTCATTAATGGGATGATCTTATCTTTCGTCGACATTCTTAATGGTTCTCAAAATTTCTCACAAACCACTGAAGCAGACAAGTTCGTCTACAATTTTAGAGAGATAATCATCCTTTTTTTTTTTTTTTTCCACATCGTCTTGCAAACTAAAAGGCCTATACTTTTTGTCACGGATGTCCAACGAGAAAGTCTCGTGGCCAATCAGTAAAAAACATGTTAAATATTTTTGTTTATACATATACAGCACCATTTTCGCGCTGGACATAGCAAAATTCTCAAATCCAGTCGTAATACTGAATAACTTGCCACCCATCAACCTTTCGAACCAACTGAAAGCTCTTAAACGATTTTCAAAAATATGTATAAAAGTCAAAAAACTGCACAACAGCACACCACTGATTCAAGAAATATTTCGGCACTAAGCAAATTCTTTTCCTCTCGTTAAACTATTGATTGCCACAGACAAGCTTAAAGACGAATATCAGGTCACACGACAACCTTTTACGTAGCTGTAAAAGTTCATTATATCTTTTTTATCTGATTGGCTCGTACGTTTTGAAAAACTTAATTGTACATGTGATGATACTGTTTCAATCCGCCTTTTAAACAGACAAGTGAATGATTTCAAAAGGCAATTACAGGTCATTCAGCACATACTCTGCTCCACTAAACAAGCTCGCCGCCTTAGATTATCGCGGATTTTTTCCCCTTAAGCGTAAAAAATGACCAGCGCCTTGGCGACAAAAGCTTCAAGACTGTGAGCTCAAACACGATCCTGCTCGTAGGTGTCTACACCTCCCATGTAAACTTGTCTTTAATATTTATTTTGCAACGTAATTTCTCTCGTGACACCACCGTCAATGAAGCGAAAGTCTCCTGGACAGTTGTCATACCAACCTTTCAATCGAAACAATACCATTTGTCTTCGCAGGAATTCAATTGTTACACAAAAAGTTCTTACACAGGGAACGAAAGGAATGCTTCGACGATGGGCAATAACTGGCTGCCTGCGTGTGCAGCCAGACATTAATAAAACCACTTACTATCTAATCAATTAAGTAAAAACTAATTCTTCAAAAAAAGCATATGTTAGAGGGTGCGAAAAAGCGCGGACGTTGAAACTAATAATTCTTAAACTAAACCTTACGATCTTAAATCTATATAAACAAAGGTTGTTTGAATCCAAGGAAGTTCAGTTCTTTATCATTTAATTTCTGACAGTAAATATAATAGTATTGGCAAACAGTAATGCGTAGCTTAAAATTGTTTAAAACTTTAGAGTCTGGATATGCGGGAGCTGCTTAAGCACCCGAACCAGGATCTCAAAAGAGATGGGAGAAAGGAGGAGGCATTTTCGTCGCTTCACAATTCCATTCAATCACATGGTTGTAAAAGAGTTTTGAAATAAGACATTTCAAGAAAAGTTGTAGAAAAATAGAGTCGGGCTACTCACAAAACAAACATGCTTGATCATTTGCAATCCCATAAAAGGAATAATTCTCTCTTTGTAGTAATAATCCTATGTTAAAATTGTATAATAAAAGTGTCGCAATTTGGTCTCCTTACACAATGCTTTTAACAGGTTGAAAGTGATTCTTCCTATTCTATGATCCCATAAACATGACATTCTTTTTCCCATTTTATTAGTCCTGTGGCTTTCGCCACAGACTTGTTCGCGGAAAACACCAGTAATAGTCCCTACTATTTGCGCCTTCATTAAAAATTCTTTTAAGGAGATTGCAAGCTAGGGTGATAATATTGAAAACATATCGTTAGTCATGCATCCAAAAAACTTGGCCGTCTATCAAGAAGATGGCGCTTAGCCTTTTCTAAGATGATCTTTTGGAATTGCCGAAAGAACCTGAAAATACTTTTAAGAAATTGCAATTCACATTGTATTTTTCTTAATGAATTCTTGGTTAAGAGAAAAAAATTTACCACTAGTCTCTGAAAGCAAAGTCTTGTACCGCGATATAACACCATTTTCTAAACCAATTGTAGTAGAAAAACATTATACTTATCAATCTGAATTTTCATATATTAAATAAAATCAGAGTCCTGAACTATACATCATGACAGGTATATTTTTTTGAGTTCCAGAAAACTTAATATAGAAGGATTTCTTTGTAAAAAGGAGGCTAGGATTCCCAGTTGATACGAGACATGTTCGATTTCATAATTTAAGCGAAGAAGAAAGTTTAATACCACCGTAATTTTTGAAGTGGAAGTCATGAAATAACTCTCCAAGATCTGAGATAGCATTTAGATCTTGAGTAATCTTGGGATCCACGCAATTTCAAGGCTTTTTAACCATTATATCTATATTTGGCACCCGCAGCCCACCTTCTAAATAATCTGTGTACACTATCTATCTTTGTTAATTTTATCAGGCTTGTTGACTCCACAAAAAAATTAAACATGCATGTTGTCATTTATGCGGGAGCAGGTCGAGTCAAGGAGTCTTTAAAATTGACGCAGAATAGACCAATTGTGGTATTCCTAGACACTTTAAGATAAGAGATCTACCTAAAAGTGTGAGATTCCTAGATCTCCAAAAATCTAACTTACTGCTGAGCTTCTGAATCTTCATAGTGTAATTTTTCTTATAATTTCCTTCTTCAATCGTAAGAAATAAATATCCGCAAGAGCTTTTTTCCGGTTCCTTTGACCATTTGAAACTAAAAGGTTTGGCATCATTGTTATGCCAAAGACCTAACCAAAGAGCCTAGTTAGTTTTCGATGAGGTCAGCCTTAATCCAGAAATAGACACAAAATCGTTGATATTACCGTCAGCGCATTTTCCACAGATTCAAGATCATTGCAGAGCAGCGAAGTATCATCTGCGAATTGACTAATTTTAAATTCATGGCGATAAATTCATGGCGATAAATGCTGATCCACTGAATAGTCTTTTCTTGTCTTATCGTACTTGCTAAAATTTTTGACTCCTAAAAGAAAAAGATATGGTGACAATGGACAGCCTTGTCTAACTCCTCGAGATAACGAGAAATAATCCGTTGTGAAGCCGTTGTTCAAGACCGAACTCTCAGATTTCGTATAAAAGGTGGTGATCCATTGCAGAATACTTTCACCAAAATTAAAAAGCTTGAGTGACTGCTTAATAAATAAAAGACCATTCAATTGTATCAAAGGCTTTTTTAAAGTCGAGGAGAAGTAAGATCCCAGGGATGTCTTGTAATTTGGTCTGGTCAAGTATATTTTTTGGCTAATAGACAGATATTCTGGCCAATGAAACAATCTTTTATAAACCCAGTTTGATCAGGGTGGATTAGTTTTGGTAACACACTTTCAATTATCTTCGCGATTGCCTTTGAAGCAATCTTATAGTCAACATTCAATAGTGTAATTGGACACCAGTTGGATAAGAGCAATAAGTAAGAATCAACTTTAGGAATAAGGGAAATCACACCTCTTCTTTGAGAAATAGACATCTCACCTAAGTCGTAAGATTCATTTAAACAATTTAATAGGTCTTTCCCGCGGATTTCAAAAAATGTGTTATAGAATTCAACGGTAAAAACCATCCTCACCAGGCGATTTACCCAAATTAAAGTTTTTAATATCTCCGGCGCCTACATTCCTCAATGGTAAGTTTACCTTCTAGTGTATCTCTTTCCGCGTTGGATAGCCTTGGAATAAACAACTCGTGAAATCCTCAAAGTTTATTATAATTTTCTTGATTACGGTCATTGTCTTTCTCAGACGTGTAAAGTTGCGCGTAAAAACTATGAATTTATTTTCATAATTTTAGTCTCGTCGACAATAATATTACCATCTGGACGAGTTTTAAGCTCGGTAATGATTTTCTTGTTAAAATTCTTCTTTTCCACATTGAAAAAATACTTTGTGAGGTTTCTCACCTTCCTGTGTCCATCTCACTTTTGAGCGAAAGATTGCGGCTTCTGCTTTCCTCTCATAAATACGATGAAGTTCTCGTTTGAGGCGTTCATATTCGTTCAATTCAGGATCTATATTCTGTAATATCTACATATCAACTCGTCCAGTTCTTCGATGCGCTTCAAAAGATTCAACTCTAAGTAACGACTTTTTCTGGCTTTGTTTTTACTGTATAGGAATTGTCAGGCTTCTTATTTCCATCTTAATTAATTCCTATAGTAACCTTTTGTCTTGGACCTCTCGATATTTATCAATAATTTTCGGATAATTAGTCTCAATCAAATTTACAAATTCCTCGTCATCTAATAGTGATACACAAATTATTAAATTTCCAGAGTCCGGGACCACACTTATGATGCACTGAATTGTTAACATAATTTGACTGCTTTGTGGTCAGAAGCAATCAATGTTTTGGTACATATATATATTGGAAAGTGTTACAATAAAATAGCTTTGGGAGGAAGACTAAAAAAACCCTCACTGGCTTTTACAAAGTAGTCTCCCTGTGAGTTAACAATTGGTATCAGTGAGATACATGTAAGGCATAATAGGAATAAAATTACAAATAATTAGATATTACATGTACATACATATAAATTACAAATATCAATCTTACCCTTCTTATTATTTGTTTACTGAACTATCATTACTCTGAAAAAGGAGTAAACTGTTTCATATTCCTTTTGAATATTTTCATAGATGGCCGAGCATTTGATGTTCACAGGTATTCTATTCCAGATATCAATATCTTGTTTCTTGTAGAGAATTTTCCATAATTAAAGAGGACACCTCTATATTAACACATTGACTACTAAACCGGCCATGAACGGCCAAGAAGAGACCACCGACTTGTACCACTTGTGACGTCATCGATTTTCACGCCAGAGGATGTCTTTGATAATCAACGGATTAGAGTTGGAAAATGTCTAACAAAGCATGCCTAAACGAGCACAAAACGTTAAATTGGACCAGAGATACACACAAATCAACTTGGATTTTTTTCCTCCAAAATCACAAAAAAACGCGACCTTCACTACCATTGACACTCTTTGTCAAAAAAATTCCCTTTTCCCAACGTTTAGGGCTTAAAACTTTTTCAACGTGAACAAAGGCCGACTGAAAGGCCAACAAAACCACAAAATAAAATAAGAGAAAAAGGAGAGCAAGAACAGCAAAAAAATAAAAGGAAAAGAAAAGCCTAAAGTCAGGTGTTTTTTATGTCGAAATTTTGATTTCTGCGCATGCCCAAGGAAAATATTGAATTCATTGCTTCTACGTAGAAGGGGATGTTAGTGGCCGTGTTTTAAACTAAGTTTTAGACAGTTTGACATTAAACTGTTGAGATAATGGCCAGAAATAGGCATCTGGGATGTTAGATTGACGTTTTTTGGAAAAACGCCCAGTAGTCAATGGGTTCACAGGCAGCCCAGGCTCTGTACACGAATTAATATTCAATGTTGTTGTTCATGGCAGCGATTTGAATATTTACAGCAAATGTATGAGAAACTCACGAAATACGTTCTAAATGCTATCTTTTCGACGGAACCTAATTAAAACTGACTTACATTGTGGCAAGTGTTTTGTTATTTTGATGTTTGGGTGTTCCTGGGAGCCAGTTTAAAGCCATTTAGACAAGGTTTGCTTTTTCGGTTGACCGTCCACTATAAATAATTTAAAGGCCGGCGACAATTATGTGAGAATGGATCCAATGGGCCGCACTAGAAGCTCAATAAATTCCATAAAAATGCGCCAATCTCCTCAAATTACCTTCATTGCAGACGTCCATGCCCTTAGCTTCTGTTCGCTACTACTAGGTTTCCAACGCTGACTTTATTTGCTCGAGAAACGCTAGTGTTCGAGCTCCTGTCTTTTATATTTTCTTTTGCATTATGCATAACCCCGGCGTCTGAGACATCTCATTTGAAATTCGTGCTTAGCGACCGCGACATCGTGACAAAATTTACCTCGACCGAGGAGAGGCACGGTGCAATTGTTACCTTGCCAAAAAACCCGCTGGGATGGGTCCCTTTGGTCGATTTGACCGGAAACGTAAGGGAAATAATCAGATAAGGGAGACGAAGGACAATGTCGAGTAATTTTTTTTTTACTTTAGAATCTTCGCGACTCTATAGTTTCATTCAATTTACCTTTCGATGTCAGAACTAATCCTCAGATGAATAATTTAAAGGCAGCGTTCAAATACAAAGTGAAACTTTCAAAATTCATTGTTGCGGTTCACGTTCTCCGAAAAACCCAGAGTTTGGTCAGCACGTTTTCACGTTGTTGTTTTGCATGAAACGGCACGTGCTGAGCTATTAAAGCTTATTAAACGGCGTGCTTTTTTATGCCGTTTGAATTTGACCGCTGAAACGTTTTCAGTGGCCAGAGCCAACATGTTGTCGAAGTGTGATGATGAATATATGAATGAAATCATATATATATGAACTGCGGAAATGAAATGAAAATGAAATGAATTGCATGATCATCGCAGTGAATGCAATTTATGCATTGCATCCATTTTATAATATTTTAAAGTATGGTAGTTTTGACCACCTGTAGACGAAATTTGATGAAAATCTTTAAGGCGGTTTTTGAATAAAAACAACACTGAACTTTTTGCGGACCATTTTGTGTGTTTCCCAGAATTTACTTGAAAATATTTCAATAAATTAAAGATATATGTACCTCCTCTCTGTTGAAGAATTGTTGATGATATTAAAAACTTTGTAAGGTAAATGGAGCACTTCGGATGGTTACGATTTCAAAATATTCAATTTTGAAGAACTAGCAGTTAGGCACCTCAGAACACGATCGAAGCGGCATAATTTACATTTAGCGGAATAATTTCAAAAATGCTCTTACCAGATTTTTTTTAAAAAATGGTCAGCTATTAGCGTGATGATTGTACTTGAATATTCCAATCGAAAACGAGAGTAGAAAATTGTTGCGAGCATAGAAAATAACATCGAATTATGGCTAAGTTTTCGATCGCCATTTTGTTTGTCTGAAGAGGGATTTTGTGTATCTTGTGTCTGGTCTATTTCTCTCTCCATTTACCTTGCAAAGTTTTTAATATCATCAACAATTCTTCAAACAGAGGGGAGGTACATATTTATAGCTTTAATTTATTGAAATATTATCAAGTAAATTCTAAGAAATACACAAAATGGTCCGCAAAAGTTCAGTGTTGTTTTATTCAAAAACCGCTTTACAGATTTTCATCAAAATTTCGTCTATACAGGTGGCGCAAACTACCCTACTTCAAAATATTATAAAATGGATGCAATGTTTCCGACTAGATTTCGAGAAATCAGCCTTATTTAAAACCAATATGATGCCGAAATCGTTGCTATGGTAACCTCTGTTGCTTGGAAACCAGTGGAAATAAAACTATCATCATATGTCATCATTATGGTGTAGTATGGCAAAGATAGAAGTTTGCCTTCTGATCGAATTTTTGTTTTCAAAACTCTCACCCCATCGCTAAAAAAACTACATCGAGCCACCTTAAGGTTACCGTTAGACCTTCAAGGGATGATTTTTTGCGATTTTATTTTTTTCAGGGCAACCTGGTAGAAATCCTATGTAGGATCATAAAAGGGATTTGGTAAGATCCTGTAAGATCCTGTAGGATCCTTTTTGGATCCTACATAGGAACAGCTAGGATCCTAACTCCAAGTTAGGATCCTATCCAGGATCCTAACTAGGAGTTAGGATCCTATTCAGGATCCTACATAGGAACAGGATCCTAACTCCTAGTTAGGATCCTATCCAGGATCCTAACTAGGAGTTAGGATTCCTACAGGGTCTTAATAGGATCTTACAGGATCTTAATAGGATCCTACAGGATCTTGATAGGATCCTACAGGATCTTACAGGATCTTAATAGGATCCTACAGGATCTTAATAAGATCTTTAATAGATTTTACAGGATATCTTAATAGGATCCTACAGGATCTTAATATGATCCTACAGGATCTTAATAGGATCTTACAGGATCTTAATAGGATCTTACAGGATCTTAATAGGATCCTACAGGATCTTAATAGGATCTTACAGGATCTTAATAGGATCCTACAGGATCTTAATAGGATCCTACAGGATCTTAATAGGATCCTACAGGATCTTAATATGATCCTACAGGATCTTAATAGGATCTTACAGGATCTTAATAGGATCCTACAGGATCTTAATAGGATCTTTAATAGATTTTACAGGATATCTTAATAGGATCCTACAGGATCTTAATAGGATCTTTAATAGATTTTACAGGATCTTAATAGGATCCTACAGGATCTTAATAGGATCTTACAGGATATCTTAATAGGATCCTACAGGATCTTAATAGGATCTTACAGGATCTTAATAAGATCTTACAGGATCTTAATAGGATCCTACAGGATCTTAATAGGATCCTACAGGATCTTAATAGGATCCTACAGGATCTTAATAGGATCTTACAGGATCTTAATAGGATCCTACAGGATCTTAATAGGATCTTTAATAGATTTTACAGGATATCTTAATAGGATCCTACAGGATCTTAATAGGATCTTTAATAGATTTTACAGGATCTTAATAGGATCCTACAGGATCTTAATAGGATCTTACAGGATATCTTAATAGGATCCTACAGGATCTTAATAGGATCTTACAGGATCTTAATAAGATCTTACAGGATCTTAATAGGATCCTACAGGATCTTAATAAGATCTTACAGGATCTTAATAAGATCATTACAGGATCTTAATAGGATCCTACAGGATCTTAATAGGATCTTACAGGATCTTAATAGGAATCTTACAGGATCTTAATAAGATCTTACAGGATCTTAATAGGAATCCTACAGGATCTTAATAAGATCTTTCAGGATCTTACAGAATCTTAATTAATATGATCCTACAGGATCTTACAGGATCTTAATAGGATCCTACAGGATCTTAATAAGATCTTTAATAGATTTTACAGGATATCTTAATAGGATCCTACAGGATCTTAATATGATCCTACAGGATCTTAATAGGATCTTACAGGATCTTAATAGGATCTTACAGGATCTTAATAGGATCCTTACAGGATCTTAATAGGATCTTACAGGATCTTAATAAGATCTTACAGGATCTTAATAAGATCTTACAGGATCTTAATAGGATCCTACAGGATCTTAATAGGATCTTACAGGATCTTAATAGGATCCTACAGGATCTTAATAGGATCCTACAGGATCTAATAGGATCTTTAATAGATTTTACAGGATCTTAATAGGATCCTACAGGATCTTAATAGGATCTTACAGGATATCTTAATAGGATCCTACAGGATCTTAATAGGATCCTACAGGATCTTAATAGGATCTTACAGGATCTTAATAAGATCTTACAGGATCTTAATAGGATCCTACAGGATCTTAATAAGATCTTACAGGATCTTAATAAGATCTTACAGGATCTTAATAGGATCCTACAGGATCTTAATAGGATCCTACAGGATCTTACAGGATCTTAATAGGATCCTACAGGATCTTAATTAGGATCCTACAGGATCTTAATAAGATCTTACAGGATCTTAATAAGATCTTACAGGATCTTAATAAGATCTTACAGGATCTTAATAGGATCCTACAGGATCTTAATAGGATCTTACAGGATCTTAATAGGATCTTACAGGATCTTAATAAGATCTTACAGGATCTTAATAGGATCCTACAGGATCTTAATAAGATCTTTCAGGATCTTACAGAATCTTAATTAATATGATCCTACAGGATCTTAATAGGATATTACATGATCTTAAAAGGATTTTATAAGATCTTAGTAGGATCTTAATAAGATCTTCAAAAAGATCTTACAGGATCTTAATACATGTAGGATTCTACAGGATCGTAAATTATAAAATACGATCTTACAGTCCGATCTTAGTTAAGAATCTTGATAGGATCTTTTAATTACAGGATCTTAATAGGATCTTAATAGATTTTACAGGATCTTAATATGATCCTACATGATCTTAATAGGATCCTACAGGATCTTAATAGGATCCTACAGGATCTTAATAGGATCTTACAGGATCTTAAAGTGCCCATAACCTTTTTTTCTCATCTGAATCTAAACATCACCAAAGGAACTTCGGCGAAAAAAATTTGCGATTTGGACAAAACGCGAATTTTTTATGAATTTTTCAAATCGTCAAAATGCCTATTTTTCTTTGGTCTACCCGCCCCGCTGTTTAGAAGGCCGACGGGCTCACAATACGTGCTTGTGACGTAGGTTTCAGGAAACCTGGCGTAAACACAAAATCCAGTCAAAGTCTCCAATATCAACAGAAAGGAAACCGACAAAATCACCACTAGGAAGAAACATATCGACTACAAATCAATATCATGGATGGAAGAAAGCGTACCTGAATCCGAAAGTGAGAAAAATAATGAAGAATTGAACAGCCAGGACGAATTTGAAACAGATCGAAGTTGAGGCGATAGATTGCGACCATGCAACCGCGAGGAAAGCTGAGGAAAGCTATGATTTCGCTCGAAGCGTATGTGGACGAGCCGTTTATTAATAGCCGACGAAGAGTGGCTAGAAAACTACAGGAGGGAACAACAGACAAAAAAAAAACGGACGTTTGGGAGTCCGCTTCAGTGGAGAACAGTGTGGTAAGTTTAGCTTGTAATACAAAGTTTTCACCTCGACAGCTTTCTGTACACTTCAGCCAACACGTGATGCTTATAACTGCAGACTTCGAACGATTTATTTCACATATAGGTGTACTTGTGGGAACTGTAGCCGCGATCTATTAACAAATATAAGCGAGTGATGTCGGTGTAAGGAGATCGAAGGATGTTGTGAAGCCTTGACAAGCTATAAATTTTCTCTCATTTGCAAGTATCAACACTATGCAAAATGTATTGATACCGATTGATCGATCAAATTTATGTTATAAATTAATGTCTTTCATTTAAATGTTTTTTCACAGGTCCACAACAGGACTTATGTCTTGCCAATTGTATCTGGTAACCTGCTTTACAAAATAAAACTATGTATGTATGTACTATGAAAAGTGTGTTTATCCCACATTAAATATCAATTTATAAATTTATTATTTTGTGTAATGTATAATTTAATGCCTATATTTCTGAAAGCAAGAGATTGAACATTTTTGCTGATATAATGATTACTTCTATTTGTGTAAACATAATTAGTAGATGGATAGTTGCTAACGATTCTTAACTTTTATTTTCTAATATTGGAAGCTACACATTATTTGTTTTAATTATAGAGTAAAATACAATTTTTATTTTTCTTGGATTTTACTCTTGATTTTGTCTAATTCTTGTACTTTGTCTTTTCTGTAAGAGCGAACCCGCAACGCCGCCATTATCCTTGTGGGTTTTCCTGACTAGTCCTCTCTTGGCATTTTCATGGTAATAGTCCATTTTACAGTTGTGTGCTTAGAATCCAGGCCTTTGAACAGAAGTGAGGCTGGAGGTGACTTTGTTGTGATACAAACCTTCTTTCTTTTCAAATGTAAATTATTCTGTTATTATTTAAACTAGTTTCTGACCTCTATCATCTCATGGTCACCCCTAAACCTCGCTTTGATACAGAGGCTTGGTTTCATTTCACAGAACTGTAAAATGGTCTATTAGACAGTACATCTTTGCTTATTCAACTGATAATTCTTCAAAAGATATAAGCAGGCACAATATAACGATGAATTCAATTTCTCTTCTTTTTAGATGATATTGCAGCCATCCAAAGAGACCACAGATACAAGTTCACTAGCCTGAGAAAACAGACGCCGTTTGCGGCGCCACCACTGGGAGCGCTCAGGCCTACAAGTTCACCAGAACACTATTTTTAACACCATAATTATTTTAATAAATTATATGTATATCAAATTGTGTGCATGGTTTTTTACAGTGCAAATAATTTTTTGAGTCAACATGCCTGGTGTATAATATTTGTAGCTCCTATAATACCACCCTTGAAAAGTAACCAAAATTTTACAGCATGGCCGTCTATAATGTTTTTGCTTTGCACTAAATACTTTTATTAGAGTCTTCAAGGGGAAAGGAGCAGGTGACAGAGGTGACCCAAGGTCATCAGGGATATTTATTGATCAAGATATAAAATTTGGGCACTTTTCTTATACCCCAAGCAAACCCATTTTGCACAGTGAAAGAGGCCAAGGATCCCCGCTGCTCGGCTCCTCATTTTGTCTTTTAAATTTTGAAACAAATTTACTAGAGTCAACTCCACAATAAATTGTTTTATTTAGAAACAAGTTATTTTACAATTGAAGACCAAAAAACGAAACAACAAACACTATAATTTATTATTTTGAGTTGGACTTGGGGGAATCCATGCAGGAAAATTATTCTAATAATTTATCCAAACTATTTGATAATAAGATAATAAGAGCTGAAGACAATTATTGTCTTCAGGCTCTTCACTTAATGCAATCATTTTTCCGCTGATTCTTTTTGCTTCAATGAGTTGCCTTACTTGTTACATCATACATGTATGTAGACCCTTCTTTTCTGTGAAAATTAACAACAATAGCAAATTAATTATAAATCACTATTTGTTTCAAAAAGCAAATATTATACATTGATTAGACTGCCAAAACAGTCGTATTTTTCGCGTTACGATTCATACGCGCGCGGTCTTCGAATGAAAGGTCTGGAGCGAGTGTGAAAACGGAGAGTAGGACTGGGGGCGCGCAGAGGCTTGCACGCTTTGCGCGCGAGGATCACGCTTACGGCGCTTCGCGCCTTATGAGCAGAAAAATAACGACTGTTTTGCAGTCTATACATTGATAGTCACTGCAGGAAATGACTGATGCGGGGAAGATTCCTTTTTATGTATGCTTTGGCTATGGGGGCTGTGCAGAAATCATACCAAGACAGTATCCAATACTGAACCATTAATTAATCCAACACAAGGAAAATTGCTGCTTATAAAATTGCTACAAAATGCAAATGGCTGACATGTTGAATTTTGCTCGCCCCCCTTGGCATATCAGGGCTGGATTTATCCACACCCAGCAGCTTACCGCCTGACCGCTTGTAGTAAATAGGCAGCAGCAGAGCCACTAAGCCCGGAGGTGGGGGGGGGGGGGGGGGGGTGGTAACAGCAGGAAATGAATCATGCATTACTGTGAATCTTTGTACCCCCCAAAAATCCCTACTAAAAATCAAACTAGCCAAAAAAATATTTTCAAACATTTTCTTACCCAAAAAAATCCCGAAATTGTGAATTTCAAACCCAAAAATATTTCGCACCTCCTCCCCCTCCCCTCCCTGGGACACTGGGGAGAAATAGCACTTTGAAAACGATCCATGAGAATATTAAAACGAAAACAATTAAGCGATATTTCATGATATTTGCGACTTTTAATGGGGTAAGAGGTCAAAACTATATAAGAAAAAACCTCAATATAAACCTCAGAAATTCGGATGTCACGAGCACAATGCTGATACCTGCTAAATTTATACGAAAGCTTACCCGATTCGTTTTTCCCTCTTCGAAGGCAGCTCCTGAACTAAGTCCTCAGGTTTCGTGTGTATTGTGGGATAAACACATACCCCGATTTCATCGGCCTTCAATTCCCGTTTGAGGTTGGAATTAATCGGTGGTGAAATCCTCTCTTTCAAGTGCTTTAGGACGACTGAGGATGCTTCCTCTTCTGATTCTCCAACACGAAGTAAATCCATTTCTTTCGCCTCCTCAGTTTTTTTCACACATGTTACGTCCACGAAAGGAATCTTGTGCATGCTTATTCTGTTCTTGGGGTCGTTCGTGTGCCACATCTCGCTGCAACGCATCGTTCCGGCATTTTAGGATACGATTCTCTACTTGTTTACAGTAAGATGAGAGCAAGTCTAAAGTCACGTGTTCCTGAACGTACGTCACAGCTCTGAAGGGACCGAGAGGAGACTAAGGCAAATGGTGTATCCACAATGGCGGCAAGTTTGACGTTTTATAAAATTCATAAAAAATTCGCGTTTTGTCCAAATCGCAAAATTTTTTCGCAGAAGTTCGTTTGGTGATGTTTAGATTCAGATGAGAAAATAAAAAAAAAAAGGTTATGGGCACTTTAAAGTAATAGGATCCTACAGGATCTTAATAGGATCCTACAGGATCTTAATAGGATTCTTACAGGATCTTAATAGGATCTTACAGGATCTTAATAAGATCTTACTAGGATCTTAATAGGATCCTACAGGATCTTACATGATCTTAATAAGATCTTTCAGGATCTTACAAGATCTTAATTAATAAGATCCTGCAGGATCTTAATAGGAATCTTAATAGGAATCTTACAGGGTCTTAATAGGATCCTACAGGATCTTAATAGGATCCTGCAGGATCTTAATATATAGGATCTTAATCTTACTATTTCCTTACTAGTAACCGAGCGGGATGTCTGTATACTGAGGTGGTTCAGTACAGACCGAACTAACACAGTAAAGTCAGTACCAAGATCAAAGATTCCCCCATACAGACCGACCAAGTTCGTTTAATAGATGTTTAATATATGGCCAAACATTGAAATAAAATGATGACCAATTCTTTTATCGTTACAAAAAACAGCCACCACATGGACACCTGCAAAAACATGCATTTAGCTGGACTTTTTTGTTGCTGCTATTTTCAAATCGCTATACAGTACAACACCGATAACTCAAACTCCCATCCAAGGGAAACAAAAAATAGTTCAAGATATCGGGGGGTTTGAGTTAGCCGATAGTAAATTACTGAAAAACAAGGGCAACGGCAATGGGTTTGAGATAGCGGGGAGTGCCAGTTAACGAGTTCGAGTTAGAGGGGTTCTACTGTAGTTTCCTTTGCTTACAATAATTAAAAAACAATTACTGTAGAAATTCTGAAAGTAGCGGCCCCTCCGAAAGTAACGTTAATTTTTTACCCCTCTATTAAACCCCGAAAGTAACGATCCCCCTGAAAAGTAGCGGCTCCAGTCCTTCAAAAATGTTACCACTCAAAACCAATAAAATTTATTGTATTATTTTAATGTAACGTTTCAAGTAATGCGGTAGACTAGGTGCATACAAAAACAACTTGGCAGTGAATTGGCTCAGTCTGGTTTAATCTTATAGGATGTCAATCTTTACATGTATTATAATAATATTATAGAAATCTTACCAAAATAATTATCTTAAGTTTGTTATGATGTTACAGGATCTTAATAATTTGTCTTTTTATAGTAACTAATTCTTCGACAGGAAGAAGTAAATGTCTGTAGATTAATTATACCTTCAATCTAGAGAGTTCATATTTGCAAAATTAAGACATTGCAAATATTAGTGAGCATACATGTAAGGTACATGTATAAATTATATTAAATAGCTCACCTAGCAATATACTGCAGCCTTAAAAAGTTACTAATCATGCTGATAACTTTTTAAAACAGTCGAGACATAGCTGTCTACATTAGCATCGTCACTCTTGATAAAAAATAACCCTAGCAGTGATCTGATCACATCGAATGATCCTGTATGTTGTAGTTTGCTGTACGCCAATGAAGTGGTAACCCAGCAAATCGCGAGAGAAGAGAAATTCTCTCACAACTCGATCTTTGGGAGCCACAAGTCCCTTTTGGCAAAATGTTAACTTCAGTGTTCCTAAAAAATGTTGATGGCTGCATAGCCAATGTTTCCATACTTTGCAAAATATTGCACCTTTCCAAAGCTTGGTTGCTCGTCTCGAAGTTTAAACTGAACTAAATAGTTGGCTGAATTTCGCCTGTGTACATAGTTGAGACCATGGTAGACCTGCCCGTCTTTCATCCATTCTCTGACAAGTTGTGAGTTCACTTTTATCAGCCAAAAAAGTCTTTCCACAGGGAAGGCAATATGAGGAATCTCTTGCTTGCAGGGAAGAAAAAACTGCACATCATTTTCTAGTTTAATCAGTTTAGAAGTAGATGCATGGTGCCATCAAGTTGTCTGTAAATTCCATGGCAGAATCATTTCCATCAACATTTCTCCGTATATGCTGATGGGCATGCTGAGTAGCTCCCAGTTTCCTGCATATTTGATCGGAAATTCCACGCGAACCATTAAACAACCGCTTTAGGTGGGCAAAGCATTGACTCAAAAACAAATGTAGAGTGAAGAATCAATGGTCCATGAGCCCTGACCTGCCTCAGGAAAATGAGCAAGGGAATGTGAATTGTTACGTGCATTCAGTCTCATTAAAAAGAGTTGGCAGCAGACGGGTATAGTTTGCAAGCATTGCATCCAGCAATGTCAATGTTTCATGCGTCTGTGACTTCATCCTCACACAAGATCCTGATTCCTGTTACAAGAAGGCTGTGGTGGTAGAAGTGTTCAGCAGGAAGATAAGCTTTCAGGATTGGTAATCCAGCATGGAGAAACAAAACCTGCTTTTCACTGGCTTTCCATACTGTTAAACTCCTCGACTGGTCTGAATTTTCTCTTGAAATCATGGGGCAGCATCACGTTGTGAAGTTTGCGGCTAATGTTAGCTTGAACTGTTTTACTAAATTTAATTTCACTTGGGCAGGATCCTCCAAGCCACTTAGTCAGCCTTCTGGTGTACTCTCCCTCGAGAACTTGGTGCATGTAATCCAACAGCAACATAGTCTGGAATTTTCAAGATGGAGTGGACAGGGGAGGTCCCCCCTTAATGCCAAACACAGCTTGGTTAGTTTCTTCAGCTAACAATGAATGGCAAATGGAATCTTCATGGTTTCTCCTTGGAAACAGGCGGTGTGCGTCACGGGTGGGCAAAGCATCATGGATGAATTTGTTGAAAACGACTCATTATGGCTTTGACGCGAGAGAGTCAACACCTCGGGCAATGTGAATAATGTGTGCGGATTGCTAGTTCTACAGCTGTTAGTCAGTTGTTTATACCCGAGTTTATTACAAAAAGAATCTATACTGATTTACCTTTGCTCACTTTTGAACTGTTGAAGGGCACGTAACAGTTGTCAGTTGTTTGCTTCCAAAGCCATTTTACCCCTGGGCATTTTTATGGCGAAGCGATTCATACGTATCGTATAAAACTGCAGGTAGAAAACAAATTGATATGAGTCTGGTGCATGCGTGAACATGAATTCTATCGCATGGAAGATTTTGCTTGTAAAACGCTTCAATGAAAGCTGGGCGATCTACGGTCCTGCGAATTGTAGGAAATAATTTAAAAAAAAACGACGCTGATGCGCGCTACAGGAGAGCGTTTTGCGTACAAGACAGCAAGGGTCAGTTAATGTCACGCAATCGAGGTCACGCCAAATAAGCTTTTTTTTTTTAAATAACCAGCGAGTCAGTAAACTAGATTTACATCTTGTGGATTGTAAGATATAACAGAAAAAAATAAGAGGCTTTGTGTCCAGTAAAATAGCTCGCAAAATGGGGCTCACTGCTAGCAAAACAGACTCACGGCTCGCAGACCGCAAAGTAATAACTAACCTCAGTTGACCGCTTTTTCGACAAACCATTCAGTGTTCCATGGCTTGTAGCAAGAAAACTATTTTGGGGTAGACCCGGGTAGACCCCGAAATTTCAAAAGAAAGAAGGATTGAACTAACGTCATGTAAGAATGGACAACACTGAAATTGATCAGAATAACGAATTTGAAATGAATGAAAAAGTGTGAAATTTTGAATGAAGACATCATGTCGGCCAGATCGACCGCGCTACATTTGAGAGGTGCCAGCGCATACAAAATGTTCGCAAAGTAATCAATAAAAATGACCAGAGCAAAGGAAATATAACTGTCTTCAATTTCCTGTAAACGTTGTTTCCCAAAACGACCAAGCAATCCGGAAAATGGACAAATTCTGCGAGCACTTCGCTCCGAAAATGCCTTCTTCTTTGCCGCGAAGACTATTGTTCGAATACAGCTCGCTGATTGGCCAAAATCTCGTGACGCACACCGCCTGCCTTGGAAAGGTGCTGGATGAATATGGATATATTTGCCGATACCACGACCTCCTACATGTACGTACTACGGCAAGCGTATTTACTTCAGTGGACAATTTCCAAACTGTTCGATCGCTTCGAAACTACTCATTTTTCCACAGGTCAAAACTCAAGGAAAAGTGACCTCTTTAAGGAAAATTCCTTTCACTGCTTTAGTACATAGCCCTAGCTAAACAAGAAACAAATTCTTCCGATGTATGCTTTAAGGTGAACTCGATCGCATCGCACGAGTCTTAATCTACATTGTAGCTCCTTTCGCATTTTATACATGTATTAGCTTACATATTGCGGAATAACGTTTGTAAAGGCCCACCTTCGCTACAAAACAGCAAGAAATTGACATTTGAACATGATCAATAAGTTATATTTGAACTATTAAGCTTACAATTGCCCTTCGAAAATTTTGAATTAACAATTTGCTCATTATAATAAATGGCGGGATTTCTAATTCTATGGTTGCCATGACAATCGAATGATTTATCTATCATTGTCGCAAAAAACCATAACAGTATAGCTAGGTGTCACGTCATAAACTGAACTGCCAAAAATGGATGCCAAAAATTCAGTCCAGCTTCCCTATATTAGGCTTATATAGGCAGGGATATAGGATAATTTTTCAAACATTTGGAATGTATTGAATAGTGCCTCTGTATAGCCACAGTATAAAAAAATTGACTTGTACAAAGCAGGCAGGAAAATGTTTTGGGCCCCCTCCTTATATTATAAACAGGTCTGGATCTGCCACTGACAGTGACCAACATTCTACTTGTGTAATTAAAAGCACCGAGTGGCTTAAGCCCTGGTCAAATGGCGTCATGAGAGTTGATGAGTTAAACTACAATGTATCATTGACTCTCATGCGCCGTTTGACAGGGCTTTATACTTTGAACCTGTGGCTTTTCTGACAAAGTTGGACCAATCCCTTAATGATTACTATTAGTATGATTGAGTCTATCAAACAAAATCACCCCTAATGTTATTATACATGTAATTTAATATTAACTTTATTGACAAACTGATTATAATAAAATGTATATCTACATGTATTTTAGACACCAAATCAAAGGAGACCAAGTTCTACTTAATTTATTTCCTGATGAGTTGAAGTACTCAGTAAGTAGAAGGAAAGTCAATAATTGAGGAAAATCACCCATCGCTTAAAGAGAAGGTCCATGTCAAAGATGCCAATGGAACTTGGGAGGGAATTGTTTAAGCCTCAGGTACAGTGTACATTGTTGTTATCATAATATATACCGTAAACTGCCTGCGTTATAAGCCCCATGGTTATACATCATATTGTACAGTGTGTAGGCCCATCTACATGTAAAACTGTACCTGTAAACAAAAAAATATACTGCTAAGCCTCACTTTTCCATGTTTCATGAGGTCTTTCACAGACCACTGTGTATATAACTTCATATGATATGTTCCGAATAATTATTGCAATTGAAATTGATTTATTGTGACGTTTAAGAGAATATAAAGACCATATTGTAAGATGCTTTTTTGCTTAGTTTTTGTTACATCAAAAAACCACTGAGAAAATGTGAATTACAGTTTGAATGTGCGGATTTTTTATTGCTATTTATAGGTTCAAAAAATTTCTGTAAAGAAAAGCAAGCTAGACTAGAAGAAATATGTGAAAAGATGTTTGGTCCGTCAGAGAAGGACGGCAGCGGAATGAGGAAGAAACTGTGAACATGAAACCACCATCAAAGAGGAAAGGTACTGTACATGCAGTACTACAATGTAGTGTAATGCCACTCCAATTACATATCTAAAGTGACAACTTTTCTTCCTGGATATTAGTTCGAAACATCAGCTTTTCAAATTCGCCACAACAGTTAACTTTAACCTTAAGTTTATGATAATTTATGATTAATTTCACTATTCCGCCAGTGCAGCACAACAGTTTCTAGTTAATTAGTGAATCAAACTGTTGATTGGAAGGTTGGTGGTTCAAGCCTGCCCTTGGTCTCAATATTGTTTCCTAGATAATCTGAAAAAAAAACCTTTGCTCTACATCTTCTCTCTCTACCCAAGTGCCTGCTACATGTACATGTAATCTTACATCTCCCATAATAATTTCTGCAATTTGCTATTAAATAGCAAATTGCAGAAATTATTATTGTCTTCCCTACTTCATTAAGTTAAACTATAATAATTATTATTAAAGAATATACATGTAATTATTATAATTTTAAT
Organism: Desmophyllum pertusum; assembly: GCA_029204205.1. NCBI lineage: Eukaryota > Metazoa > Cnidaria > Anthozoa > Scleractinia > Caryophylliidae > Desmophyllum > Desmophyllum pertusum. The sequence goes on from MU826863.1 coordinate 269,067, forward strand.
GTATATATTTAGCGACGAAAAAGCCAGCGGAGAAAGCAAAGAAGAAGAGAATTGTGGAAAGTGACAACAACATGTCAGATGATGAAAGGGGAGAAGGCCAAGGCAGAGAAATGGAATTGGGTAACTATAAAATTTATATTAATTTTATGAAATATGTACTAGGTACAATATACAGTAATACCGTAATACATGCGACTTTGTTTATTATGGACAAACTGACAGAGCCTTAACCACAAGAATCAAAGAACACAAAAGAGCAGTCCGTGTTGCTGACAGTAATTCGAAGATAGCGCAACACGCGAATCAGTTTGTCCATAATATAGACTTCGATCATGCCACCATTGTCGACAGAGCGAGGGACTACCACAAGAGGCTTTTCCTCGAGGCTTGGCACTCTGAGCGAGACCCCAATGCGGGCAATGAACGTATTGACATACCAGCAATATACAAGTCATTCGCGTGATTCGATCTCGCGCAACGATCGAATTGTTACGTTTGCTAGCGTAGCATGCGCGAATAGTGAACCGTTAGAAAAAAGCCGTTACGGCTTGATGACATTTTAAAACCGATGAAGGCCGAAGATTTTTGGTCGAAACGTCCTTAAGTTAGTTTTTTAAGAACGTTGTACTTAACGTTCTATACAATAGTCAGTGTCAAACACATCTTAGATTTTAACCGTAATACATGTATACTATTACACATTTACTAACGAAAGATAAAAGGTACAAATAATTTACATATTAAATTATTATTGTTGTTGATTTGTTTTCTTCTTGCAGGATGTGAACTAATTAGAGAGGAGACTAGCAGGGTAAACAAATTGCTTCGAAATTCTAAGGTACATGTACAATAATAGTATATTGAGAATTTTATTATATCGAGACAAGCATTAATTTAAGCTATAATTATGTACAATCATATGTCTCTCCTCGGGAGACATGTTGGAGTGACTTAATTGTACATGTACATGTAGTGCAGCAAGATACAGTATGTTCGAACTACTTGATTCAGCAGGTTGGAAGCACTAAATACAAAAAGATAAATTGAAGATTGAATGCAGCAATAAAAAGTGACCTGACCTGGCAGAGCTTAACACATAATTATTTACACATAAACTTTATTTACATGTACGTGTCTGGAATATGTGCCGGTACTCTTGTAAATGAAACATTAAAGTTAATTGCCAATCATCTGTTTAATATTTGTTATTGAAGGAACAAGTAAATAATGGGGCCACTGAAAAGCACGTAGGAGCACAGTTTGAGGAGCTGTTTGTTCGAGTCTACAAAAGACTTGATAGCATCATAGAAGTGCTGGGAAGGATGGTTGAATAGAAAGAAGCTGGAAATTTAGCTATTAAACCTTCATGTTCAACTCCAATTCAGCCCAGACAGGCTGGTAAAGTGGTATGTATAGCTCCTTGCAATAATCAGCTCTCGTGCATGCAGTTGTTAAATGTTTAAAAACAAATTTGAGTTGATAGTTTAAAATGTTATTATAGTGAGACTACTCCAATCAAGGCCACCCAAGCTGTAATGAATTTAAGTTAATTCAGGACCTCACTGAAAATTAAACCCCACAGCGAGGAGCCTCCTGAAAAATTAATAGTTATTTATTATTAACTGTAGTTAATATTTGGCTTTTGTTTCTAGGGAAATTTGACATCAAGCCCATCACAGTCATCACCTAGCCATGGACATGAGGTTAATTTGGTGCAGCCTGAGGACTTTTCTGATGATCCAGATTTTGTAAGTTCTGTTTTACTAATTTGAGTTATTTAATTACCGGTAACTATTTTTGCTATATGGTTTGACAAACAGCTTTCCATGTTGTGCTTACAAACATGCTGCACATTAATGCAAGTTGGTTAGGCCTGAGATGGCAAGGTTTAAACTCAGTCACTGGTTTGCAAGAACATGAACATATAAAAATACCATAATTATATTATACATGTACAAATTGTACAGTATATGCACACTACTGTGGAAAGGTTCCTTGGACGTTACAGCAAAAACATGTACAGTACTGCATTATTTACAGATAAATAACCTGCTAAATAGTATGAGAGTCCAAAATTCATCTCATTTTGATATGACATTACTCTTATTAAATAATAAATACTTCAATAAAAACTGCAGCCAGGAATATTCATAATAAAAGTATAAATTTAAAATTCTTTGACACTGGCTAAGAAAACATTTTAAAACAAAACACTTTTAAATCACTGTAATTATAGTAAACTTTTCTAACGTTGTTTGTTTTAAATGCTTCCAACAGATTGTTAAAGGTGTCAACTTGATACTTGACGTGCCGGCCAAGTCCAAAAAAACCAACGCTGTATGCAACTGCATTGATGACACATTTATTTAAGGACAAGGAAATGAGGGAAGGCCGTGTTGAGCCCGGTAATATGTCAAAGAAGAAGTCCCTGGATCAAACAAAAATAAATCTTATTAAAAGTGAGTAACTTACATGTACACTTACACCATCACCTTACATGTAACTTTACAATGTTCTATACAGTATATACTGTTAAAGAGTATTACAATGTAGTTACCTGCAGTTGAGAGAGTGATGATAGAGTTAGTGAGTCTGTCGATAGTTTGACAACCAGCTATCTGCTGATGCCAACTTTGTACATGTACATATTGTGGCTGTTGTGTAAAATGAATTGAATGAAACACCAACAACAATGACATGCATTATTATTACATATTAACAGATCTGTATGGGATTTACATTGACTCGTCTTTGGCTCACCATTGTAAATGCCTAGTATACAAATCTGCCCAAATATTGAATCTACCACTTATGAATTACAGTTTTTGTAAACACATACATATCTAAAATTTATCCTTATTTTTTTATTTGCAGAGTGCATCCGAGTCAAATTTACAGAAAAGATATATGAAAGAAGCTGGCCTGAGATTTGCACCTCGATGAATCAGAAATGCCTCGATAAATTGAAGTATCATTTGAAACATTCACAGGGTTCAACATCTTCACAGGGTTCTCCATCATCAGAGGGTTCTGATTAGTCATTTTACTATTTGTAAATGTCGTTATTACAGGGCTGCAAATGATGTTTTTTCTTGAAAGGACATGTATCCGACTAAGTCACCATTTTGTACAGACAAAACAAAAATTAGGTCGGACATCATATTACAGTACCGCTTGATAAGCGAATGTGCTAATCTAATGCGTTTTCAATGCAGAGTAAACTAATTTGTGTTTAGAAGAAAAAAACACGGTATAAAGCATTAGCATTGGAAGGAAAAACAAAAATTATCCGGACATTTAATGTCCGACCACAGTTGGGATTTCATCGGACATTGGCAAATTTTGGTCGGCCATTGACCCATGACCGACTGTTATTTGCAGCCCTGTTATTATTACATGTATCATATGATACATTTTCATCATCTATTTGCTGATTAAAGGCCTATTTACATGGAGAAAAGTTGTCCCTGGTAGGAGGGTTACCCTCCTCCCCGAGCCATCTTTTACCGAGCGTTTATATGAAAAAGTTGTCCCTGTTTACCAAGTAAGATGTGTATCAATTATATTCGCATCAATGAAAGCTCATTTGGATATAAAACCAAATTTGGGTTACCAGTATGTGGGAATTCATGCATGATCAATATGGCCACTTCAATTTAAATTAGAATTTGTAGTATTGCATATTGTAGTAAAATTGTGAGGTTAAGTTACATTGTGCACCCAGCATGATAAAGTTATCATTCAAAATGTATCCATATAACTATGGTAGATCCAATGCAAAAGAAACAGCATGCAGTTGTCCTGATTTAGTTATTTTGTAAATTGTAATCTTAGACAATACATGGAAGAATAAACCAATTTTCTGTTCAGATTGTTGTTTCAATTTATTTTTATTCCAATACAAGAAAAAAACACTTGCTAGTTAATAAATAATATTTAAAAATAAACAATCCGTAGAATAAAAAACAAAGACATCCTGCGTAAGATCCCATATTAAACTGACTAGGATCCGATTCTACATAATTATAGGATCCTATAAACTGGCTAGGATCCTGTATATTAAGATCCTATACATTGAGTAGGATCCTGTACAAGATCCTATAAATTGACTAGGATCCTGTATAGGATCCTATAAATTGGCTAGGATCCTGTATAGGATCCTATAAATTGACTAGGATCCTGTATAGGATCCTATAAATTGACTAGGATCCTGCTGTATAGGATCCTATAAATTGGCTAGGATCCTGTATGAGATCCTATAAATTGACTAGGATCCTGTGTAGGATCCTATAAATTGACTAGGATCCTGTATAGGATCCTATAAATTGACTAGGATCCTGTATGAGATCCAATAAATTGACTAGGATCCTGTATAGGATCCTATAAATTGGCTAGGATCCTGTATAGGATCCTATAAATTGGCTAGGATCCTGTATAGGATCCTATAAATTGGCTAGGATCCTGTATAGGATCCTATAAATTGACTAGGATCCTGAATGAGATCCTATAAATTGACTAGGATCCTGTATAGGATCCTATAAATTGACTAGGATCCTGTATAGGATCCTATAAATTGACTAGGATCCTGTATAGGATCCTATAAATTGACTAGGATCCTGTATAGGATCCTATAAATTGACTAGGATCCTGTATAAGATCCTATAAATTGACTAGGATCCTGTATAGGATCCTATATAAATTGACTAGGATCCTGTGCAAGATCCTATAAATTGACTAGGATCCTGTACAAGATCCTATAAATTGACTAGGATCCTGTATAAGATCTTATAGGATCCTATTTAAGATCCTATAGGATCCTGTAAGATCCTATAGGATCTTAAATAGGATCTTGTAGGATCTTAAATAGGATCCTATAGGATCTTACAGGACCCTGTAGGATCTTAAGTAGGATCCTGTAAGATCTTACATAGGATCCTATAAGATCTTAGGTTAGGATCCTATTAGGATCCTGTAGGATCTTACTTAGGATCCTGAGTAGGATTTCTACCAGGGAAACTAAACATTACGATTTTAGCTACATTTTCCAAAACAAATTATTTTAAAATCTTGAAACGCGTGCGGGTTATCCACAAAAACGTGTTTTCAAATACAATTCTATAACCCGCTAGAGTGTCATAAGCCAATTAGAATGTGTCAACGGCAGGGCTTCCCGTAACGTCCCAAAACAACATCCGGAAACAAAAATTCTGCGTTTTCTGGGCCAACTTCTTTTTTCTCAGTACAAATCAAAACAATTGAATAACATATTGCGCTCAATTCAACGCTTGCCTCCAGGTTACGCGTAGAAAAACTCCATCAAAGCTACAAAGTACGTACATGTAGAAGAACTCGGACATTGAACTGCTAGTTTGCAACGCCTGTTATTCGGTCTTATTCGGATGGTGACCGCATTTCGGCCTGCAGCTGTTCTTCAAGTTAGGATGGAGAGAGATCCGGCCCGTTAATGCCGCTGCTCATCCTGTTTCTCTCTGCTTCGAAGACTTTTTTCCGCCCGGCATATCGCAAAGAAATCCTGAACTGTAGTCACACACTCAGCGTCCAGTATCTTGCGAAGAGTCTCTGGGGACTCCGCAGGCGGGGTTTCCTGCATCTCAATTGGCTGTCGGCATCTGCGATATCCACAGTGTTGACATATGACGCAGCAAAGGCGTGAAATGCTTATAAACCTTTAGAAGCGAAAAAAACTGACTTCATTTTTACGCGAGTGGTTCCCCTTTGAACGAATTTATAGGGTATGAGAATTTAACGGATTGCCTTGAAATTTGGCCCGAAGATTCCCAAGACATCAAACAAAAATACTGTGTGAGGGATTTCCGTTTTTCAAAGTTGATCTCCTGCAATGGCCTTCATTGTAACATGTATCAGTAAATTTTTGATAAGCAAACTTGACAGAAAAATTGCAAAGCAACCAATAGGAATTTCGAGAAAGCCACACACGGTTTTGAAGATTGACGCCTTGTGATTGATATAATGCAGTTGTTTTGTTTGTGTGCTTGAATTCGATATATCATAATTTCACTCAAAGGACACCGAAGGACACCCACGAAGGTCTACGGTAACCTTAATGGAGGTTTCACTTATACAGGTATATAGTATAATTAAATTGACCCTTTGATACATGGATGAATCTATCAACCTTACAAACAAGCAAATTAAAGCAGTTTACACAAGCAACAAAAACATACATGTAAATGTTACTTAATCATGAATTTACATCGTGAATAAATTTCCACCCACAAAGCTGGAGAACTTGTGACTTTGTGGTCATAATACCAACATATCTAACAGTCTTCAGTGGATTAGTGAAACATACAGCTGATGCTTTGAACTGAATAAAACTGTAGAGTCCTATACAACTCAGGGTTGGTTGTCACAGTTGATGAGCTACCTGCCATTATGAAACATAAATAAATTATGTTACATTAGATCCTACCAGCAACTTATTGGTTTCTGATCCAACACATACAAGTACATCATACAATTCATTTTTCCAAAAGCATTCTGCAATATTATGGGTTTACCATTTTAACAAAACATGGAACCCCAGCCAACTGACCCCTTACTGATCCTGGCGTAACTGACACCGCCTCTAAATTCACAACAGTTGAGAACTACATGATTGTGTATAATGAGACTGAATCAAATCTATACTGTAATGGCTTTAATCAGTTAAGCAGTTTACAGACTATACATTTATGTTTTGGAAATTATTTTTTCCAAACATAATTTGACAGAAGATTCTATAATATTTTTATATACAAACACTGTATTTCATAGTAAATGTACATTCTTTTATAACTCTGTAAAGAAACTAGGGCCCCTTTTGCCATGTCATGTAACAATAATCAGTTGAAAACTAAATGATTGTGTATAATGAGACTGAATCAATACATGTACTGTCAGTAATGGATTCCAGACATCTTTAATCAGTTAACAGACTACAGATCACATATTCATTTCAGACTACAAATTAATGCATGTTTTGGATTTTTTTTTCCCAAAAATAATTTGATGTCAGATTTCTATAATACAGTACCGCTCAAAAGTAAGTTACCACCTCTCGTTACTCGTTACTTGCGAGAATCATTCAACCGGCTAGTATGGAATATATTACGCACAAGAAATTGAAGTCGCTCTGACCGCTCTTGGCTATCGGTTGCCGAAATCAAACCAAATGTATCAACAAGTTCTTGTGCAATTATAAGTTTAATGTGCTGCCAGTACAGGGGAAAGTTCCCCGATAAGTACATACTTTTAAGTATACTCCAAAAGAAGACAACTCACTAGCTTGATAGTTTTCTTTCATTCGAAGAATTCTCGACGAGAAACGAAATGCGAAACGGAATGCCGCGCCATTTCAACTTCAGCTACATAAACGTTTCAAAACACGAAGGGGATGAAACAAGGAATAGAAAACGAACAGTGAAATGGTTAAAGTTTGAAATACTTCCTTTTCATTGCAGTGAAACCTGCGATCAGGCTATTTACGGGAAAAGTACATGTAGAGATCGAAGCGCGACAAATAAATGCAGTCGAGTGGCATCATCTCAAAGCCTGAAAAAGCGCTTAGCCGTTTCGCTTGATTCGGCGACACGGCCGTCGCTTTACAACGATGTTTTTGGAATAGCTATCGTTTTTCATTCACTAGAATAATCGAAAACTTCCGCTTTCAAATGCGTAACGAGTTCTAGTTTTAGGCACCCAGGCCAGCACTAGGGCTGACAAAATTAGTTTGGCGAGCTACCAAAAAATATACTACAAAATTTTGCTCTTCCGCCAAATTTTCATTTTCGATAATCAAGGTCCTTCGAATAAGATACGCAGAAGAAATCAAGCTGTTCGATAAGATTACGCAAAGAATCCAGCGTTCGATAAGATACGCAATAAACCAAACGTTCGATAAAATACATGTACCTGTACGCCAATAAATCAAGCCTTCGCTCAAATTACAATACGAATTAATACTCATCAAACAATAGATGAGGCTTGGGTGGAAGGTGCCTGTAAGGTTGGTAGGAGCCACATGCAAAACGAGTCGACCGTCGCAGTTTACGGGTAACCATGGCAACTACCTGAGAGCGGCAACCCACCAAGGCGACCGTCACACTGATATGTCAAGTTGGAACCAAAAACCACTACATACTCACCCTGTATACTTACCTAAAGGGAAGGGATGGGCCGGGAGCAATGACTGTTGAGCGCCGTACGCCGCCAACTGTGAAGGCAAAAAAAAAACAAAAAACACGCTACTGAAATGGCTTGACCATACCACAGATGAGAGCCTGTAATGTACTGATAAATCGGCCCCTCTGGCCAACCCCCAGCGCCACTCCCGCCAACCCAACGATGCATGCAGGGTACCGCTGGCCACTATTGTCGTGCGTTTAACTTAAGCTTGAATTCAAATACAACCCCATTCAAACCCCTCAATGTCATATGCACATCAAACCTTCGATGGTCTTCGATGCGAACGCTTATCTTCAGTCATTGACACAACGCATTACTGTGTACTTATCTGACAGCCTCTCGTAGGAAACGAAACGAGACGCGTCTCGCGCGTAGGTGGTAACTTACTTTTGAGCGGTACTGTAATATTATTTTTTACATACAAACACTGTATTCATAGTAAATGTACATTATTGTATACTCTGTAAGGAAAAAATGCATCTGGTCTAGATAGTAATCTATCAAGAAAATACAATCATGTACAAAATATGAGATGTACTTATTGATTGAGTGGGAGGGCCAGACAGGAAAATATTTAGCTCAAGGTCAGTATGTACAGACTGAGTGCAGCGAGGTCTGTGCATCCTAATAAGAGCCAAATATATTCCTAAACAGTTTTTCTGGCCATGTCACTTCAACACATATGGCCCTCATGGGTACTTTTTTTAATAATGGTTTTATAATAAACAATTTACAGTTAAAGTACTCACCCAGTGTTATCTTATAGTCTTTGTTTCTTTGCTGTATACTAGAATATGGTGAGAACCTGTTGACTATGTATATTTCAGAGACTGGCACAAGATTTGCACCAGGTCCACTCGCCACCAGCTGGGGTTTGTTGCATATGTATGTGTACAGTGTCCATTATTAAACTCAGTATCAGGATTACCATCCACTGCTTTATCTGATGAACCTGGTGACAATGTTGACGACTGAGCTGTGACCTTCCCAAGAGCAATGTTTTCTGTGTAATTATGAACAAATTAAAATAACAATAGTATCAGTAATATAAGTGCCAACAAGTATGCAGTGGAACCACGCTTTATTTGACCACCTCATTAATATGGTCACTTTCTTTTGTCGCCAAACTAAAGCCCTAGCTGTCAGTCATTTTCTTAATTTAAGAATCCCTTTTTAAAATATGACCACCCTGTTAATATGAACCGATTTTGGTGGCCTGTTCATGGTCAGTCAGTCATTTTTGTTGACACAGGGAGTTGTAGTTTAGTGAAATACTTTGTAAATTATAAATTAATGAAATGGATAAAATAAAAGACATTTTGACAATGTTATCACAATTTAATCATCTTTCAGAACTTGGACATAAAAAAATTTACCAAATATACTATAACATTATCAAATCATTATTGCTACTCAACCTCGTTCCCAAGGTCTCTCATCTTCCCGCCTTTGGAGCGAGAGAAGAGAGACCCTGGTCTGGTCTGGTCACGTGTCTAATTGACATTTTCAAACCCCAGGGAGGGCTCCTATAATTACGAATCTTTGTCGCGCTTTCTTTTGTCGACAACAAAGCGAGGCCAGAAGCTAACGGCCACTGTTCACAGGCAAGCGATGTTTTTATACAGCAGTCTCAGTTCGCTGTTTTGCAGCAGTTACTCCAATGTTTTAGAGGCAATTTACTGTGGCCGAAATGTTGTTGCTGTATTACTGAGGGGCTACAGAAAATCGATTAATTTCCCAGCGCGCGAGCGCTGCTCCACGGCAGGCAAGGTCTCGAAAGGTCCAATGTCGCATCGGAGTCAAAGCGTCAACATTCCCAGGCATGATTATATAAATTACACTGACGTCTGGACATTTCCACAAAAGAGGAAAGAAAAATATTAAGACACCATGGGCTTAATTCAAGTTAATAAACCAAGCTTATATTTTGCGAGTCGCTGACTCTTAGTCTAAGCGCTGTAAAATCTAACACATCACGTACACATCGTATAAATTTAAAACAAAGTGAATGCACGTTGCATGTCGAGTTTTCGTGTTTAAAGATATATCCTAAAAGGGTAAAGGTAAGGCGAGTGCAATAAAAACAAACAGAAACAAGCAATTTACCTGGAGTTTGGTTGAATTTTCTTGAGGATTCATACCGATCGCGGAGCCTTGCTCTGGTCGGTGATTATTTTGTCACCTTTTATCATTTTCGCAACGCCGCCGGTAGCGACGAAATACACAAGACCGTAAAATAACCAGAATAAAGAATCAAGCAAAACATCGCCGCCGAATAAATAAAAGCTATAAAGATTTTCTTTATCCCTTTCCTGTCCTGGATTCGAAACATTAACCCGCTTACGACTCCTTCGTCTTCGCAGATCTTGATCAAATGTGCGTTGCTACAGATGGCGATATTTCAATACATCTAAGAACCCTGGCTTTCCTTGATCGCGGTCTTGAAGGCTACAAAATTCTTTAATCGTCCGTTAATCGTCTTTTTGGCGTCTCGGAACGGCCAAAATGTTTACGAAAGCACGTCCACATATAGTCTCCTACGCAGCCGCTATTTGTGTCGTCACGCAACGCTTCTCCCGCAACGCTTCTCCCTGGGAGAAGCGTTGCGTGACGACACAAATAACGGCTGCGTAGGAGACTAGTCCACATACGGTTATTTTGATTTACAACACTTTCCGCTCACCCCTAGGCAAAGTGGAGACAAATCTCACAGCTCATCTGCCCTCCCACTAATCTTTTATTTGCTACGTCCCAGATTCTGGGACACACGTGACCAGACCAGACCAGGGTCTCTCTTCTCTCGCTCCAGGGGGCGGGAAGATGAGAGACCCTGGAACGAGGTTGTATTGCTACTATTATTTTTTAAATTAAGGTATGTTGATGAACATTAATTTTTTTCTATAATTTGTGAAAAAGTTATTTGTCCAAAATTTGATATTTGAATGGAAGCTAATGATTATATTCTCTCAACTTGAATTCAAAAATCAAAGCTGCTCTGGATTAAAGAAAGCATTTATCATTATTATACAAGTACTTAGGTGAATGCTTGAACAGCCATTTTGACTGTTATAATAATTAATTCTCTCAATTATTCTCTCAATCTTGTACAAATGAATGGATTCACTGTGTGCACACTGAAGCCGGGGTCGTCTATCACGTGATCATGATCAATTGGAGGACTGATTTAGCAGATACACTGTTAATAACAATTAAATTACATGTGCATAGTACGTGGACACATCACAAAGTAATCTACATTAAATCACCTGCCTTTTGTTTCACTCCAACACACCTCTGTTTTCATACACACACTGACTTGGTGAGTTTTGGACAGAAAAACCGCAGGATACTTGCCCTAACACTCCTTCATAAAGAACATTGCTTAACCTCTGCATTTCTGTCATTATTTCCCTCAAAAATACTGAAAGAAAAATAAATGTAAAATAAAATGATTGATTTGAAAAAACCGAAACCAACAACACACAAGCATTACATGTAGGAAAAAGACCTGAATTTTGTTTAGGAAAAAAACTGTTGTATGAAAACAGAAAAATCTTATTAAAAACTGAAAATGGAGCACCCAAAGAAACACCCAACTTGGCTAAAACTACATAACTCAAAAATATATGGTGACGATGGAGATGCCAAGTAAAGTATGCTCACTGTGGACCAATTAATTGACACACAAAAATGTTCCCTCAGAGATAACTTATTTAGGAAAAGTCGTGACATTTGACCCAGTCATATTGCTGAATGACTTCTAAACCGGCCATAAACGGCCAAGAAGAGACCAAGCACAGACTTGTACCACTTGTGACGTCATCACTGTTCACGCCAGAGGATGTCTTTGATAATCAACGGATAGAGTTGGAAAATGTCTAACAAAGCATGCCTAAACGAGCACAAAACGTTAAATTGGACCAGAGATACACACAAAACAACTTGGATTTTTTCCTCCAAAATCACCAAAAAACGCGACCTTCACTACCATTGACACTCTTTGTCAAAAAAATTTCCTTTTCCCCAACGTTTAGGCTAAAACTTTTTCAACGTGAACAAAGACGACTGAAAGGCCAACAAAACCACAAAATAATATGAGAGAAAAAGGAGAGCGAGAACGGCAAAAAAAATAAAAGGAAAAGAAAAGCCTAAAGTCAGGTGGGTTTTTCAAACCCAAAAAACTATGTCGAAATTGTGATTTCTGCGCATGCCCGAGGAAAATATTGAATTCGTTGCTTCTATGTAGAAGGGGATGTTAGTTGCCGTGTTTTAAACTAAGTTTGAGACAGTTTGACATTAAACTGTTGAGATAATGGCCAGAAATAGGCATCTGGGATGTTAGATTGACTTTTTTTGGAAAAAGCCCAGTAGTCAATGGGTTAAAAGTACAATACGGTCAAACCTCCGCTAACGGACACCTCCTGTACAGTGTAGGTGGACACCTCTCATAAGCGGACCGACACTTAGTCAAGACGTCATTCTTAACCTCCCATAAGCAGACACCTCTCTTAAACCCTGGTCCCAAGGGTGTCTGTTTATGGAAGGTTTGACTGTAGTTTGAAATTAGTGCTGACACTTAATGACTTTCTGATCCCCCACCCCACCCCACCCCACCCAAGCAGAATAGGGTTTTAAACACTTAAGGAATCTGCCATTTCACTTATTAATATATAATGGTCTGAACTTACAGGAAGTTTTTTTTAAATACCTTCATGTTTCCATTTTCTTTATAATCATTCCAAGTTGACCCATTTGTGGATGATTTCAGTGTGTAGGTCTTCGCCCACTGATCTGCTTTAGAATTTCCTTGAGTGGACACAGCACAGATGATATGAAGTGTCTGTAGATCAATCTGCAGATATGGGTTAGAATCACTTGTTAATGCAACACCATGAGGATCCTGCTGTGTAGTTCAATCGACCATTCTTGGCTGGTGTTACTGGCACTTTTTACAGAATAAGCAGTTATTCTTGCCATCTGGAATTGATCCATCGTGCATTCCAAGATCCAAAGTAATACAGTCTCCTACAGCAACAATTAAAGGACAGTGTAATTATCTAGTTTTTTTTCAATACATCATCAAAACAAAGTTACTTGGCAAATGAACAAAATATAAAGGACTATTATACATATACTCTAGCCTACATACACTGTATATACTGTACACTGTAGCAGGTGCAAGAGATAAACTGTGTACATTACACAAGTTTTGGGGATTAAAAATAGCTAGATCATGCTAAAGAAAAGGCCCCAACCTAAACCTATTTTTTCTGTTGGTATGGGATGTACTGAAAATTCTCATTTACTGAGAGTCTCATTATTAGTATTAGCAACCAAAAACTGTAGTCAATATAATAATACATTTGAATACTTGTGCTTGCATACAGTTTTATGAACAGTGGAGAGTAAGAGATTTCATTTTGCTTGAAGATTGAGCAACAGATAGCAATATTACATCTCTTTTAGTGGAAACATTTAACTACAGTAGTTTTACCTGCCATCTGGAGGAGGCAGAGGCCTAGTTAAATTAATTAAGTTACTGAAGCGCATTTGACTCTGGATTGTGTAGTGCAGGTTTGAGCCCTGGCCTGGGTCATTGTCAGTCGTGTTCTTGAGCAAGACACTTAACTTTACTCTGACTTTACAACTAACCAAATGCTGGGGTTACATGTATCTGCCTGGGATGTACTAGCATGCGATGCAGGAGGAGTAGCAATATACGGACTACATGTTGTAGTCGCTTCATGCTACAGAAACTGGAGTTAAACGCTGGCACTGATCATTGGAACAGACCATACCTGACATCTGGTTTCTGTCAATCATTTTGACAGATGACACAGTGCTGTCAAATAATTTAATTAGGGGGTGGAAAATTACTTTCATTGGAGGTTTTCTTTCCTTAGCGGGAAGGCAAATGTCAGTCGAGATGTTGAAAGTACTTCCAGTGTGTGAGGTCACGCTCAATGGTAGCCGGGCATGCCGAAAATGTTGGGGCAAAATAATTCCTGGTACCCCAGAAAAGTACCCTATCTACTGACATGCGTCTCGTACACAAAACCCATACCTGCTTAAAGTATGTATGCGATAGCACGACTTATATGTACCTAGAGGATTCCACAAGGATTCTGAACACAACTTAAACGTACACACCCCTCCAAGATGGCCATGGCAAGCTTGTTATTTGTTTGCTATTGCCTGAGGATTCCGGTGTTGGTAATCAAAAGCTAGGGAGCGCTGGTCAACTTAGCCATATTTTGTGACAATACTCTGTATGTGAGTACATACCCCTCCACCCCAGGTCCTCAACTTTTATGAGCAGTCCCTCTTTCTGCTTGGTTCATCGAGTGTACCAAACAAAATAAACGTGAGAGGGAACAACATGGCTGCATGAAAAACTGGGGGCTCCCCGTGCAGTCGTGCAGTTCCATGCGGCCATGTTTTCCCTCGCCTCCCGTAATTTTGACTTCTTGCTTGATGGAACTATAGGGAAAGAGGAAACTGGCTCGATCAGTCTTATATCACCTGGTTAGTTAGAACATGGCAGATCTCGTGGGAAATTAGCATGATTTTACAACGGATTTTCACTTTCATTTTCATTTTTGCAACTATTTATCTGTTTTTAGTGAAGCGTCAGGTTTCAACAGAGATTTTCCAGGTTGTTTTGTTTTACCCACAGGTTGACAAATATAGGAATGTTTCTGTTTCGTTTCACCATTTCCAACGTTTCTCAGCTTGCTGTTCAAGCTCAGTACCTTAATTGGAATTAATGTAGCTGTGAACACACAAAATTAGGGGAGTTTCGTTTTTAAGAAAGATTTATGTATTAAATTCTGTACTGCATGCATGGCGAGTCCCAAAGGACGACTTTGATCTCCTTTACTTGTAACTGCATGCATGATGAAGCACGGGGCTATTGCGTGAAGGTCTTAGGCCAAAAGCAACAAAAACTGAAAGAGATCTCGCATAAAAATTAAGCTGAAGTTAATAAGTAAAAGAAAAGTTCCCGCACATTAACTGTTAAAGCGCATTTAATAAACGTATTCACTATCATAAACGGGTTAAAACTCAAACTATTTCATCACATTACAAATGATACTATGCTCACCTGAAGCTAAAGGAAGAAGTTTAAAGCGATGGAAAAATACACCCGGAAATAAAGCTTGGAGGGGTCAAACTCCGCCATCTTTTGTTCGAGTCACGGAAATTATGCAGTGCTTGTCGCTGTTTCGCTTGAAAGTATTTATACGGTCTCTTGGCGTTTCAGAAAGACATCATCTGATAAGAAACTCCTTTGGTAGCATAAAATTGAACCAGTTAACTGTTTTCTTTTGTCATGATACTCGCGCCGTAGGTTAGAGCACAATCAAAAGCTCAACCAGAAGTGACTTTGCTTCCAACTTGTTCACGACTTCATAACGATGGTTGCTAGATCGAGTGTCCCAATCTCGTTCCCAGAGGCCGCCGATTTTCCTTTTGGTCAGCACCAAGGAATCATTCTGGGCGCTTGAATTTTTTTGAATTCTTTTTAGTGGCTGTTGAAATACAATGGATTTGAATCTGGAAGTGAACCAATAAATCAAAGATGGCGGACGTAGGCCAGTAGTCCGTCTCTTGGAATTTACCAGGAGAATGGTGGGCAATCCAAAACAATCCGCATGGATGTTTTGGTTGAAAATCAGTAGGAGAATATACCGTTGCAGATTTGAAGAAGATTATCGGCGTGAAAATCACGCACGTGACCTCATTCAGAGTGGCGCAGTCGGCCGGTGAGTCGATCACACAAAAACTCACCTTTCAAGCTCTGTGGTAAAAACTTGTTACTAGCCGACAGCTGAATCATATCAGTTGATGATAGCAGTTCCGCCGGGATTATTTACTCGGAAACTGCAGGCTATATCGAAAGGGACTGTACCATGTACACAGTCCACACTTAGCTAGCAGCCCGGATGAATGTAATATGTTGCACGGCCGTTTTCGTCATTTTATGAAAATACGTGGTGGCGATTGTATTTTAAATACCCTCCGTTTACCCATGGATTGCCCTTGTACAGAAGAGTACGTGCGGTTAAAAGTGAGTGATTAATTAAATTACAAACTATTTTATTCTGGTGCTGCTATTTTCTTTTGTTTACGCCTTCCCTTAGTTGCATGTTTTACAGTCTAAAACTACTGTAACCGAGGGTCCACTCAGACAAAGTTATAACCACATCACAGGGCAGAACGGGAAACAATACATTACCAACATTTATTGAAATTGAGCCAAATCCGATGTCGAGTACAGAACAATGAAGTTCGCGATGAAAACAGATGAATGAAATTTTGTGGCGTTTCTACGAGGGTTCTACGGCGGTGGATTTTCGATTTTCACCCTTTTTTCTTTTGACTAGTTCTAGCAGTACGATTTGTAACGGAAAATATTCATGCGATGTCAATGAAACGAGAAACTCCCAAAACTGCGTTGAAAACTGGGAATGCCCGACGGCCTGCACAGTATGTTTCCTCGAATAAAAGTGCGTTGGCGGATTTGAAATAATTTTGTCGCGTCTTCACAAAATTGCAAGTTTTCTTTGCCACGCGTCAGCCGGCTGAATAGCTACGCGTGTCGGGGTTTTGGCAGTACCGAATTTGCGAAAATATAATACACTTGATGGCAGCGAGAGAAGACTCTATATTCCAAACTGCATAAAGTCAGTGAACGCGGACGGCCAATAGTTTCGACAAAGTGCGTGACGGATTTGAAAACAACGAAATAAGCACGGCTTGTTTTACCAGCGTGCATGAATTCAGTTTTTTTACATTGGTCGGATCTTTGATCTTCCACCTTGTCTCCCAGCGCTGGGTTTATGTTGTCAGTACATATTTGGCTGGAAATTAAAAAAATAAGTAAAAGAGGAAATTCAAAATTGCATATTAACAGAGTGTCGGCTGTAATTTGAAAGTTTCGGCAAAGTGAATTTGTCGCGAGAAAGAACTCAACCGCCCGAGAGTACAATAATTTGCCGGCAGAGTTGAAATCACGTTTCGTAACGGCGAATTCATTTATTACAGTTTATTTATGATCGCATGAGTATTGTCTGATTTGCGTTGAACAACTTTCGAAACTGTTTCGAATCCTTTCGGAAAAAATTACTGAGAAAGAAGCCAACTCATTGTCGCTAGTAAACGACGCTTCGATCTTTCCGAGAAAAGTCCTGGACTGTTATAGGGAAAAGTCCCGAATTTTATAGCGAAAGATCGCAAGCGAATCTTGTGTCTGATCCTCTCTCCTCCGCAGAGGCTCAATGGGGTTTTAGGAAGAAATCCGTCTGTAACGCTGGTGTGTGCAGCGCGCAAGTAACTGGCCGTGATCCAACGAAGCGGGCGAGCCTCATGCCAGATTTGTCGGTCGTTTTCTTGTCACATCTTTGTCGTTTTCTTGTCACATTGTTCGATTCATCAGCCCTCGCTAAATTTGACAGCTTGAAACTTGCGGCCAAAAATACAGCGCTAGGTATCTGTTACGCATGTTACAGTTAGCGATAGTTATTTTTAAGACGAGGTTTCATTATTTACTAAAAAAAAGCCCAAATGTTGGTCTCCGAAGTGATCGCGAAGACCCTCCTGAAAACCCGTGGGGGTGGTCTTGCAATGTGTGTTATTCTTTGGAAACACATGGCGGGAAGAGCTGACTTTTCGCTCCAAAGAGATTGGTCTCTTGACGGTAAATGTTCTTCTTGTATTCGTGTTTTTGGTCTTAAATTCCTCGCTGGTTGCATTTCGTTTAATTCTTAAGCGTTTAGTTTAACTTAATAAGCTTACAGCTTTGGTCTTGAATCGACAAGTTTTGCCACTCGACGCTTTTAAACCACGTAGAGATTAATAAAACACATTTCATAGCAGGAAATCTAAAGCTTTACTTGTTCTCTTTTCTTTTTTGGACCAGAATTAATAGGTTGTTGAGAGTTTCAGTCGCCGGGGACATCACCTTTGCTTCCTGAATTCCTTTGATCGCCACATGGCGGGTTCTCGAGAATGTTAGAATTCTGTAGATCAACCCCATCAGAAACACAACAAAACATATTCAGTATTTCCATGCATCTAAAGTTTTAGTTTGTCTCTACTTGTACATCGCGTATAATCTGCATTGCAGCCGAACCATTTTACTGACATACCGGCAGTTAGTACATACACCATCCGTACCCCCGGTGCAGGAAACACTAATAAAAAGTTGAATTCCCCCGGATGGCGGCCATACTTGGGTGTGGTATCTCGGCAGAGGGACTCCCGCCGTCGCTCTCTCGGGTTTGCTCGCGCCTGCACTCACTTCGCTTAGCTGATTCTCCCATATATGAGCCTCTGCGGAGGAGAGAGTGTCTGATCTGCTAGCACTGAGTTGGCTTCTTTCTCTCATGCGATCAGAAATAACTGTAATACTGAAATAAGTTCGCCGTTTATACGAAACGTGAAATTCAAACTATGCCGGCAAAATATTCTACTCCGGTGGTTTAGTCCTTTCTCGCGACAATCACATGATTCACTTTGCCGAAACTTTCAAATATTACGGCCGACACTCTTTTATGCAATTTTGAATTTCTCCTTTACTTATTATTTTTAATTTCAGCCAAATTGTAGTTATAAAACCCCGACATTGTATAAAAAACTGAATTCATCACGCTGGTAAACCAAGCCGTGCTTTCGTTGTTTTCAAATCCGTCACGAACTTTGCCGAAACTATGCGCCATTGCGTGTACTGACTTTATGCAGTTTGGAATATGAAGTCTTTCCTCGCTGGCGTCAAGTGTATTTATTTTCCAAATGGTACTGCCAAAAACCCCGACATGTGTAGCTTATTTAATCGTTCCTTTTAAATCTTTGCTTTCTTATAATTATTCGTTTTTATAATAGTAAATTTTCATATCAGTAAAGTAATGTTTATTTGTTTATAAATAAGTAGTTTTGTTAAGCGCTGTTGGTTTTTTAGTAGAAACGGCGCTATATAAATAAAGATTATTATTATTATTATTATTATTATTCAGCCAGTTGAACACAAGGTGGACTCCGTAGAGAAAACGAACTTGAATTTGTCGAGAGCAAACAAATTGTTTCAAATCCGCCAGCACTTTTATTCGAGGAAACATACTATACAGCCGTCGCGTTCCAATTAAGTTTTCACGCAGTTGGAGTTTCTCTTTTATTGACTCGCATATAGTTTCCTTCCAAATCGTACTGCTAAAACTAGTCAAAGAAAAAAGGGTTGAAATCGAAAATCCACGCCGTAGAACCGCACAAAATATTCATCGCGAACGAACAAGTTGCAATTTCATTGTTCTGTACTCGACATCGGATTGGCTCAATTCAAAAATGTTGGAATGTATTGTTCTCCGTTACTGCCCTGTGATTGGTTAACTTTGTTTGCTGGAGTCAGGCCCGGTGCCTACAGTAGTTTGACCTGTAATACTTGTAACCTGCGATCAGCGCGTTCTCTTTCCTTTTCTTTCTTTTCGCGGAGAACGAGCCAACTTGAGCGCCGCCGCACCGGACGAGAGAGAGAGTAGGAAAAAGGAAAAACGACCTGCGTTGATTACAAATTAATTGGCACGCCAGTCGCTTTCTCCACCCCACTTGTCAAGATCTGTCAGGCTGTCAATTTTCAAAAATCTACGTTACAGTTCGTGACATTTGCCGACTCAATACACTTGCCAGTTCTCTTGAATTTCGGTCTTCTGATCTTCTTTGCTTCAAGTGCATTATCTAACTGAGCAGGCAAGGAAGATGATGTTTGGGTATTTTTATCGAGGAAGTATTTGAAGTTAGAATAGAGCCTTCGACTCGTGTTTTACAGTCGACACTCATATTTCATTCCGGAAAACAGCACTGACTACGAGTGCGTTACAACTGAACACAAATTTGCATAATACAATGCGTCCTAGACTATGTTCTAGTCAGTCGATTTATATGGTCGAATGATTCCATGAGTTTCCGTTTAGGAAATTGGAATCAAATCAACCATTTTTTTTTAAAGCGGAGAGCTTCCAGCTCGTTTCTTAATGTAACGATCTTTATATTGGACTTAGGTCTAGTAATGATTCAGAAAAGAGTCCTTCCCTTCGCAAAAAAGGCCAGGGGCTAGCGCGGTCAGTGGGAAAAGCAATAGAAGGGCCTTTCTCCGCCCTAGGTTAACCTTTAGATCAGTCCCGCCTCCCCGTGCACGCCCGGATTGACAAAAGCCCCATACTTATGCGTCACGCCATGCCCATTTTTTTTTTTTGAGCGGAAGTATTGTTTTTCGAACCAATTTCAGGAAAAACATTCAGAATCATGAATGTTGTACATGTTGGATCCGGCAAGTAATTGTATCAGGCCCTCCTCTTCAGAGATTGTGAGCGGCCTTTGAATCGCAGGTTTTATGACTGTAATAAGTATTTATACATCACCATGTGAGAAATTGTCGTATGCAAATAATTTGAGTTATTCAACTAAGTTATAAACAAATAGGATTTGAAACAAATTATGTAAATAGATTGTATTTTTGTTACCTATGCGTTTAAAATTTCCATGAGAACAAGTTATAAATTGTCTAATCATATAAAAGTGGCACGGGCCGGTACGTCGAATCGCTGTTATCTTTTAGTGGTCCAGTGTACACAGGTTGTGGTTTTGAATAACACTTAGGGTGTTGCAAATCTAAAATTACTACAGTTATAGTTACTGTCTGGCTACCGTTTAAGTCGCCGTTAAGCCCGGTAAGGGAAAAAAACGAAAAACTATTGACAAAAAAATTTTTGTCTTAGAAAACTGGCACCTCTTGTGACGGGTGTGATGCACCCAGGAATTGAATTTGTAGTACACAACCCCCCCATCAAAACAAGATTGTTTGGTACTTTATAGGGGGCTCTTTTATCAAAATTTCCGAACGTGATCACCCCCATCACTTTTTATTTTGTGGATCTCCCACCATCATAGTCAAGAGAAACACTTGATCGTCTAGATCTAAGATTCGCTAGAGACCTTGGTTACTTGTATATGGTTCACGGGCAGCAAATGTGATGTGCTGGAAAACTGACCCGAAAATAATTGTATTGCTGAACCACGACGTGTTTGTATATATAGCTTAAAAAAATTAGTTGAAAGGGGATTTATACCCTCCCGGGCCGCAGACCAAAAAAAACGCGCCATCCGGTTGAAAATCATGTTGTTCTGTATACACCTATTATGAGATTAAGTATTCACAGAGGCGTGTGTTTTCAAAGTAAAAAACCCCAAATAAACAGAACTTTGAAAATTCTCGAGCCTTACAGTCTGAACATGTATATAACGGCCCTGTATTTAAGCGGCAACACTCTATTTAACGCGGCCATGTTTTTCATAAGTTCTCGAGATCGTATTTGTGCTCCACACTTGTATTAACCACTGTATTTAAGCTGTGATGCCCACCCCAACTTGTATTAGCTGAGCAATTTTCTGAAGTTTTCCCGGCAGCGGTGTGACCGTTGACCCCCCTATACAGGTTTTGACCCCCTGTATATATTTTAAAAGATACAAGTCAAACCTCGCTACTGATAACGGTCACCCTTGGGACTTCAGAAAATTTAATTAATTAATCTTATTACTATCATTTCTTTCTGGCATGTGGCCCTTGGTTGGACTGTATCACTCATCAATTAAAACAGTCTAAATTGGCTTTTTAGGGGTAAAAATAAACTTGAGCCCCCCACAAATGGATTATGGTACCTTTCAGGGTTATTTCCCAAAATTTCTGACAAGTATCCCTGGCCTGTCACTCTTATAGTGGAGCCTGTCCCTACACAAAAACAAGTTAAATATCCAAAAAATGATAAAATGATTTTTATTGTGGAAAAAACCAATATTATAAACAGGTTGGTTGTAAGTCCTGGACTGCACAATGCAAAACACAGTTCAAAGCTAAGTCTGGTTTTCAAGGAAAGAAAAAAATGAAAAATGTTGGATAATAAATCTCTTTTAGTGCTGTAGAATGTGCTGTACTTTTTTACTTGACTTTGTTGTAATTTGTCTCACACCTACCACCTCACTAAAATACAGCAAGACTATTATTTGAAATGATTTATTCTCAAGAATCTTATCTAATATAGATAATTTTATGGACAGAAGGCTAGGCACAGTGTGCCTAATGATAAATGTTTTGATCTTTGGATCCAAACATTCCAGATTCAAGTCTGGCCAAGTGTCCTTGTGTTGTGTTCTTGGTCACAAACGTGCTTAATCTCTACCAGAGTTTCAGTCAAATAATTTTAAAGTTCTGGGCATCCACCTTGTATACCCAAGCATTATACTATCAACCTAAGTATATTCGACTTGTGGGACTGCACTTTATAGGATTTTCCAACTCAAACATGTAAAATGTAATAAGAAAGGAAGATGTTATAGAGATGTGTTATGTGCATGCACGCCCTGGATTATACCAATGACAACCCTAGTTTGGAAACCCAGGGCAAAATAATTGGGGCAGGAGGAAGATAAAACAGGCGAACCATTTGTTTTTCTGCGACTAACTGATTTGAATCTGCCCACCCATTTTGGCGATCAACTTCTGACTTCATCGAACAATTTTCCTATGACAACATACATTGTGTACTCATGTTGCATATATACAAACTGACATAAATGTAGTTCACACTGGATGACTCAAATGAAAAATATTTATTGTCATGCAAAAGGACTAATATATATATTTGGAATGAGTTATTGTTAGTGAAAAATTTGTTAACAAACAACAATTTATTTTGCTATGCACAATTTACTGCTACTAGAATTCGTTATCAAATCTTTGATGATTTTTTCATGCTTAGCATGTGACAATCACCAAAGAACTTAAGCTTACAAAATTAAATGAAAAATAAATAAAATAAAAAGAAATTATAAACTATATCTGACGAAGAATTATCAGTAAAAAATGCAATTAAATAGAAGTTTTGCCTTTTTACATTTCTAACTAATTTTCATGTACATGCAACTCTTTACTCTTCACAATTAACAAGCAGAGGTAGCCTTGGCTACTCAGGACGCCAATTATTTAACCAAAACTAACGAGCCCATACTACTTAATTTTCGCCTAAAATCGTGGGTTGGCGTATCCTGCAGGGTGGTAACTTTCACGATGTATTCCAGAACTTTCTGCTGGCTCGCATTTCGGTATAGAAAAATCAAACACGAACGCATCATCCATAAATGATAGTCATTCATTGAATAATTTGGTCTGTATCGAGGATAAAGACAGCAAAAGAGAGCATATTCTAGTCAATTTAGAAAATTGAATCCCTTCAATCCGAGCTGTGGTAGAAGTAACGCGTTGTTTGTCTGAAATAGTTCTCAATCCGTAACAAAGGATTCTTGACAAAGATGTGAACGTCTAAATAACCCGTATCGATGTAACATCAACTGCAGAAGCTGCCGCCCATATAAACAAGTGAGCCACAATCAGTTACAGCGGTTACTCTCTCTAACGCATATTCAGAAACCATTTATTGATGCTGACCACAAAAGGATCGCGGCCCGCTGGGAATCAGATCGCGCACGCGCACAAGCAGACCGGAACCAAGGATCATTGGTTCCGATTATTGAAATGCCCAGAGGCCGTTGGGACGTTCTGTCACCGCGGACCGGAAACGAAACGCGCTGGCTCTGGGGGACGAGAGTGCGAGTGTCCGGAAACGGGATGACCCGCAAGGGAACTGCGCGGTAAGGAGATGTTACAGGCTTCCCACCATGCTTTGCCGCATAACTTTTTTAACTCGTGAATGCCGCAGCAATGAAAGGGTTAATAGCAATAACAATGCTCTCGGGCCCCTCCGGACGGTGGGCTGTAAATTTTTATCGCGCCATTAATTTATGCATATTTCAGTTGATCAGTCTGATTATTTCGAAAGTTGTTTTTGATCGTGAGTTTTTACTGTTGAATAGAAACAACCGCAAAACGACATGCTAGGAATTCCCCCGTGTAAAATTTTTTTTCCCAGTGTATGTATTCTTATGAGAGATTATGAGAGACGCTTATGATGATCATTAAAGGTCTAGTAAGCGAAATGCGGAATTGACAACCCAGAAGGATATGGTTAGCGTGGGGGGGAAAAACATGCTCGTTAGGGATGGCAATGTCAAAGAAAATCGGCGAGCGGAGAGCAGGAGTCCCCAAAGACTTCCTGGCAACAAAACTGATTCTTTGTCAAATTGGAGATTAAAAATGTTTGGCCCAATATGACAAAAAGTAAAAAATATTCAAATGGGCGGGTATCAGGTGCTTCACAATTGTGGAGTCGGGGGACTAAGGGAGGGTTTCTCTTTGCCTTCAATATATGGTGGGGGTGGGGTAGATAGTGATCAAAAAATCTACATTAGACAGTGCCTAACAATTCCAGAATATCAACTGAGCTGCTATTAGTAATGGACTCGTCCACGAATGACAATCATTTTGCACCTCTTTTGTAAGTTAAGGACGGTGCCTACTTTTGCTACTGCGCATCCGTTTTCTGCGCATACATAATTTCTAGGCCGTCATTTAGCGCGCGCTCGGAGCGCACGCACATACAGAAACATTGCGGAAGGAAATCCTATTCACGGCTAACCTCGGAATGGAAATATGATGAGTCGGTTTTCTTCATATAACTTTTTACCAAAAACGCGTGGTTAGGGCTGGTAACCCCTACTTTTTATGTTATAAAATGCGAAGCCGGTTTATCCTATTAACATGTGATTAATTTTTTGTTGTCGTGCAAAAGTTATTTAGACAAGTATTTTTGGTTTATACCAGAGGAAGAAGCTGTCAGGGAGTTGATAATGGCTACTGTTGCGATGATTTTTAATTAAAAAGCACATAAAACAGTTGTTTATTGTGACATTTACCCCCATTTGGTTAAGATATTTAACAACATTTTTATTATTTATTGTTGCCTTTGTGTATGTCAACGGCAATATTCATAAGGGAATCTCCCCTCCCAAAACAAATTATTTCTTTTTTCCGAGAAAAATTTCTATTTCAGATTTTTTTTCAGATTGAAGCTTTGATTATCTCTGGAAAAATGCAAGGCTGCGTCACCCCCAATTTTCTTTTTGGATTCAAATATTGCCCTGTGGCTAAGATCTGCTTTTCTCGACATAAGTCATAAACCGCACAAAAATACTTTGGTATCAGGAGGCACCGTCCTTAAGATCACAATTATATGCTTGTCTTTCTTCTTTCTTTGGTTCTTAAATACTTAATAGAAAGAAAATTCCTCTCCTTAATAATGTCTTGGCCTGGGGCGGCGGACCTACCTGAAGTGGAGCCATGGTGTGCTCGAAACATTCGGATAGGGTTTTCGTTTTGCCGACTAATACTGATTTATCACCCTCCGTGTGCTTAATGGAATCTTCCCACCATTTCTCTGAGGTAACTGTGATTCTTTTTTTCTAATACCCGAGTTACTGCACTCGTTGACCTACTTTGTAACCTTACTCCACGCAATGACGAAAATCTGGAGGTCACCCCTCTCTCTCTCTCTCCACTCTGGACCTCTTTGCCTAAAATTACAGAAAAGTACCATGACTAAAATTACAGCCCATATTACAGTTTGTATAATGATTACAGTCAGAACCTGTATTAAGTGGACACCCTCGGGGAAAATGCTTCTAGCTGTCCGAGTAATAGAGGTGTCCGCTTAAATAGCAGGTATTATATGCCCAAATACGCTCCGCCTGATAAAAAATGTCTTATTTTATAAGATATGCATATTGCTTATAATTGGTAGACACACCAGTCAAACGGACAATTTACTTGTTACCATTTATTTGCCTCTTTAAACTGATATTAAAATAGTCACAAGTAACATGATGTAGCCAAAAAACGATCAAGCTTCTGGATGTCGCCTATATGGTCATATATTTCTAAAATACCTATCTTTACTATCCTACAAATATTTCTGTTATCTGCGAATATTCTACTTACCAAAAAAATTCCCTTCTTCTAAAAATATTCTCTTCTCATATAAAATCATTATGTTATCTACAAATAATCTATTATATTCTATTAAGTTAAGAACCCATCTAAAAATATTATGTCATCCACAAATAATCAATTTTCGTAAAATATTTCTATTATCTACAAATATTATACTAGCTAAAAATATTATTTTTAGTCTGCCTTTGCAAAACCAGAAGGGTGAAAATGTGTAAATGCACCAGTCAGCTAATAAGACAAGAGTACAAAAAGTAACTTTTTGACAAGCCACGTCATTCCTTGGCAACGAAAAACAATAATATGCCCTGGAACAGCTAACGTTATTCTGACTGTTAAACCCATAGTTAATAGGGGGAAATGGTTATGAAGCCTGGCAAAGTTCTTTGTTATATGTTTTTGTTCGCCTATTTTGGGCTGACCGTGCAACCCAAAACCCTGACAAAATACAATAGGTGGTTACGTGTGTTCAAGCAACCGAACCAATAGAAACGTTGCGATTCACGTAATTCATACATAGTGTTATGAGCGCAAAACAAAAGATGTGCAACGGTCATGGACCTTCCAACATAAATCTTGGCCTTCTTCAGTTGCTCCTTTGAAATTTGCCGGGCCTTTCATATCCATTTCCCTCTATTAAACTAATGGTTAAACGCCAGTGGTACTGTCGAACACTGACACTATAGGATAGAAACTGTTTTGATTCCAAGTTTAGTTATATATGAATGATTGATTAGATCTTTTCAATGCCGCCTTTCAATATAATAACATAGCAAACGCTACAGTTCAAAACTCAGCAAAAAAAATTGCGGGTTTTAAATAAAGTTCATTCATAATTATGACGAACAAACAACGGACCCTGAAAAAAACCTGACATTTGAACCCGTGCAAGTGAGCTTCTGTTTCCTGAGACGTCCACTAAAGCCTGGTTACCATATGATCGCAAACGATCGTAAGTCACAATCGATCGCAACGATCACAAGAGTGGTTATCCATATGAATCGCAAACGGTCGCAACGATCGCAAGACGTGGTTTCCATATGATCGCAACGATCGCTGCGATTGCGAAACGTTGCGATCATATGGAAACCAGGCTTAAGATGATTGACAGCAGCAAAAATGCAAACGTTCATTGAGCCAGGAGTTCACGTCAATTGAAAGACGCAGTAACATTGTAACGCCAATTACAGACATTCTGGAGTGATTATAAGATAAGCCCAGTGACGTTCTACATTTTCTATTTATACATTTAACTTGGGTTGGAGTTATGCGAAGTTCATGGTTAAGTATTGCAGCGATCGTCACGATGTTTTTTTTTGGTCACCTCACCCAACCATGTTATTTAACCTCTTCATTCAGGGAGTACTGTGAAATACCAACCCTTGTCATATATAACACATGCCCCTCATTCCAAATCAATAGCCCCTACCCATTTCTGTTTTCCAATATCTGATCTAATCAGTACCTACATCTATTACATGTTTCACCAAATATTACTTCGGTGAGCAAGAATCTATTATATTTTAGACTAGTTTTTAAATTTTGTAAATTATATTTTAGACAATTTTAATTTAGATAGCTATAGGATCGAGGGCCACTAGTGATATCAGGTTTTAACTGTTATGTGTTTACCCTCGTAAAATAAAGTTGCTAACTTCCTCAAATCAGTATTTGTTATGATCGTGTAGCGAGCCATATTCCAACCTACTAAACATAACTACTATAAATAATAATGAATACAACAATAATATACTTATCTTACTGTTCTATGTGCTTTACAACTACACAAATATATAAATTAAAAGTGATAGTATTAAATTACCATATAAAAATAGCTACAATATTGAATAAAACTAAAAATGTTTATAATTGTTACAATGCATAGGATAATTTAAAAAGAAACGTCTAAGTCTGGATTAAAAATGTTAACACTGGGAATTACTTCTAATAATAAAAGGCAAACTGTTCCAGACAATGCAAAAGAACGACGAGCATATGTTTTTAGTATTCTTGCCAGTAGACAGCTTCACCCAACATTTTGTCTTTCTTCAGTGACGATGTGGAAATTGTGATTATAATTCAAACACAGATATGCCTTCATGTGGTAGGTTTTTCTGTGTGATGGGGAACTGACCAATGTACTGCGTGATACGTCTTCAAGCTGCCACATGTGGTCTTGGAAAATGTCTTGGGAGTCGTAGTCTATTAGCAAGAGTAGTAAGATGAAAAGAAACCACTCAGCATCGAGCATTTACTACTTCATCGTTAAATTTCTGCGTCTTCATTATTTTTATTTTCTTTGTTTAATCCCACATTGTAATATTCGGGAGCTTTATTTTCGCCCAGCAGTGTCTGGTAATGAGCCACGGGTGACTGTTCCTGCGAAGGCCTGGGGTGGAGCTACATATATGAGCCTGGTTCTGACACGTGCTGATCACGTGGTGAGTCAGGTTGACCAGCATCCTCAGTAAAAGCTTTCCCTGCAGACGTTGTTCTGTTTTTAGGCCACAGTTCGTCTTTGCCGCCATATCAACACACCAATTACAACAAGCAACACGAAAACAATGCAGGAAAAAGCGATCACACTTGCAATGAAGCTGTTGTGTACATCTGTCCAAAAGAAAATGTAATGAAAATATATCTATATTTACATCTACTTTTTATTGAAACCGATTAATAAGATCGAGAGACGGGAATGTTGCTACTGGTGGTTACCATTTTCTCTCCACAATACAACAAGGAAGCAAAAAAATGGATAAGTTAGCAGATGAAAAATTACATGGTTTACTGTGTTGTGCGTTATGGTTCTCCTCACTTGCAAAAACCACAACATATGCATAAGCACAACATGAACAAAGCTTTCTGTTCTTTTATTTTCAAAACTGTTTCTTCTGGGGGTTTTTGGTTCTTATGCTTATGTTAATGATATCTTACTGGTTTGTGCCGGTATGGTGGTTATTGGAAAACAGCCTGAGCCTCTATCACCTGCATGCAAATAATACGAGCTCATTGTGTAGGGCTGGATGAGTTGACGTGAGCTGATCTGGAAAAAGCCACCTTGCCCCGCAATTGTCAGCGTGAAATTCAGAATATACCCCAAAACATTATTTTTCACAATTTACCAACAAAACAAAGCTCAATAAAGGTGGTATGAATAAATGCTTATTGACTGAATTAGGTCGGGCAGGACAGGAAAATATTTGACTCTAGGTTATGTTGCATGGGCTTCACTGAGCTCGGTCCATACGCCATGACCTTGAAACTAATATTTTCCCGTGTCCGGCCATCCACTCAGTCAATAAGCTCATAATATTGACAACACCTACTGCTATCTCCCTTGGGACACTCTGATAGGGTGATTTTGTAAGCTGTGGATCCAAAGCTGTTTGTAGCATGGCACACATACACCCCATAATCCTTTGCATCGTGAGGCGTGACAAACAATCCTGTTGTTCATAACCTTGACGTCATCACTAACTGGAAACTGACCATTCTTTGTCAAGGAGTAATTAAATGGAGTATCACTGGTTGCATGGCAAGACATAGAACATAGAGTCTGTTTTTCACATATCACCGAAGATGGGGAAACGTCCCCAATTATGCTGGGTGGCACTGTGTGAAGAGAAAAGAAAAGAAAATCTACTAATTAGGGCCTCTTTATTTGGAGGCGAGTCAACCTGTGTATCTACGATTCATTTTGTCTTTCAATGTGAACGTGAATAAGATTGTGTCATTTGCACAAGCGCACTAGGGAATTTTGCACTTTGGGTGACAGGATCAAATTTCTGCCTGCCAAACGAAAGTTGCGAAGTGAACACCATTACTATTTTCAACTTGACTCAGATTGAGCCACCGTACCGGCACAAACCAGTAAGATATCATCAACATGAGCATAAGAAACCAAAAACCCCAAGAAGAAACAAGTTTTGAAAAATAAAAGAACAGAAAGCTTTGTTCATGTTGTGCTTATGCTTATGCATATGTTGTGGTTTTTGCAAGTGAGGAGAACCATAAGGCTAAACCAATAAATTATTAATTAGGGCATGCATTAATATAATGGTTAAATTATGCACCTAAACAAAATAGAATATCCTCATTACCTTTGGTTTCAATTTCTACGAAATTGCTCGAAATATACACCGTCTGCAAACATCAAAAACAAGATTCAGGGTTAATCTTTATGCCTGACAATTGCCAAACTTGTTACATATGATACACGTGGAAATAAATAAATACAGTAAAAACCCGCAAGTAAGAACCTGCATTTTCCCAAGTTAGCCTAAACAGGTTCTTACATAAATGGTAATTAGAACAAATTTAGGCTATTTAGGTTCTTAAATAGGTTCTTATTTTCTGAAGAAAAAAATTACATTGTAGCTAATAGAAATTAGTGGTATTCAGCCTATTCCTTATATAAAATCTGCATACCAAGTAAGTATTTATGTCAAAATAAACTGACTGTGTCTCCAAAGAGGATCCAAAATGTGGACCTATCTTATTTGCCCAAGTGTACACATTTTTATATAGATTGTAGAAAATAAGAACCTGTTTCAAATTTTAGGCTAAACAGGTTCTTGTATAGAACCTAACAGGTTCTTAAAAACTAGGTTCTTACTTACGGGTTTTTTACTGTATAACATAATATTAGAATAAAAGTTGCCATAGTGCATGGATGCTTTTATCCCTTTGATACGTATAAGTAAACATGATCGGAGAAGAATAACTTTTCATTTACTGGTTATATTATTGTGTGATGTTATCCTTTCAAAGGTAAGACTACCAACCCAAGTTGTGTTATAACGGCATGAAGAATATAATTATGTAGGTCACTCTTACAGCTGTATTACGTTTTGGCCAATTAGCAGGCCAGTCGATGTTAAATGACTGCTGACCTGTCAGAAATACATGACATTTGACTGTACATATAATGATTTGCTTTATATTGCAAAACTATTCATTTAATGATCAAACACTCACTGTAATCCAATATAAACTAGATCGACTTTAGCCCTGTTAACGACTAGTAAAAAACGTTTGATGTTTTTACACTTTTTATTGGGCAAATTTTAGCCTTTTAATATTGCATAATTTACCAAGCGAAGATATTAACATTAATTTTGTACAAATGTGCATGTAAGATGAGTCAGCACGGAGCACACTAATTTAGCATTTCATTTAAAATTATCTTGTTTATTTTGCTGATTACTACATTTTTTACAATAACCACATCTTTTATAACATTTTATGCATAGTTTTAAATGTAAAAAATTATAAAACTCTTTTCGAGATCATGGATTTTACATTAAGAACTTTTTTTATGGAGATTTATTTTATGGAGTCAGCTTTTGCATTACAACAATCGTCATGGATGACAAGAAGAGGTGGGTAATGATACCTCAGTGACAAAAGCCCTGAGAAACACTCTGTAGTTGGTATTCGGCTGCAGTGGTTTGTTGTGATAATACTCATTAACATCATCACTTCTCCTATTCCTTGTTGAACTGTTTGATTGTGCTCCATTTCCAACAATAAATTCCTGGTACTTATCGAAATCGTCTCCACCAAACTGGAAAGTGACATAAAGCGGCAGGAATTGGAGATTGATGAGCCTGTTCGTATGTCAACATATCTTGCGGTGTTAAACTTTCCGGTGAGTTTGTAACACAGTATAGTCTGAGGCTAAATGTTATGACAATGACTTGAAAGAACCTGCAAAATGGTAACATCAATTTGGTAACTGAACCATAAATAAACCAATTTTATCAGTGAAAATGATGGTTTTTGGCTTGAGCGAAGTGGTGTATACGTTAGTACATGCAAAACAAATGTATGTAGGGTGCATTTGAAGCATGAAAACAAGCGTATCTATCGACGTTTCAGAAATATGCATGATCTACATAGCTAGAAGGATGGAAGACAGCGAATACTGATTATTTTTTTCGTAATTTTTAAGTTAACTCTTTAAGGCAATCAGTGGCACTAACAATAATCTTTTTAAAACACTGAAAAGAGGTATCAGAGAACTGTTCAACGCGAGCGGTTCAAGTTGTCCCAACAACTCGTTGGAAGCCATGTATACACCTGGTTGTGGAAAACACACAGTGGATACACACAGTGATGCACACAGTACAAGAACAGACAGGCTCAAAACCCTGGAAGTCTCCATCCAGAGTCCAACGTCCCATAGGCCACTATACACCTCCCATGCAGTTACACAACTACATGTACATGTATAACACAATAGACATATAAATAAGCATGCAACTTAAGATTATGCTTCTTTAAAAGATGATGCCAGTAACTCAGTTAAATTATAAATAAAAATACACAAATGTCTGAACACTACACTGCTAATTATAATAATTATTAAGATGTTACAGTGATTCATCACAGGCCTTCTTTTACTATTGCCAAAAAGCCTCAGACGTTCCACCAATTTCCAAGAAAAAAGATTAGAATGAAAGTGCACTTTCCATTGAAACCAAATAAAATGCCAGGGGGCACCAACTGCACCAAACATTTTTAGATGTACTGTAGATGTAAATGTGTCTTTTAAAATGAATTTTAGATCAAAATGATCTCAAACTAGTTTAATTTTTATTTTACTTGTTCCAGATATATTACCATAATCCTAAGACAAATAAAAAATTAAAAAATAAAACTCGTTTGAAATCATTTTAACCTAAAATCATTTTTAAAACTACAACATAAACATATGGATGGAGATGACACTACTGATTGAGAACAATAGTAATTATTATGATAAGGGAATGAAAGAAATATGATGAGGCAGGGATATTATTTGCGCCATTGGTAAATTTAACAATCGCTGCTTCTGACTTTGTCTACGAATAGCTAAGACAAAGTACCTTACTTTAAAACAACTTTTACAATGACAAAACATACTTTGCATTTCCAGGAAAGCGCGGCAATGTTATTTTTGCTATTATTCCTCCTTCACTTGAACTTTGAGAAAAGGAAGGCGAAGATGGCGTTTCGTTGACCATTTTAATACACCTGTGTGAAAGAAAACAGCGAGGTTCAGATCAGCTGGCTACGAACAAACCAACAGTGCAACAGAACTTGAAGAAATTGTGCTGTTTATTACCAATTACACCATTCTTCATTGTCTATGAATAACATCCTAAATATCCTTTCAACTGTAGAAATACTTCAGGGTTATTACATCCCTTTACTCATAATCCAACCACTCTAGCACGAGAAACAATAATTACATGTACTATGTCTTTTGAATGTCAAAAGTTGCATATTGTTTCACTCACCCAATGTCTGAAGCACTATAGTGTTTGCTGTAAGGTCCAGGTCCCACCTTAGTGAGCCTCTAACAGACACTTCATACCGTGCGCACACTGAGCTACTGGATAACAACAAATCTGTGGTGGTTGTGTTAAATGTTGAATAAAAATACAGATTGAACCTGAGTACAACTTTCCTTAAAAACAAGTCTGACTTGGTACATTATGATACGGCCATTCGCCACCTCTCTTGGCAGTCCAATCCACGTTATCTGAAATGTCGTGGAGTTCACTTCCGTATTTGATATGCTTTCTGGCCCGCGGTTGGGCTATAATGGAAAAAAACAAATTCACATCATCTGTGTTAAGATGTGGTGAACATGTGCCTATATTAGTTTCAACCGGTTTAAACCATGAGATTCTTAAACGTTGTCTATACTTAGTAAATAATCGGCCCTCATGCAGTGTCCAGATTGAGTTTTATTTCTTGGGTCAACATCACAAGAGAGTACTATGCATATCGTTCATCGCCACTGACAAATATATATATCTAAACTATTGATTAAGTTGTAGTTTCAAAGAAGCTAACCTACCATACTCCTTAGTATGTACAGTTAAAGAAGCATTTGGTCCAGGGTGATAGTCACAGCTCTGACATTGAACTGATAAGTGACTCCACCCAACACATCAACCGAGTAACTTAATGCATCTATTCCAGACAACTCTTTTTGTGTGCCTCCACTGTGACTATAAAACACTGTGTAGCTCCTGATGACTCCATTGCCTTCTGCAGGAGCACTCCAAGTCAGGTTTATTCTTGGACCATGAGACTTGTTTGGGGCTATGTCAAAACTAGAGGACACTCGCAGGAGCGCCAGGTGCTGGTGAGAAAATATAATTTTTCACGTTGTTATTGTATGATAGCTGTGTGTTGGTATGTCGACTATGTAATCCTTTCTATTTTCCGTTGGTACGTAGGTTACATAATCATGTTACGAATATGTAAGGAGTTTGTCAGTTAGGAGTTGTCATTCGACGGCATCTCCATGTTTTGATCGCTTCACTCAAAAAAAGTTTACTTTAGTACATTAGTTAATATGTATAGTATATTAGTAAAAACACTAGTTCTATTAAGGTATGCCTAGAACTTAATGTCTGATCAATAAACAAGAGTCCCCTATTTCTTTGTCAAACTCATTCATAATTAATTCATCAAGTAAATATAAAGGAAATCGTAACCTTAAGGTTACTGTAAACCTTCAAGGGACATTTTTTGAAAAATTGTTTTTCAAGCCGAATTAAAAACTACTATTTTATCTCCATTTTCAAAAAAGAATAATTTGAAAAACTTGAAATGCGCGCGAGTTATCGACAAAAACGTGTTTTCAAATTAAAGTAAAAAAATCCGCTTAAGTGTTATAAGGCAATTAGAATGTGTCAACCCAGAGCTCCCCGTGACGTTTTTTCGCATCACTTTTTTTTCTTAATTACCATAGATTTTTACACTCATCAAGCTAAGGATTTTCTAGGAAATGACAACCCAGTTTCTTACCATCTTCCTTAGTTATCTCAGCCCTTACAGTACTGGTCGGTCCATCACCAGCAGAAGTGAAAGCCAACACTTTTAATTCATATTCTGTGTACTTTTTAAGTCCAGTGACAAACTTTTGTGAGAATTGCTTTGTCGTTAATAGGTAGCATGGTAAATGACCATACAGAGGCTTTCCTTTTGTAGTACAGTTTATATCCTTTGATGATTC
Organism: Desmophyllum pertusum; assembly: GCA_029204205.1. Lineage (NCBI taxonomy): Eukaryota > Metazoa > Cnidaria > Anthozoa > Scleractinia > Caryophylliidae > Desmophyllum > Desmophyllum pertusum. The sequence goes on from MU826863.1 coordinate 304,238, forward strand.
CATTTCTGGAGTTTTTTGGTGGCAACTGCCAGGATGCCTTAATACTGGTAGAACTGAGTGCTGCAACACTGAAGCTGGTTGGAGCTTGTGAAGGAGCTGCAAATGAGAAATTTAATATAAGTTTTTCAGTAAACCTAACAGATTCACGCCATTCAGGACACTACATAAATCTCTCTGGGTATAGTCAAAAGTTCACTTGATCTATGGAAAGCCGCAAAGAACATAGGAAACCAAAATGAGCATGACCTGTGGAATGCGACACACACATAGTTCCAGAGTTTTAATTGGTTGCATTTGTCAAGGCATGGGAGAAAATGTTGTTGCTACATGTAATTGTCACAAGTTCTTGTCATATCATGTTATTTGTTTGACTTTACACATTACGGAGTAGGGCAACAGGCATAATGTAACATGCATAATACTTTTGGTTTCCTTGCAAACGTTTGTAACTTGATTCGTTTGGTTTTTGTGCAGTTACATGTATGTTAGTTTTTATGCATTTGTATTTGACATGATACTTCTGTTTTTCATTCAAGGGGAAAAAAAGCTCTTACATGCCTTGCATGCCTATGTTTATTTATGATTTCTTACCATCTTCCTTGGTTCTCATAACTTTTATAGAACTCTTTGGTCCATCACCAGCAGAAGTGAAAGCCAACACTTGAAATTCATATTCTGTGTATTTTTTAAGTCCAGTGACATCTTTTGTGAGAATTGCTCTATCATTAATAGCAGGGCACGAAATTAACTTTTTTTCCAGGAGCCATTTGGCTCCTAAATATTCCAAAGTGGTCGCCAACTCCAAAAAGTTAGTCGCCATTTTTTCCAACAATTTGTTTTTAATTCTTTTTAATTGGGGTGGAAACCTAATTATGAACACAAAATAATGGTTAACATAATGAATCTTAAGGACTTATTGGACTAGTGTTCAGATTTTGCATTTTGGTTGACCCAAAAGAAAAAAATTAATTAATTAATTGATTAATTAATTAACAATTTCAATAAACAATAATAAACTATTTTAATACAAGACCACAGTCTTGGTGTCGATAGCCCACCCTTGTTATTATTTATAATTTACATACATCCAGGAGCCCAATATATCCCCCTCCTGATACATCCCGTTACAGTCATTATACAGGTATCAAAGGTGAAAGGCTTCAATACTTCTTACATGTACAAAAGAAACACAACATTCCATGTGTTTTGTTCAATTTTATAAACTGCAAAGTTACAAAACTGGTTTGCAGGAGTTGGTCACTAAGAAAAAAATGCCTGGCGGTTGTTGTAGAAATTCAGCACCAGAGACACAATCCATCGGCATACCATGACGTATTCAATGGTTTCCACGTACTTGCCAAAGCAATTACTAGGGCGTTTTGTGTATCTCAGTTAATGAGAAACTTTGTGGACGTGTTTTTGGCCCCATATTTCTCATGATGAAAAGCCCAAAAACAAGGCCAGAGAGAAATATGTTTTTATAACTTTAATCTATGGTGTGACTTTTTTTATGGGACAAAGTTAGAACTGCAAAACTTCAGGTAAGGTGTCAGAATTATGAATGAAAGTTCGTTTGAGCCATCTTCTGCCTCAGTTAGTACTGCTACCTTACCCACTGTGAAACACACGAAGTTAGGGGAAGTTTTATCTCCTTTACTTGTAACTGCATGCATGATGAAAGCACGAGGCGTGGCGGAAGTCTTAAGGTATCAGCACCGGCAAAAATTGGAATTTTATCTCTTCTCCGATGTTTTGCTATTCTTGTTCCTCTGTGCCCCTATTTTCGCAAAAAGTTCGATTTTGGTGACAAATTACGATCGAGGAGACGAGAACGGTACAGCGAAAGCTTAGTGCACTTTACCGGATAAGTGAAAACACTTTTCCGAGTTGAGGAAACTGGTCGGTCGCAAGGTCCTTCACATTCATTTCTCTGCGTTTTCTCCTGATATTTTTCTATGCTGGTAAGCTAGTTTCTGTGAGGTTGTTTTTGATCTATCGAGTGTTGTTTGTCTTTGTGAAAGCCATATTGGATCCGAAACTTGTTTCCTAGTCTTCCAGCATCAATAATTGAGAAAACCGGAAGTCGGGGGACGAGAACCTCACCTAGCAAACGCATAAACAAAACAAACCTGGGGGTTTTGATGGCGGTCTGCAAGCCTTTTAAGAACGGCGGTCAGGGAAAACCATGCCAAAATTCGGGAGTTCGTGGGCAGAAGTTGAAAAACAATCGATTTCTTGTAATTTTTTGCTCATAAATACCCATTAGGTAGGGAAACGATACCGGATGTAGTTTTGTTTCGCCGCCAGAAAGACCGTTTTCTTTTAAGACAAATAAATGAAAATCGGATTTCGTTTTACGACACTCCAAAAATGCTCAAAGTTGAACCGGCGGCTAAAATTCGCTACTTATCTAAACTATCCTCGCGTTCGCAAAACCAAACCATACAGAGAGCTTTGGACACTTTCTAACGACAGAAAAAAACATATTTTTTATCCACTGGATGACAGTTTTTTATGGCTGTAGCGAAATTTACATATAGAAACAAATACAAAATAAGCAAGAGGTTTCAGTTTGAGACAAAACTCAAATTTGGTAGCCACTTTCTATGGCATTAACTCAGCATGTGGTATTACTCCAAATTTTCTCAATCCTCGCCACTATAATCGCACATTTAAACATTAATCTAAAACATACCTGAGACATTGGCTGGCCGTTTCTTTAAAGCATTTCTCTTGGAGACAGTATGAATGTGAAACGAAAAGAATGATGGACCCGTCAATACGTTAATTCGGTTGCGTACATCGAAATATTGGCTGGACTTAGATTACTGTTCTTCCAAGAGAATGCCTTAAGGTGGCCCTGCGGGTATTTATCGGGCTGATAGGTCCTTTTTTTAAAACGCGCTTCTTGAGAGATGGAAAACGTTTAAAGCAACAGATTTTCTATAATTTTTCAGGAAATCCGATAAAAAGAATCCTAAAATAATATAAAATGATAAATTTTGTGGCGATCAAACTCGATTTGTTCAGTTATAAGAGGTTTTCCGTAGCCTTCCTTTTTATTAAAATGCGATTCTTTTTCTAATACGCTACGTAGTGAATTTTTTTGTAATGACCTCAAAACCAGCTGGTAAAAACAGTTTAAGTTTACTCACAGCAAGTCTACATGAATAATCCGTACCGGTAGATTCCCCAAACGCAGCGACTTCTTAATTTTGCTATTAAAAATGCTCTGTTGTTGCGTCACTGTCGCAATCTGCCGCATAAATGTTCCATATCTATACTAATCCCAGTACCCACACTTTTTTAAGGTTGATATCACTTACAAAATTGGGTAAAATTCTAAAAGATCGGGGAGCTTACATAAAAAATAATTAGCAGTCAATAAAGATGGAGGGTATTTTTGCCGAATGATTGAGAAAAATAAACAAATTATATAATTTCAACTTACAAAAAATTGTTCTCGATTTGTTTGCATTCTTTCAAGCAGGAGCTACGAACAGGATATTTCAAAGGTCCCTACCAATTTTTAGCGAGTTTACAACGTACGGTTTGAAGAATTTACAAGGCAAAGTCAGGTACTTTTGCCTTTCCAAGTTTTCTCGTCGCTGTGAAAAAACCCCGCATGGTATATTAGATTTATTCAGTGTTGTTGAGCTTCAGGTTGTTCAAGTTCAAATTCTTCACGATTTTTTGCCGCTTGGGAATCCGCACTTTCTGAAATTAAAGTGCCGCCATTTAATGCTTTAAATATATAAATATTTTATATTTTTTAAAATATTTTATAACTATTTTTTTTTTTATGCGGTAATTGCGACAGACCCCCCCCCCTGGCCCAAAAACAGAGTATCCACAGTTTTAATAGCAAAAATTAAGAGGTCGCTCGTTATGTAAATCTACGGTACGGATTTTCATGTAACTTGCTGATGAGTAAACTTAAAACTGTTTACCAGCTGTTGTGCAGGTCATTACAAAAAACAAATCACCGTGGCGTATGAAAAAAAGAATCGCCATCATTTAATAAAAAGGAAGCACTACGGGAAAAACCTCTTATCAACTAAAACAAATCGAGTTTGATCGCAACAAAATTTATCATTTTTTTTCAAGCGGCCGACGCATACGCGGGCCAGCTTCAATAAATGCACTTTTTTTTTTTTTTTCATGTCGCTAGCCTTAGTCCTCTTCACGGTTGGACATGATGTTATCGCATCTCGGGTCTAAAATTAAGCCAGTAGAGGAATTTCTCTTCCACATTCTTTTCTGTAGTGTCGTGTAAGTGCGTAGATAGTATTCTAGTTTATTACAGTAATCGTATTGGAAAAAGCAAAGACAAATGTTCCCACAGCAGTGAACCAGTAGTGTTGTTGCAACATTTTGTTGTGTGACCTTTTCTCGTTATTCGATCCCACAGTTGACATGACGCAATCCTCTGCGTCATGTAAAGATTGATGCAATAGAAGGTATTGTGCTATGAGCCATGAACGCAATCCGCATTGGGATTTCTCTTCCTGATCGCAGTTACGATACCCCGATGGCTATATGTTTTTGTAAACGTGATTAGTGGGTTTTTTTTTCCTTGGGATTATTAAGATTACAATTAAGGTTATGTTTTCAAATGACTATTTGTCATTAGTGTGATGGCATTTTGATATATATTTCAGTTTCTACACAGTAATCTTAAAGGTTAACCTATGAATGTCTGGAATTAAGCCTTATTAAATCGTCTTGTCGTGAAAGGTTTTAACATTCACCACTTTTCCTACAATAGATGAATAATGTCAAATACTTCTGTCTAAGAAATCAAAAATGTGTGCATAAGAAAAGTGATTATTTTTGATACTAATCTGTGAAGCTGAGCATCCCTTAAAGTTAAACCTATGAAAGTCAGGAATAAGCTCATTAATCGTCTTTTCCTAACAAGCAGATGAATAATTCAAATACTTGCGGTGAGAGAAATCAAAAATTTGTGCATAAGAACAGTGATTCTTTTTAATACTTAATTCGGTGAAGCTGATCATGTAATGTGCCTGATGCAGAGTTTCAGGAATGTAGTTGGATAACAAACAAAAAAGTCGTCTTTCTTACTTCAGGCAGAAATGAAACTTGATGACTTGAAATGACAACAGGGAGCAGAGGAGTCGAATTGCGTTACTGCGTTATTCGATCTTGTTATTGTTTTCTCTTTGTTCGTCCCAGCGGGTACCAGTCTCCTACGCGGTGACGACACAAATAACGGCCTGCTTAGGAGACTAGCGGGTACTTAATGATCGACATAATGTAGTCAACGCAATCCACCGCGTATTTATAAAGCGAATAGATCGACTCACAAAGGTCCATCGTATAAAGCATATAAATCGAAACTCGAAAAAGTCCAATTTCTTGATTCCTCTACTGCCTGTTGAAAATATTGAAAATGTTTAATATACGGTAGTCTTCCTGATCTCCAGTCTTTACATATGGATTGAACGAATTCCCCCCCCAACCAAAAAGCACCACACACGACATAAACTCTGTTGAATCATAGAATCAAGATTACTCGTTTAATCAGTAGTAGTGGGACCAAGTTCATCTTGAAACATGGACTACTTAAACCACAGGGATTATCTGTCTGTGATCTTTCTTGAGCTTGTCACAAAGTTCCCTTTTGTTGTTTGAATCGGAAGTGAGCTATCAAAAATAATCATTGATAAAAACAACTGTTTTATCAACTGCCACCGTATTTGAGTTTTGTATTTTAACTAATGCGTTAATATAAACCGGAAATCGGCTTCCGGTTTCACGCAAAACTGCGGACCATTTAGCGGAGACTGGCGTGACTACTTGTTTTTTTTCGTAGTTCCCCACTGGCACTTTTATCGCCGCGATTCCAAATCGCCGTGTAAACCAGCTGCGATTTCATGGCGTATTTGACTGCGATTTATCGCCGATCGTTTGGAACTTGCTCGAATTTTGATGCCATTTCATCGGCGATTTGTTACATCTCCTACAAACTTGCCATACAAAAAATCGCTCATAACAAATCGCCGTGATAATCGCAGGTAGTTTACACTTGCGCTGCTAAACTCGCCGCGATAAATCGCATCAAAAAATCGGCAGTGGTAAACGGGCCTTTAGCATGATGAACATCAGGCAGTCCACGTTTTTCGTCACCGCTGGTTCGTGTGGTCGAGTTTACCCCGAAGCGATCGAAAGCAGAATGTTCAAACACAGCGCTGATGATAAACAGGGTGAATAGTAAAATTACGTTTTACTTGGTTCGTGTGTAAGCTTTGTTATTTTTAATTTATCACGACTTACATAAACAATCAACGTTTATCCTATTCTGAACGTATCGGTTACCCTGTGGAAGACAACAAATGCTCAAAAACCAAACCTTCTACAGCCCCCCCGAGGACATTTCCCTATATAGCGTACACAAGGGAGAGACCCCCCCACCCCCCGAAGCAACAATCGGCCACTTGTAATCCCTTCAGTGGGAATCTTGTTTTATATTATGTTAGGATTCTTTTAATCAGATTCTGAAAAATTATAGAAATCGCTTTACGTTTCCTGTTCAAAAGCGCGTTTTAAAAAAGGACCTGTCAGCCGGATAAAACTACCCGCGGGCCACCTTAAGGAACCCAAGCCCAATTCTCAAGGTATGTTCTTAGATTAATGTTTAAATGTGCGATTAAGCGAGAGATTGAGAAAAAATTGGATTTATACCACGCTGGTGAATTATGCCATAGAAATGACTACCTAATAAGAGTTTTCTGTTATCGTGAATACCTCTCCCTTATTTTTGCGATTGTTTCATTATGGTAAATTTTGCTAGAGCCATAAAAATTGTCATCAGTGGATGAAAAATGTTTTTCTGTCGTTAGCAAAACGTGTCCAAAGCTCTCTGTATGGTTTGGTTTGCCGAACGGCCGAGGATAGTTTATAGTCGCATATTTTAGGTTTCAACTTTGAGCATTTTCAATGTCCGAAGGCCGAAAACCGATTTTCTTATTTTTCTTTGAAATAAAAGAGGCTTCTGTCGGAACACAAAACTACATCAAGTTCTTTTCTACCTAATAGCTTATTTATGAGCCAAAATGAAAGAAAATCGCATTTATTCAACTTCTGCCACTCAATGCATCGTTTTCCACTAGACCTCCTTTCTTCAAACAGCGGCAACAAACAAAACCAAAATGCGGAAAGTTGACGATTCAGACTATTTATTCACCGAATTCTGGCCATTTTCTCTTCTCCAAACTCATGTTATCGCTTGCAAGGAGTTTGCATACTTGACAGATGCAGTAATAAAATTGAAATTTTCTTGGTAGGGGACTATAAGCTGTAATGCTAAGTTTTTTCGGCAGGATGATCGGATTGGACCGAGAACGATGAGACGTAGTTGCAGCACCCTGTCCTCGAAACGTACATGTCGATGAATAAAAAAATTAACAAAGTTAATTAAAAATGTTCAAATAAAAAGTTTGAACATTTTAGATGGAAATATTTTCATTTACAAACTGCGGCTGAAACTACGTTGGTGTAAACTCGTTTTGGCGATGAATATATTTCAAAGCAGTTTTTGTAATAATTTTCAAATAGGCAAATGTGAAAAAATACCAAATTTCTTCATTTTAACTAGTTTAATAATTAACCAATTTGACACCTTCAGATGACTCCAACTTGAAAATTTTTTTTTACATCTTCTGTGATTTTAATCACTGGACAACTCATCCTAAAAAGCTGAATAACAGCCAGTCATGCACAATAATTATTTTATTTTTATTTTTCAAAATGTCCCATTTTTGACGGTTTTCAGATACCTCCTTAAGCCAAAAAAAGCAAACAAAACTGAAAGAGATCTTCGAATAACATAAAGCTGAAAGTTAAGCTTAAGTTTCAATAAGTGTATGAAGAAACGTTCCCGCACATTAACTATCATAATACGGGTTAAAACTCACCTTTTTCACACATTACAAATGATACAATGCTCACCTGAAGTCTAAAGGAAGAAGTAAAGCGAAAAAAAACCACCCGGAAATAAAGCTTCGGAGGGGTTCAAAACTCCGCCATCTTTTGTTCTGAGTTCACGGAAATTATGCCAGTTCTTGTCGCTGTTTCGCTTGAACCAGTCTTTACGGTCTCTTGCCATTAGAAAAGCCTCATCTGATAAGAAAACTTTCCTTTGGTAGCATAAACATTGAACCAGTTAACTGTTGCTTTTAGTCATATCAGCCGTCAGGTTAGAGGCCACCATCAAATGACCTCAACAGAAGTGACTTTCCTTCCCAACTAGTTCACTACTTCCATAACGAGGTGAATGGACCCGCAAGGGACTGGGGTAAGCGACATGTTACAGGCTTCCCACCATGCTTGTGTGTAACTATACTTTTTAACTCGTGAATGCGTAGCCCAATAAAAAAAGGGTATATAGCAATAACAAATGCTCTCGGTCGGACTGTGGGCTGAAAATTGTTTCGCAACAATTTGGCAACTTTTCTTTGGACAAGTGCCATTGTCCTTGTTTTCCAAAAACTGGCCGCTTGTTTTTGAACCAAGGACACTTCGTCAAGGAAAAAAATTGCCAGCTTCCGTTAACAAATATTGTTACTACGTTGAGTAAAATGCGAATCTAGCAGGGATTACTTCTGTCTACATGAAATGAAATCGAATGAAGCAGAAAACAGTCCTATGTCAACAGGTATAATATGTGGTAAAAACATTACCTCAATCAGGTAAGAAGACATTGGTATCGACGAAATTAAACAAACGTAAGGTGAATATTTAATTTTTTAAAGAAAATATTCAACCGCATTTTATTCCAAAACGCTCTCATATAATTTTTTTTAAATTCTTAATCGTGAAGAACTACATCTAGGCTTCAAGGAACATAAGGTGGTTTTAAAAGTTTACGTCTAAATGTCGGGAAAAATGGTCAGATGTAAAATGCATGACGTCATCGCTGCGTTGATATGGTAACACCGATGCCAATCAAAACTACTTTTTGGAAAGTTCATTCTATTTCTAGTAAAGTGGTGGAAGTAGCTAGTCAGACGGTGCTCTGACAGCGAAGTATCAGCGTTCACATTAGGGAAGGTATGCCGTTGCAAAACTGAGATGAGCCACCTTAAGCCGATAAATCACAGAGAAAATGCACAGGAATAATGTACCACTACAACAGTCCACTTGAGATCGAGGAAATAAATTTCATAAAAGGTCATTGTGTCTGTCCATGATGTGCATGCAATAACCGCGCGCGTGAAACCAAATGCCAACTGCCCCACTTCTGTGTGTGGGATTCGATTGAAAAATTGGCGACAGGACAAATGTGATTTACAAGGTTCTACTGGAGGCTTGACAGAGCATAAACCGTCGGTATTGTTATGAATATTATAATATCCATATTTGATAATGATTCTAGCATCTTGCACGTTACGTTACGTTACAACAACAACAACACAGACAGTACTTACGTGCTGTGGACGTCTTGATTAGAATGAAGCAAGAAGAAGCAGGCGAGGCAAGGTAAATAGAAACATGTTTTATCCTCGCACTGTTAGTTGCCTATGACACTACTCTCAGACCATTTATAAGGCCCCTTCCACACGAGCAAGTTTTCCTTGCTCGTGTGGAAAGGGAAATTTGGCAATTTTTTCCTTGACAAGTGTCCTTGTTCAAAAACAAGCGTGCCAGTTTTTTGAACAAGGACATGCACTTGTCAAAGAAAAATTGCCAATGGCGAAACTTGTTCGCGTGGACGTGCAACAAGGAAAACTTGACAAGGAATCCCTGGTGCCCAGCGGCCATATCTTGTTGCTCGCGACCTGGATCCTATTAAAGACGATAATCCCGCTGTACAATATTATTGTTGCTTACCAAGAAAAATTGTCAAAGAAAAATTGTTTATCGTCCACACGAGCAAATATGATTTGTCAAGGAAAAACTTGTCAAATTAAATTTGTTGTTTATCCACACGAGCAAGGAAAACATGTCAAGGAAAAACTTGTCAAGGAAAACTTGCTCGTGTGGAAGGACCCATACTAAGTTCTGTAATTTTCTGAATATTGTTTTCCCAATAACTTCGCTGCAATGAAACACTACCAAACCAAAACTTGGGGAATATATTTCTTTTCACCTACTCTACAATCTCTGAGTTTGTTGATGTTTTTGATGCACGGCAAACGATCTTGTTATTTTGGTGAAAACGATCTATAAGACATTTATGACGGAAATGAGCGAAATAAAAAGTGTCATTGTTTGATTTGACCTCTTTCGCAAACGATTTGCGACCATTTGTTTGTCTACCGCTAAAAAGATACATATATACACTGTATAATCGGTCTCCGCCTAAAAGAGCTCAACTGATTAAAATGGCTGAAATTTGCTATTTGTGATGTTATGCGTTAGTTAATTCATGACCTTCCATCAGGACCATTTCAGTGCCAAGTTGATAACAGTTTTTTTACGCCTTTCCAGCCAAGGGACTGATTTTCCGTTGCTGGAGGAAACGGTAAATTCACTTTTTCTCCCCTTATGTTTACAGCCCCTCTATTTTTCTCCTTCCCGCCCCCTACCCCCACGCTCGCGCTCAGTTCCAGTTCGCTCGCAGCTACAACGATCTGAGAAAATAGAGAGGCTGTGAACAGTCTACTGCCATCAGTGCCCAGTCCACACCCTCCTTCCCCTTCTCCGACGGCCCCCAGTTTGCTCAATGGCGCGTTCCGATCCCAAGCGTCCCAGGCCAGCAAGCCAGAGCCCTCCTATTAAAATTTTACCTCAAATAAAATCTCCGGTGATGAGGTTAATAGCAAAAAATATATTTGTGGTTAAACTAGTACTAGTACTAGTTCCGGGGGGGGGGTACTAAAAAAAGTATTATACGGGGAGGCTCCGACCAGAGGTTCAACCCCATTACCCTGTTATATACCATTTTGACCAGAAAAAGGTACCCCTTTCATATAACTTCCATGGAAAATGGTACCCCTTTCATATACCTTCCATTAGAAATTATACACATGGTGACCCCTTTCACATACCTACAGTAGAAACACCTGTTGAATGAATTTAATGAACAATATATATCCCCAGGAAGAAAGAAAAGTGAAATTGAAAGCTGTCTTGGGTACGATCAGCTAAGAACGTCAAACCTGCAGTCCACCTCATACCTAAATGACAGTTTCCACCTACCCTTTTCTATACTCCAACTCGTTGAAATCAGCCACCCTTGTTATATACCTCCAGTCTGTTACTGTGTCTTCATATTTCTATCCTAAATTATAAGTTTTGGATGAGCCCAGCCCAGAGACGGCTTTAATATGCCTTCTTTTGACCACTGGAGGAATTCGAAGGAATTGTCCAATTTCTTTTTTTTTTATTTCTAAAATCCGGGTGTCAGCCCGGGGGTGGGCACTGCTGGAATTAACTGATAATTATTTTGCGACTTTTTTCCCCATGGGATCCCCTCATCCCCGATCAGTGACTACCCGGCTGGTAACGGAAAGCCAAATATATTATGTCTATTATGTTTAAAATAACAAGCGGTAAAAAAAATAGCGTTATCCTCGAAAACAAGCCTTGCAGACCAGCCTTAGAAAATCCGTCATTTGGCAATTTAGAAAAGTGGCGTTTGTGATTATATCGCCCTCGTCCCCAGAGTGCCAGAGCCGCAATTCTCTTGGTCAACACTAAAATTTCCATTGCTTGCTAATTTTTGTTCATGCGCATTCAGTTTCTGGAATCATTTTTAAAACGCTGATGTCAATCATCATTGATGATTGGAACGGACAGGGAGGGATCATTTGTGTCTTGTATCTTTCGGAAATCCGCCATCTTGGATTCCACCATCTTGAATTTTCTATCATAATTGTAAAAAGGTCAAAAATAAACGTAACATAATATCAATAAAACCTAAACCAGAAGAAAAAAAAAAATCAAAATTGGGTGTAGCAGCCTGTCCAATCTCGACCCCAGAGCTCTTCTCTTTTGCGCATGACCGCTCGGCGCTCGTGTAGTCAAGAAAAGCAGCGAAGGTCTAGGGTCGAGAATGCAGCCTGTCAAAACACGGCGATGGACATTTCTCAAACTCATTAATAATTCATCAAAGGAAATCATTACCGTGACGGGGTTTCGATATCTGATCAAAACCGCCCTATGTCAACGTAAAAATTCCCCTTAATGGTCTCTATGCATTTCTATAGACCCTTATAGTACTGGGATCAACACCTCCATAGATTTTTTGCGGTTTATTTCTCCGTTACTCCTTAGTTATTAATTTCGATTGAGAAGATATATCAAACCCTCGAGACAGTGTTTCATCACATTTCCAAAGCTGCGCGTCGTATTTTCAACTCTCTTCTCCGGGTTTGGAAATATGATCAAACCCTGTCTCTCGGGTTTGATGGCGTCAAGTCACGCAAGCAAAACATTGATGCACAAAATGTTTGGCCGATAAATTTAAGAAAGTCACAAAGTTTGGTACAATTGGAAAACCAAGGAATGGGAACAACAAATTGAAGAAAGACTCAAAATAACAGTTTACTAAGGTAGAAAAACACCAAAGAGGTGATAATAAACCAAACAAGGATGGTTGAGGATGGAGAAGATTCAGACGGATTGCGAACGACAAACATGAAAAAATTGGCCAATTTTTTCAAGTTTCAAGATGCGCCATCCGTGACGTAGCTCCTTTAATTACACAGATGAGGTGCTTCGTAATTATTCTCGTTGCGTTCAATATAGTTACAGTAGACCCCCCACTCTCGAACCCCTATCTCGAATCTCCCGCTATCTCGAACTCAAACCGGCCCCTTACTGTTTTTTAGTCATTTACTATTGTTCCCCGCTATCTCGAACAATAGGCCATTTTTCGAGTTGTTGCCTCTGTTTCAAAACGAGTCCTGGTGCACAACCTTTCATATGGAAATGAGTTTGATTTGCAAGACAATAAACTTGTGAGTAAAACTCATTTCCATAAGAAAGGCTGTGCACCAGGACTCGTTTGAAACAGAGGCAAACGGCAACTCGGAAATGGCCTATTCGGTTACGTTTCCCTTGAGAGTTCGAGATAGCGGGGTCTACTGTATATTTAGCCCTCTCTATTTTCAGCCCCCATTTAGAACTAAAATTTTAGAATAAGCCCCCATCTCTATTAATCGCCCTCTTTTCCCAAGATGGTTTATACCCAAGACAATTTATGAACAGGAAGACAATTGTTTAGGGGTAACTATGTTTTTGGAGTTATCCGACCACCACATTGATTTTTTGTTATAATTTTTACGTCGGTGTGTTATTAAACCGAAAATGACTATTAAGGTAAAAATAGGTAAAGTCTTCACGAGCCTAGTGGCCCACAACTGCCGGAGCTTATCCCGGTTTCTGACTGTAGCATGAAGCGACTAGGAGTAACAAATGACAAATGACAAAAATAATCAAACCCCTGTGTGCTGTTTTACTAGCCATGCAAGCATAATATTAATGCCTCATCTCAAAATTTAAGTCCAAATTTTGTCCTTGATGTTCATCAGTTAGGTGGTGTGTTGTATAACCCGTAAACAAGGTGGATCCTCATCGAGTACACTTGATGTAATGATCATTTCCCTAAGAATTTATTTTAAATCTATTGAGATTTTCGTCAGCATAATATTAGCAAACCCTGTTCAGAGAAGACTGCTACTTTTGACTCCAGCCAAACCTCCATATCAAAAATTAACAGCATGCACACAAAACACATTTCGTGATGGGGAACAACAACGTAAAACAGAATGATATCGTGAATAATCACTTTAAATAAATATAGCTATATTTTCAGCGAACGTAAAATACGAGACATGATAACAATTGACGTAATAATTTCTGCCTACTTGTTGTAACATATCTATATTTGGGAGTTAACTGCCTCAGCAGTAGTTAAAAAGCCGTGTGGTTAACAACAGAAGAACAATAAGGGTTTTGTGGGACTCGCGATGCATTGAGATGTTAATAGCAATAAATAAAACACATTTTTGCGTATAAAGAAATAATTTGTATATTGGCATTTGATCTATATCTATTCGTTTCGCTCCTTTATAGTTAGTGACCACACAAGTCAGTACGCTTTCTAAGGTTAGTCCAGATGCATCTTGCTTAATGTTTGAAATGGCAGAGTCTTTTCTGTTTTATAAATGCGAAATTAATAAAAGAAAACAAACGGGTCCGAATTCCAAAAAAACTTTTTCTCCATTTTTGAATTATTGATATCATAAGGGGCCACGTCAATGATTGGCAATGCTTCCTTGTCACGTTGTGTTAAACTCCAGTACTGTTTGATGCCATTTGTTGTCTGCTGCCTGTAAGATAGAAAACATAAATGAAATGAAATAGTCAATCAATTAATCATCAATCAATCAATCAATCGATCCGTCAATCAATCAATCGATCGATCGATCGGTCGATCAGTCAATCAATCAATCAGTCAATCAATCATCAATCAATCAATCAATCAATCAATCAATCAATCAATCAATCACCAACACAACCAACCAATCAATCAATCGATCGATCGATCGATCGATCGATCGCTCGATCGGTCAGTTAGTCAATTCATCACTGTACACAATTTACCGCATTTCTGTTTGCTGCAGGACAAAAAGTAATACCACAATTTTAAGGACCATGCGCAAGGCCTAATAAATGTACAAAGGTACTAAGCATCCTGATTGTACGTGATGTGCCACTGGAGAGTATATGGTCTTGGGAGTCGCGTCTGAGCATGGCACACCTTTTCACTAAAAGCATCTCAAAGAGTATCTGTCGTGAATTCAGTGCATGGTGATACTTTATCCAAACATAAAGGCGTGCAGTACGTATTTACATGCTAGGAATCAGGTCAGCCAATTCCTGCTCAGTCTCTATACTATGTACATGATTTTCTAATGAAGAAGTATACCATCTACTAAACTCATTTGATTTTACCTTGCATTCATTTTTTAGGACAACAGGTTTAGTCTTCTCAAAACTCGTCAGCTCCATTTCATTGTCTCCTTGCAGCTTAATTGTACGGCCTTCATCTTCCCAGGCGCGGGAGTTATAACAGTTATACGTTATGTTCTGAGACACACTTCTGCTTAAGAGCCTCAAATACCTCATCTGGACGGGAAATCATGTTGTAATTTATCTGAAATTTAAAAATGGGGTGTCCTTAATTATTATTATAAAGGTGCAAAATAAGGTTGCCGTAATAATGAGGCGGAATTAAGGCGGGATTGCGCCGTAGTGTACACCTAAGTGAGAGAGAATCGTCCAAAGGATAAAATATAACTATTACTTACAGTTTCTGCATCACTAATTCTTTCACTCATCCACTGAAATGGTCTCGCGTTCGGGTCTTTAACCTATAATGAAATTGTACATGATCAGTTCCACAAACAAACGGAAGTGGTTAACGCTACAGAAGCTGGAGATCTTGGGCTACTCCTGATGCAATAAGAAAGAACCGTGTGAGGTAGAGAATGCGGGTGGGGTCATGTGTTCCGCTTGAGTAGAGACTACGAGACAGATACAAATATCGTGTGTGCTTCTCAATTTTTAACTTCTTTTAACTTTCAAATTGTTATCACCATATACCATTGACTGAGAGCATGCACTAATTAGTTATTATAATTAAATAAGCAAACCTCTTTGTTCTTTGGGAATACACAGGAGGCACCTATTTCGAAGTCACAATAAACATGTTCTGCGTCACTGACGCATCCTTCGTTTGGATCAATCCAATAATTGCCTTAAAAGGAATCGAAAACAAGATGCACGGATAAATATGGAGTTGAATTTCATTCTCTGGTTGTGTTAATTGCGCAGGGCCCGGTTGTTCAAAGGATTGATAACGCTATCCACCGGATAAATCACTATCCAGCGGATAAGTGTTAACAAAACAAACTACGCTATCCACCAGATAGTGATTTATCCGGTGGATAGCGTTATCCACCCTTTTGAACACCGGGCCCAGGTTTACTTTTAATGAAGAATACGTTTTATGAAAATATATAAGAGTGCTAGAAACTGGGAAATAAAACCCTTCATAAAAATCCCCTGGGCTAGTGCCCTACGAAGGAAATTGGACGGGAGTACAAAAGAATAGTTGATCCTGGTGGGATTTGAACCGTACCCGCGACCTCCGGATTAGCTCACCGTCACTCTAACCAACTGGGCTACGAGGCCAGATTGGAGCAGGTAGGGGTAAGTTAGGTAGTGAGTCGCGGCAATGGAGATATACCATGTGAACAAAGTGTGTGAGACGCGTAGCAGTCGATAAAGTGGAAGTTTATCAGTGACGTTTCCATTCGAGTGTTTACGAGTAATAGCCTGTTGTCAGAGTAAATCATTCAAATCCGAAAGGATAACGCTCGCTAGATATCTTAACTTGCCCATCGACGCCCATAAAATAACTTATTGTTGTTGCTGTGTCTGTGTCTGTTAGTAGTTGTTGTTGTTGTTGTTGTTGTTGTTGTTGTTGTTGGGGAGAGGTGGGTGTATGAAGCAGAACACACGTTACAAAATTCCCTCTTAGCATCATAAACTGGTTCTGCGATACTACCACCCAAAGACAGAGTATCATAAAAAGGTTTGGTTGGATTCGTTTAGACAATAAGTACAACAATGTGTCATAATTAACTTACCACTGGGATAATCAGGATGTTCAAGATAAAGTTCCCTACAAGAACGTGCTGGAGATAGTCTGGTACCGTGTTGTGATTTGTAGAAATAAATAACATTGCCAAGGCCTCTCAAATAATTTAATTCGGCACTAGATTCTCCCTGCAGGAAAAACAAAAAGGCAAACTAAAGGAACGGCAGTGGAGAGGAGAAAACAAGCCGCAGAAATCTTAATGAAATGATTGATTCGAGCAACGTGTCTTACTTTGCTATTTGTGTGGGCATTGCGCTGATTTGCGCTGATTTGAAGCGATTTCAGCGAGTCTTACATTCGACGCGACTGAAATGCGACATAAAAAAATTGGACCTTAGATTCACCGACAGTTGCTGTCGGTACAATGCTTGATTAATGCACATTACCTCTTTTGTTGAGTACAGTCTGAATCCTGGACCTTTATTTTGCAACTGACTTCCGTGAATCTAGACATGAAAAAAGTGGTAATACATTAAAATAGTTTTTCCCCAGTAAACCACACTTTATCAAAATTATGAATAAAGGCAACAAACAGTACAACCTACCCAACCAGTTGAAGCTACTTTATAACTACCAGGGTACCCTGTGTATAAATCAAGACCATAAAATAATCATAAAAAATTCGAAAAGAGCCATACAATGGAGGGAACACTGCCATTCAATCAACATTTATGTCCATAGGTTAAAGGAGCTACGTCACGGATGGCGCATCTTGAAAAAATTGGCCATTTTTTCAAGTTCGCCATTTGCAATCCGTCTCAATCTTCTCCATCCTCAACCATCCTTGTTCCTGTTTTGTTTCTTATCATCTCTTTGGTGTTTTTCTATCTTAGTTAACTATTATTTTGAGGCTTTCTTCAATTTGAAGGTGATTTTGCACTTCGCAAAAATGACTGAAAATATCGTGACATAGCTCCTTTAAACTCTGGATATTTTTTATCCCTTTCCTCGCGTATTTAGTTTTTTGGTTCTAAACTAAGATTTCTTCAGATAGAAAACACATGTGGCTAAAGTTGGTACAGAATTCCTAAACTATTGGTCGAGAACTAGAGTTATTATAAATTATAATAAATTATATCAATCTAAACATCTCACCTGTTCTCCTGGTGGGCCGGGTGGTCCAGCATCTCCCTACAATGAACACAGAACAATATTTTGAAACACATCACCGGTATGAATGCACGGAAAGGAGGAAGAAAATATATTCAAAATACACCACAAACGAAAATATATCTTCTTAAATGATAAAAGAAAACATGCCGCATGTTCTACTTTGTTTCTCGTCTGTGTTATAATTATAAGTTTACCAAAAATAACAATAACCACATTAATGAACTTACCGGAAGTCCTTCTTCTCCCTATAGAAATAAAACAATATTAGTTGTTATATGTTGTTACACCATTCTTCACCAAAAATTATTTACATTTTAAAATTATTGAGCACACGTACGATTAAGACAATACGACAACCAAACTACATTCCACATTACTTCTGTCTACAGGCTTAAATACTTACAGTAATCATAGATAAGTGGTAGGCATTTTCTACCGTTAATACGGCAATATCGTAAGCCGTATTTAAATTGTATTAAAGTTTTAGTTCCCTTGCCTATGTGTATTAAAGTAAACCTGCTGCATAGATGCCTTCATTGATAAACTAGGTACAATGCAGTTGGTAAGAAATAACAAGAAATAATGCGCTTCTAACTAAGAAATACAGGATTGGTCATTCTAATTATGTGATGTTGATATAAAATGTACCCAATCTTTCCAAAATATAAAATGTGTACAACGATGAGGTGTAAAGGAGATGATAGACACATTCCTATTTATTTGTCATGGATTTACGATCTGAACATAATGGAAGTATTGTACATTGAGGACACGATTATAAACATGAAATATGCCTTACCACTCTTCCTCTCTCTCCCTAAGAAACACACAAAGAGAAGAAAAAGACAAAATAACTTTAAAATAAACAAATATTGTAACGAGTTGGATTAGAACCATTTCCACTTTATTCAGGCAAAATGTAAATCAGTTCAAACTCGTCCATTTGAATTAATTAGATTAGGTAAACATGAAGATTCATCTTTTAAAACATAATATTATAGCACTACTCCTTGGCCCATGTGCAGTATTATCACATTGTTAGTTATACGTATACATGCACCTCAGGTCCAGCAATATCAATTATTATTAGTATTAAAACAGTGATAACTTAAAGGAGAAGGTCACTCCAGAAAGCGCCTTTTTTTCTCACTACCATTAAAAAGTAAATATGAAGATGAATTACTGACCGTAGTTTGAAGTTCCAAAGAGCCTCATAACCTCGCGAAATTTGCCTTCAAAGTGTCGAAAATTCGAATACTCAGCAACCTGGCAGCATAATCGTGACGTCATTCCGTCCAACTTGAATTGGTGGGAAGCGCAAATGGACGGAATGACGTCACGATTATGCTGCCAGGTTGCTGAGTAGTCTTCAAATTGAGTAGTCTTCAAATTGGCGGCCGCCTTAGTCCGCCTTAGTCGACACTTTGAAGGCAAATTTCACGAGGTTATGAGGCTCTTTGGAAACTTCAAACTACGGTCAGTAAATTCATCTTCATATTTACTTTCTAATGGTAGTGAGAAAAAAAATGCACTTTCTGGAGTGACCTTCTTCTCAAAATAATCTTGCTTACATGATTTCCATGATCTCCTTGAGGCCCAATCATTCCCTGAAAAATAAAACATGTATTAAATTTCGTCAATGACTGAACAACATATTGGAAAATAGTACATGAATACGAATGTCAATATCGCTCTTCAAACTAAGAGCTGAAAGACGACTGGAAGAAGTGATAACGTTGTATATCTTAAGTTTCTAATGAATGTCCTTATTTTCCTTGGAGGACAGATAATAATTTTTCTGAAACGTATTATTCGTGTGCTCAAGATAAAAAACAGGGACCCGTAAAACAGATACTAGAGGCATACAAGTGAAAGACTGGGCACATAAAACATGAATTACCGTACATAATTATAATGCCAAATGAGGCAACGAACATCTACAGTTAATGTCAAAACCCTACCTCCTCACCGCTATAACCTTGTGGTCCAGGCATTCCTTGATGTCCCACAACACCCTATCGTAATCACAGAATCATTATCTTAACGAACGATCTTGACTAGCTATAGTCTAAAATTTCACAACATATTTTATGACATCATATGTTTAAAGTTTGTTCCAATCCCACGCGATTGAAGGAGCCTGTGCGGGCTCATCAGTTTCGGAGCTTGTCCGGTTTCTATAGCATGAAGCTACTAGGAATATTGCTATTCCCCAAGGATGGGATGCTAGTCCATTGAGGATGACCCCTCCACTCGCATGGGTGTTATAGGTTTTCGCAGACAATTCGCCGGTAATATACGTACCTATGTATACCCCTGGGTGGCGAGATGTACTGCGAGTGTAAAGTCTCTTGCCTCCAAGAATACAACATGATGACCCTGGAATTCTCGATCTGGTCCGGAGTCCACCGCATTAACCATTAATTAACCCACCGCGATCCGCATTTTATAATTTATACAAGTGTTTATTTTTTTATTTATTTTTTTTGTTACCTTTGGTCCTGAAGGGCCGGTACGCTCCATCTTGTCCTGGCTCGCCTTTCATCCCCTAATTTATAATGGCGAAACAAATAACGATTATTGGTATTTCGTACAATACAAGGCGACACAAAAAGCTTAGTTTTGAAATACAGTGGAATCCCGATTCTTGAATTTTTAAGGCGGGCGGCAAATACCAAAAGCAAATTGAGCTGCAAAAGCTCTTGCAGAGGGAAAATATAAATATGTTGCAAACTAGTGAAAGGAAATTCATGCAAGTTTCTCCTCGAAAGACAGGGAAATGGGTACCTATGTTTACAGCATTAAATATAATACATTAAATAAGTTATTTAACAAATAAAGAATCCAAAGCCATGTATTATACTCTGATAGAATATAGCTTTTTAGCGCGTTATGTGATTTGATGATGCAATGCCTCAGTTTAATTAGTCAAAGTTAAAACACTGACCATATTTGATATGTGAATTATGTATTTATTTTACTACCTCTGACTCTCTTGCTTTCTCACTGAGGAGTAGCAAAGTCCTAACAGTATAAGTGATCCTTCACTCCAAAATTATTTCAATGATATATCTTTACTTTATTTTAATTTCTTACTTCCGTTCCGGTATACCAGGCATCCCTTGGGTTCCTATATATCCAGTATCGCCCTGCAAACAACGTTGAAAACATAATCGTTGTGACAAGCGTGACATGTTTGGTTGCCATTAACATGTTTTTTTTGTGACGACTTTTTAAAGCATGCGCAGTAATTACCTTTTCTCCAGTTGTCCCAGTGTCTCCCTCCTCGCCAGAAATTCCTTTTATTCCCTGAAGAGTATGAAAAAAAAAACACATGGCGTCATCAATACCCAATATATCGTTTTCACCAAAATAACAAGATCGTTTTGCGTGCATCAAAAACATCAACAAACTCAGAGATTATAGAGTAGGTGGAGAGAAATATATTCTCCAAGTTTTGATTTGACAGTGTTCATTGCAATGAAGTTATTGGTAAAACAATATTCGCAAAATTACAGAACTAATAGTATGGGTCGATCCGCCATATTGGTGTACCACTTTGGTACACCAAGAATGTCTGCGAGAAGAAAACGATTTTGCAACCAAAGTCGTGAGTTTTCACTTCTGAATGCTTTAGTTATCATTTTTAAACTTATTAGCATATCTGAAAATTATTTAAAAAGTGCGATAATATTGGTTTCTGTAACATTTCAGGTCACGTTGAGTCAGGCCGTCTCACATTTCAAAACGTTTTATCTCCAAACGAAGCTATCTGCTGGCACACAGCAACTAACTACACTGATGTTTATAATATACTGAAAGAACAGCTTTGTAGGACCAATAGTTTTGAATTTAGCATTTTGATGGCGTCGCGTGAAAACGATCTATATCGGCGTGTGCGTCTGTGGGGCTTTCCATCGATACAAATACAGTGTGTGTAAATTAACAAAGGTTCTGTATACAAACCTCTGATCCACTTTGTCCTCTCGATCCAATGCTTCCATCTTGGCCAAAATCTCCCTGTAAACAATTACATGTTGTAGAGTAAAGAAGAGCACTTCCACAAAACGTAATAAGGTGTGTCATTAACATCAACCAATGCAAAAAATAGTCCATTATTGCTTCCTAAAATCACTAATAATACATCAAGTTATAACAGAAGAAATCATAACCCTGTCGGTAGTTTGGATACGTGGTCTCAATTAGCATATATATCTTTACGATTTTATTTATCCGTTTACTCCTTAGTTTTTGTTTCGATTGAGAAGATATATCAAACACTCGAGACAGTGTTTCATCCGATTTTCAAACACCTCGAATGTCTTAAAAACTACTCCGCTACGCGTTGTATTCTCAACTCTCTTCTCTTTTTTTTATTTTTATTTTTTTTTAAATCGGACGAAACACTGTCTTAGCTAGGTGTCGTATTCTCAACTCTCTTCACGGTGTTATGGAAATCGGATGAAACACTGTATCTCTTGTTTGATATCTTACTTACCGGTTCCCCTTCAATGCCGAGATCCCCCTTCGTCCCAGGTTCTCCCATTGCTCCATATATTCCATGGCGTCCAGGCTTTCCCAGAGTTCCATTTCGTCCTTCGTCTCCCTGCATGAGAATATCATCATTGAGAAAATTGAAAAAAAAAAAAAAATGAAAAAGTAAATAAAGTACGCAGGAAGTGGCGAGAGCACTAAAGAAGCCGAGAAAATCCATGATTTTCCTCATAAATTTGCCTTTATTTCAAAACAAACTCGGCGTATATGGCGTGAGCATTCGTGAGCTCCGTGCTCCGCAGCACGCGCACACGCTGTTTAAACCAATCAGAGCGCGTGTTACACTGGTACTTTATTATAAAACGTAAACAATGCACGATTGGACGGAATATATATAATCAACGTTGTTCAGAAACCCTACGTGACGTGATTAACTAAGAAGCCTTGATTACGAAAATGAATGCAAAACTAATTCAGCAAGAAATGTAAGTCAAGCCTCGTTTCCACGAAATTCTTCTGAAATATTTGGCACCTTCGTACTGTTTTCACGTGGGTATTATTTTTATCTTTGCTGCTTTGGGAATTCATTTATGATAACATTTACAAGTTTACACTTCGAAAGTAAGGCTTGGGATGAAATTAGCTAGTCTGACGAAAATATGCATAAGGGAAATCCAGACTACCACGCATGTCATCATCATTATCATTACCCCACGTTAGTCTGCCATTAACCTCCTCTAACTAATCAAATTGCTTGCCTAGCTTGCGGAAGCAAGTTGTATGTTTGTTCATTGGCTACTTACATTTTCTCCAGGTTCTCCCGATTGTCCCGGTTCTCCGTCTATTCCTGGAGTCCCCTAAAAAAAGAAGAAAAAAAATCATATTTTTCAAGGCATGTAATTTAAGGTCAGCTTGATAACCATCGTATTTGTGATTGCTTTCTTTTTGTGTGAATTGATTCAGATTTTTCATTCACTTCCAATCGTCCTGCAATCGGGCCTTTACCAAGATTTCCTACAGGCCTGCTAAAAAATGTAAATCACAGTCGTAATAAAGTGCAGAGACACAACAAGCATCGTATTTGTGATTGCTTTATATTTGTATAAATTAACCATTTTTCATCATCTACTCCCAATCGCCTTGCAATCGAGCTTTTACAAGGATTTCTATATATAGGTTTGTAGGAAATAATTTAAAGCATACAGTCGAAGCTCCCTTGAGCAGAAAAAGTGTCCGCAGCTGGAGCTGGCCGCTTACGGGAATGTGTAAATACAGAGTTTGTTTGAGCTAGAGTTCAAACGGGGTTTTGTCAAGACGGCCGTAAGTAGAGCTGTCCGCTTACGAGAGTGTCCGCTAAGAGAACACCGACTGTAGTCGTAACACAACAAGATTAACAAAAGGGGATGAATTCAGCCGCAGAAAGTTCTCAATCTCAAGAGTCTAGAGCTACTTACAGGCTGTCCTGAAGTTCCGGGGTTCCTTCTTCCCCAACCGGTCCTGGGTATCCCTGCAAAATAATTAGAGAAGTTTTCACATATTATCATTCATTTAATCTCCATCTAGTTACGGGTATAATATCATACGAACTCACAACTGAAATGACCAGCTCCAAGAGGCCTTGATAGCCCAGTTGGTAAGAACATTGCACGGCGGCATCGCAAAGCATGGGTTGAATCCCGTTCAAGCCTGATTTGTTTTTCAAGTTTCTCTTTATAACTGCTTAGTTGTAAATCTACCTTCATAGTATCAGACAAGTTAGACACAGTAACAGAAGCTCGAATTTGGCATCTGCCAAAGTCGGCAAGGAAACAAAGGAATTAAAAGGAACGTTTTCAGCGATCAACGACATTCTGTCCACCAAGAAATTCTGGAAGTTATTTTTCATTTTCAAGATCACCACAGTTTCTTATTTTCCACTTACTCGACCTCCTGGTTCACCGGTTGTTCCTGGTGTGCCCTCGCGTCCATGATCTCCCTGAAAACAATATGACAAGGTTCATAATTAAAGTATAGAGTTGTCCTTGCTGTCGTAAAAACAATTACAGCAAATTTTCCTTTTTTATGAGAAAAAATAAATAAATAAATAATTGACTGTTAATGTTTTCATCAACGTACAATTTGTCCTATTGTTTTTCATCCCTATTAAGAGGCCACCAAGAATTTAATACACGTAGTTTGGCCTTGTTTTGAAGCTGATGACAGATAAGAGTCCGAAATAGAAGGCGATGACTGATAAAATCATTCAAACACAAGTTTATTATCATGTTGACCTGATTCCGTTGTCACTAATCTTTTGATTTCTTTGATTTTCTACCAAGACTTGTGATAATTTATGACAAAACCCTATTAAGCGACCGACCCCTATTAAGCGACCACTTGCCATTTCCCGAGCGTGGCTGCTTAAAAGGAGTTCGACTGTAATATAAACAATGTATGTCTAGTAGTGAAGTACATAGGAATGTACAGCGGTTGTACATTCTTGACATGCTTACCAATTCTCCGTCTGATCCCCGGACTCCAGGTCGTCCTAAAAATCCCGTCATACCCTGCAAGATAAAAATCGAATTAGTTTCTGCCGTACCTTGGATCCCCAAGAATATAGATGAAGCAAAATAACGCAGTGGTATTGGTATTTTTACTGACTAGCATTATAGCGCGACGCGCCTTACCATAGCCACCCAACAAACGTTTTTACAAGTGTCCTCTCGTAAAATTAAAATTGGTTTGACGGACATGCCTCCTTGCAAAGTTCAACACGATCAAATGGAAACTTGTCACATCGTATTTATCAACAAAAAGTAGCTAAAGTTATAATATTACGAGAGGACGCTTGTAAAAAAGTTTGTTGGGTGGCTACGAAAAGGCGCGTCGCACTATAAATAGGACGAGCATTAGTGAAAGTGTAGAATTAAAGAAATTAGAGAGCATTTGATGATTCTTACACCACGTCCTTGTTCTCCTTTCGGTCCAGCATTTCCCGATGGTCCAATTTGTCCCTATTAAAAAAAAAAAATAGTTTTATGTGAAAGTGAGGAAGAAATGAAACTATTTCCCTGGCATGCTCCAACGCATTTGTCAATAGCTGGTTCACCAGACTAAATCGATTAATTTATTAAAAATATACCAAATATAATTGTTTTCCGTGTTTCGATAGAGTTATGGTAAAACGAGTGAAGTTTGGGATAACGAGAAATGCTGTGGACACGTTTTCCACAGCAATTTCGAGTTCTCCCAAACTTTCACGAGTGTTACCATAACTCTATGGAAACATAGGGAACGTTTTCTATTGTTTTTGTGAAATAAAAGCACGAAGCAATTTTCTATGTTTGCATAGAGTTTTGGTAAATGGTTTTGAGCCAATCAGAGCACGCGTAGTATTTTGTTTATTTAATAAACAAAAATATATTGGATATCATTAAAAACGTTTTTTTTTTAATATCTTGCTTGTTTGTTTGTTGTTTGTTCGTTTATTGCTGCAGTTGCTGGTTTCTTTTTAGGCATGCAGTTGGTTTGCATGACGAAGTGTCAGTAAAAAGTCAAACTGTAAGACTCTAACCATTTGTCCGTCTTTCCCTTGTCGACCAATCTCACCATTTGCACCGAAAACACCCTGAACAGAACAGAACAGAACATAAATTAACATAGTAATAAATGTAAAGATGGTAAATTTAATTATAGTGCGACTACTCCAACCAAGGCCACCCAAGCAAATTATTTGCAAATTGACCAACAGCGTTTGAGTGTTAGAACAATAAAAATGGCCACAAATTTATTGCTTCTGTAGTGTGCAGTTTTGCTTAGATCCATAATTTGTGGAAATCTATTGTTAACATCCAAGGTTCTCATTCGCTAATTTGCACAGAGTTTTGTCGGGTGGCCTTGGTTGGAGTAGTCACACTGTAAACTTTTAAAACATCATAATTGCTACATGTATGACATATTATAACAGTTCATAACATTAGTATTCACCGGTAGCCCTGGTGGTCCTGGCTTTCCCGCGTGTCCAAAGTGTCCTCGAGCACCCTACAGGAACAATCAAATCATACGAAATGTTTAGAGACCAACAAGTGGTCTTATTAGTAATTCATAAGCTATATCCTGTCGATCTGGAAACGGTGGATAGTTTAAACAAGAGATTAAGACATTTTTATTTCGTGAGGCTTTGCCTAGTTAATATTATGATTAATTATTTAATATATAAAACAAGTTCAAATATAATCTATTGAATTATATATAATAGAATTAGAAGATTTTTATAGAACAATTCACATAGTTATTCCCATTTATTTTTTTTATTTATTTTTATCCTGTTGCATAGAGGACGTGGTTTACCTGGGCGTTTGGTGTCATCTGGACCAGATGGACCAATGGTTAAGCTTACTTTAAAAACTACAACTCATTAACGTACACATTTTAATTAAAAGTTAATCGAGCTTTTGATTTCTCTTGTATAAAAGTGTTTTTCTCTGCTCCTGTTTTG
The DNA here is from genome assembly GCA_029204205.1 of Desmophyllum pertusum. NCBI lineage: Eukaryota > Metazoa > Cnidaria > Anthozoa > Scleractinia > Caryophylliidae > Desmophyllum > Desmophyllum pertusum. The sequence goes on from MU826863.1 coordinate 330,961, forward strand.
TAAAGTTTAAGATTAGTCAAAGTCAAAACAGAAAGACAAAAAAAAAATTACAGAAAACCTCACTGAAAAGTTACAAAACTGAAATCAAAACTCGCGCTAATCCTGGATTAGCTTAATCGTCCTTTGAAAAACAACCGACCCTGATCTGATCTGAAACTCCTTTCCTATTAAAATGAGATTACAATGATAACCGAATTTCCCTGAACAGGAGAGAAACTGCTATGTTAAAGGAGGTCACGATATTTTAAGTCAATTTTGCAAAGTGCAAAATCACCTTCAGAAAGCCTCAAAATAATAGAAAAACACCAAAGAGGTGATAATAAACCAAACAGGAACAAGGATGGTTGAGGATGCGAATAACGGACTTGAAAAAAAATGGCCAATTTTTTCAAGATGCGCCAACCATGACGTAGCTCCTTTAAAAGTTATGTTATGTTAGTTTTTTTTAGATAAGGTTAGTTTAAAGGAGCTACGTCACGGATGGCGCATCTTGAAAAAATTGGCCAATTTTTTCAAAGTTTGCCATTCGCAATCCGTCTTAATCTTCTCCATCCTCAACCATCCTTGTTCCTGTTTGGTTTATTATCACCTCTTTGGTGTTTTTCTACTTTAGTGAACAGTTATTTTGAGGCTTTCTTCAATTTGAAGGTGATTTTGCACTTCGCAAAAATGACTTAAAATATCGTGACATAGCTCCTTTAAAATGCAGTACAAAACCTTTGTGGCAGGAATGCCTGGTCTGCCTGGTTGTCCTATTCTACCTTCAGCTCCCTGGAGAAAAAACAATCATTAGCGACTTTGCAAAGGATGCATAGAGTTTCCTTGGGCAATAATGAATGGCAGACTTGTAAATTTAGCACTAAATCAGTATATAATCAACTTCATACTATCCGTGACATTTGAATTTGATAATGATGTCCACGTACATCGAGTTATTAGAAATGACAAGCCAAATAAATATGCACGTGTTAATTGATATTCTGAAATCGTACATGGAAGAAAAAAAGGAGGGATACATTCAACTCTCGTTATAGCGGACACCCTCGAGACGTAGTTCGGAGTCCGTAATAGCGAGAGTCCGCAATAGCGGGAGTCATTTTCAGTCAAACCTCTATAGCTTTCGCCGAGTGGAGGGCTGGATTTTGTCCGTAATAGCGGCTGTCCGAAATAACGGGGTGTCCGCAAGGCGAGAGTTGACTGACATGAACGTGATAGTGACGGGAGAAAGAAGTAACTACTACAAAATCATTTCGGCTACAATCTTCATGCACGGTGACCATCTAACTCATACCACTCTTCCGGGTGCTCCCTGGCGCCCTGGCTTTCCGGGGCGTCCTCTTCGCCCCTAAATAGGGAAGAAACAAAAACCTCAGTTACAATGTACCACATAAAATAAATCAAAAAAATCAAAAATCAAAAAATAAAATAAATCATAGCGTAATAATTTAGTTCTCAAATGTCTCAATTACTCACAACAGCTCCAGGACTACCCATGTCACCATGTTCACCTTCGACCCCCATGGAACCCTGTAAAAGTTTCAAACACAGAAGGAATGTTAAAAGGATCGTGTAATGTGTTTGATTGTGTTTACTAGAACCAAAATATAAAGTAGCAATACAGAGAAACGCAAAAAAAAATAATTAACTGAAGTTTCGCTTTAATAATGATATTCGCATCGTTACCTCAAGTTGCACTGTAATAAAAAAACATACATTAATTGACCACTCCCCAATGGTAATAGAGCGGTTTTCAATTGAGTGTCGAAAGTAATCGCGGAATTGCTTTACTATGCTCTATGATAAAACTCGCGCCACCTACTGAACCAATCAGATGCAAAAGCAAAACCAATCACGACTTGGTCGCACGCGTTTTCCCGCGCTTGGCGCCGGTTACGTGTACTATGCTTCACGTTCTCATTGGTTCATTCTTTTGTTTTCTTCTGTTGTGATTGGCCATTGTCTAAACTACTGATTGGATACTTAGTCTGCTTGCCTGCGCGTGTCGTTGTATTAGATTCAAACTGAGTTCAAACTCTTCGTACCCATGTTTCAATCCTCAAAACACGCACGTAAATCAAGCAAAAACTTATGAAAGTGTATGTTGAACTAGTTATTAAAGTCGTTTTCTTGTCACCTTACATGTATTCTTCATTGTAATACCCAGTTCCCTCTATGAAACGCGCCTGGAGTGCATAGTTATATTCAACATTACAAGTCCAAGATAGCGAAAAATTCCCGCCAAGATCTTGAAAATTAGCCAAAATGATTGGCCTAATAAAATTTGTCTATGCCATCCCGTTCGCTCGTGGTGCCTCTTGAATTGTAATGTTGTACCATGATGCACTGCAAGCATGTTTCATAGAGGGAACTGGGAATTAGTCAAAAGTCAAAACGTTTGATCAGTATGTTAGACTACAATACTAGCCGCACAGGCGAGGAACGAAGACCAGGACTCGAGAGAGCGGCAGCGAAAATAGAGCCTCGTTTCGATTTTTTTAAAAACAAAAACAAATTATTATCAATAAATAATTATGCGATGCAATAATACCAATGCTCCAGTTGATCCTTTAGTTCCAAGATCCCCTTGTTCTCCTTTTCCTCCCTTGATAAGAAAATTAAAATATAATTGTAATTAGAAATGTCATGGATATATCGTTATATTAGTACTACTGGCGTGGCAAAAGAGGCGCTATTGTCCTTTAATTGAATATTTACTAGTGGCAGCCCCAGATGCGCCTTTACAAGCTGGCGTCCAATCTCTTGACTCTCATAATTGTATGTAAAGCGTCATACGACAACGTTAACTGCAAATAAATGCATTGCATTGCATTGCATTGTATTGTATTGTATTGTATTGTATTAACTGTGCCAGAGGCCTTGAGCGATAAGTGTCAAAATTCGTTCGTAGGTTCGATGGTTTGTTCGTTCGTTCGTTACTTTTTTCTTCCTTCCTTCGTGTAACGCGTGTTTTGGCGTCATTTCACTCGATCAATAAACAATCCTTGTACCTCCTCCCAGAGATTGCTTAACCCTAATCTGCCTGGGCATTTTTTTCGTTCGTAAGACTGGGGGGGAGGGCAGAAAGTGTCCGGCCCTCCCCCTATGTATCTCCAAAAGTATTCACGCTATAGGAATGAAACTTGTAGGGTGTGTAAAGCATCCACAAATGTTTATTTTAGTGGCAGTCACGTGTTATGACGTCATATCACGCCGAAATGACGTCATACGAGAAACCAAGATGGCGGTCACGCGAACTCAACGATCGACCTCTACAACAACACGGGAAAATAGGGAACTGTGAACAGTCTACACCCAACGGTCGGGTGTATAATGATTTCTGGTGAATTGTCGGTACAACCTTGGAACAATCTGACAAAATACTGGGAGTACCCCGCAATTGACTGCCATCCCATGGATAGTTTAAGCGCTGGTACTGGTGAGCCGGCAGACTTGGAACATTCTGTTTTTAATTAATTTCTTAGCAAAAAAAGTTGATACTGAATGACAAGTACTGACTAATTAAACAAAACAGATCGAACGTACCTTGGTCCACTCCCTCCTTTAGGACCATGGGGCCTCGTGGTCCTATTGGACCCTGAAGAGAAAGCAGAAAAAAAAACAATAATAAAAAAAGCTTGCTCGGCTATGTTGCTAAAATCCTTGAGGAGCAAATATCGCCGTCTAATGTGGGAGACGCGGTAGACTAAGGATTAGCGGGTTGGACTCGGTGGAGCGGTCCTGGTTCTAGCGCTGGCCGGTTGAGACACTTTATTCTTACAGTGCCTCTCTCCACCCGGGCAACCACAAGCAAAAATGCTGGGTGGTTACCTGTGATGGAATAGCATTCCTTCCAGGGGATACTCCTAGTCGCTTCATATGTTAAGCACAGAAGACCTGTTAAGCCACCTTGGCTTTTTTGATGGACTTAACCTTTAACCTAACAATACTCAAATAGTTTAAATGAGTTTAATAACAAGAGTTAAAAATTCAACCTACAGGTGATCCCAACAATCCCGGAATTCCTGGTGTTCCTGTTGCTCCTTTTATACCCTACGATGATACGTACAGTACAAAGATTAGAAAACAGCAACTATAGACATAATATGGTGATTAGTATCTATCAAAAGAAAGTGCTAAATGCTGCGACGTCGGGCAAGTGAAATACTTACGGTTATCAACTTGAAGGTAAATTAACCGCCGTACGTAGCGAATTAGAAAGATACACTTTGTTTTGACATATTTCTACGTGATGCGTAAAATGACAATTATATTTACCTCATCTCCAAGTTTTCCAGGTCGTCCTGGTATTCCATCAAAAACCATCTTTGCCCTGTTAATGTCAAAAGTGATACACAATTTATGTTTTTCTTATTTCTGCCTTCGCTGATAATTATTTATCCTTCGTAAGAAAAACTCTCGCCCATGAAGTAATACCACTGCAAACAAGGTATTTTCCTAAACAAACAGGTCAATGTATGATATTTTGTTTAATAGTTATACTCTCTAACATGTTTCTATTAAAGATATACTCACTTTAGGTCCTCGAAAACCTGGACGACCATACGAACCTGGCCTCCCCTCTTCTCCCTGTGTCAAATTGGAGGAAATAGGGCATGAAAACGGATGATCATAATACTGAATAGAAAAGCAAAACACAGTCATCCTATCGCGACTAAAAAGACTTAGCACATACCGGGCGGCCATCTTTTCCGTCATTACCAGGCAGTCCAGAATTTCCGGCGTTGCCCTGTTACAAAAATACATATATGTTATTGAACTAGCGTGAGGTCCATAAACTTGCAAAAAAAGAACGAGACCAATATTCCCCAATACAGAACGAACATACAAGCTAGCTCAAAGTTTTCATTATAATGTTTTTTTTAAACTACAGTACTGTACAAAAGTAATGCAAACGAATTTCGATGACTTTCGTGCTTTGTTCTCGCGAAATTCGACGAAATTTCGAAATCACGAAAATTCGAGGATGCGAAATTTCGCAGATTTTCGAACAAGCGGAAATTTCAAGGAAGCGAAATTTCGCGGATTTTCGCAGTTGCAGGCGAAATTTCGAACTATTGAAACTCGAACAAACGAAAAACCAAAGTGGAAAATTAGATGTATGTAGATAAATTAATGCAGCCATTCTCAGCTAACGCGCGCGCCCCAAAGTTAAGTACATATCTCCATTTTTCAGGCCACTTTGCGAAAAGTTTAACCGAAATTGTCAGCCAGACACAAGGAAAATATTTGTACTTAATACCCTCTCCTTAATAGAAAACAGTTTTCTTTTCTTCAATGTTCCATAAAAGGAATTTGTTCGTGAGCGGTCCATCTTAGCGGTCCGTATGCAAAATTCGGACCGCTCAGTGAACCAATCAGAATGCTCCTTTTCATCATGGCCATATAATAAAAACAATTATTGCATCCAGCCAGACGTCTCACCCCCCACCTCACCCCCCCCCCCCCCCCCCCCCCCCCCCCCCCCCACTCAAACTCTACTTTATGTGATATCTTACCTTCTCTCCCTTGATACCTCTTCTTCCATTATTTCCACGTCTCCCACGCCAACCCTGTGTTCAATAAATAATGAGATAAAAATGTTTAGAACGTACTACCTACACCAGCTTCCGTATGGATATCAGTGGCGGATCCAGACCTGTTTGTAACGTGGGGGGCCCCAAAAAGTTTCGGCACTTAATAAGTAATTAATTATTAATTAATTATTATTATTACTTTTTTTTTTTTGGGGGTTGGGGGGGGGGGGGGGGGGGGGTCCCTATATCCGCCACTGGTATGTAAACGATGTTTTGGGATCTGGAACAATATCATGTATGCAATTAAAGTCCATGTATGCAAGTGTAATTAAAATAACAACACATGCATGGACGGATCAGGATGCTGTTAGAAAGGAAAGGAAGAAAGAAAACCCATTTGTTTTGTACTTGCCGTTAAACCTGGCCTTCCACTTTGACCGTGACGTCCACGAGGTCCTGGTGCACCCTTGACAATATATTAAAACAAACAAGCAAAAATAAATACCGGTAAATAAATAAATAAATAAATATAATGACTAAACACATATTTTTTTATTTTAAAGGTGACAGAATTTATATTTCATGGCGCAATCTTCTGTTACTATTTTAAGTCGTTTTGCGAGTGCAAAATCTACCTTTAAATGAAGACCTCGATACCAAAAATGAAAAATAGAATCAACACCAAATAAAATAAAAAATCCTGTATAACAAGGTTATAAAGACTTACCTGAGGATCCAGGATTTCCAGATTCTCGGAGGACCGCGTTGCACCCTGCGAACTTGAAAAAAATTGACAAACTTTAAGCGTTACATTCCTTAAGTTAAACACAATTTAACTGAGGTTGAATTTGTTCTTTAGTTTTCATCTCCCACTTTATTGAAATGCCTTATAAAGTTAGACTACGAGCTAGCTTTCACTATTCCCTGAAGGCAGTTAATTCAGACGCGCCAATCTTCTCGCTTCTGACCAATTCTACGTGTGGACCCTGGATACAAAAAATCGAAAAATAGAATCAATTTTATAATACGACAAATAAAATACTTGTATAAAATTAGCCTTTAGTTCCAGATTCGCGGTGGACGTTCACCCTGCGAAAAAATACAAATAATGCGAACAAACGTTTTATTCCTGCATAAACGGGACTCGTTTGAAATTTCTGATAAATTAGACTCGCTTTCGACTCTTTCCCTGAAGGTTTTACGACGCGCCATCACTTTGATTTGATTGACAATCGGGCCGACAAATCAGTACTTGTAAATTATGCCTTGCGATTTCGCACGACGAACTTTGATTGAAAGAGGGCTGCTAAATGTGACACAGTCGAGTGAGGTTTTCTACAACTGTAACTCGTGTGATACCACATGAGGGTTGCGTATGGTTCTCTCTCTCCTTTGCTCGGAAAGTCTTTGTTGTGTTGTTGTTGTTTTCGCGTACTTTAATAGGCCTTGTACTCTCGAAAATATATTTCTAAACTCGTGTGAATGAATTCGATCTGAGATTCGAGGACTACGGGCTTGCTAGCAGCATCACGTGCGTTGTTACCATGACAAAGGTAAATAAAGAACATCAAAAAACTAGTACTGAGCTTGGATTAAGGCTTACCATCTCTCCGGCCTTCCCGTTTTTTTCCATGCTCCCCTTTGCGCCCCTTAACGATAAAATGCATGAAGAAATCAAATGTCAAATACAGTACACAAGGTTACGTTTTATACTCAGTAGTTACAGGATAACGTTTTCTAGCTTCAATCGATCTTGATCCCCTTCCTCCCTTCTCCCATTAAAGGGGGCAGTATCACGGGGATTTTGACCTTTTTTTGGTCAAAACTGTGCTTCAGTACCTTTTCTTATTTACAAAATAATTCTGGTGCACCAATCAACCAAATTCGTAAAAGAGGAACAAATTATGATCTATTCTAGTGCATTTTGGAAACGAAAATGCGAGAACTTGGAAAAAAGTTAGCCATCAATTCCGACCCAGTTTCTATGGCCAGAGACACGTACTGACAGTTTTAGTACACTAGGATGGTAATCTATAACAAAAATTTGACCCATTATATTTAAGTTTCTGTTAATACAAAAAACGTTTTTTGGTTTTTTGAAAATGACATCAAATTCCCGTGATACTGCCCCTTTAATATCACTGTCGAGAGAAAATGACTGCATGCAAATTTTAATTTTGAGAATTTTCCGGGGAAGCAGGGATGGCGCGGACTTAATATATGTGGGTTGAGTTTGTTGTTCGTTCTCATCCTTGCTCCGTGGGTTTTCTCCGGTTCTCCCATTCTCATCCTTCCACAAATACAACATTTTCAAAATTCCAATTCGATATGGAATCCGAGGACCACAGGTTTGTCAGTCGTATTAAGACTGTGAATTGATTTAATTTGACTTACATTATTGCGAATTCTGCCGCAAAATGAATGCTTCAATTTGCGACTCTGCTTCGCGCGACATAATTAAATTGCTAATGAATTCTTGTTCATAGAGCAGTTTTCGAGCATCAACCAATCAGATGCAAAATCAAAAACCAGGCGACTTCAGGTCACACGCATTTTTTCCGCGCTTGGGCGTCGGTTTACGTGTATTTGCTTCGAGTTCTCATTGGTTAGTTTTGTTGTTTTCGTTTGTTGTGATTGGCCACTGTGGTTGCTTTTGTTTTAGTCTTGCGACACTCAAATGAAAACCGCTCTATTCAGAAATCCATCCCATAATTACCCGCCGGCCGCTACGTCCAGCAAAACCCATTGGACCTTGAACTCCTGGTGGACCCTGCATTACAGGGAAAAATAAAATAAAACAAAACAAAATCTATTAGTGTACGAAAACAAGATCTCAGGAGACTAGATCACTTCCGGCTTCAGCAAGCTTACCTCTGATCCACGCAATCCTTGGAATCCCATCTGTCCTCGTTCGCCTCGCCGCCCCTACGATATGATATGGAAGGAAATATTTAAGAATCTTCCTTTTTTTTTCTCGTACGCTATTAAGAATTAAGGTCATCACAAAATTTGCAGCACAATTTCGTGCTGCGGTAAAATTTGTTATCGGGCCGGCTGTAAAACCAAAGTTAAATAAAGGGAAATAGTTATGTTCGCTTTTTGGGCTTGACCATGCACAAAACACAATAAGTTCTGAGTTCTTCCCGAGTAACTAACCAATAGAAACGTGTCGGTTACGTAATTCAACCATAATGTGTGAGCGAAAAACAAAAGATTGTGCACGGTCGTGAACCTCGCAACATCAATATTGGCCTCTTTGTTTGCTCCTTTGAAGTTTTCCGGTCTTCATAACCATTTCCCTCTGTTAACTATGGTAAAACTAAGTTCCTACTGATGCCGTTGCCAGCCCACTGACGTATGGCATTTTACCACATAACTAGGCCAAATAATTCCAGCAGAGACGTCTGTTTGATCATGGTAACCGATAACGAAGGCGAGGTGCGGCAAGACAAGTATAATTTATTAACTGGCACTTTGAATATTCTGAATAGAAGTTGAGAATTATCTCTTGTATAACCGTGCAACAAATACCATATCTACTTACCGTTCTTCCTGGTCTTCCAGCGCTGCCGGCTGGTCCTTTTGCACCAGAATCACCCTGTTTGTAACATAAAAACAATACCGTTACCGTTACCGTTATACCTAAGCTTCCACGAGTCTCCTGTAACTCAGTGGTAGAGCATCCGACCGGTGTGCAGAAGGTCATAGGTTCGACTCCTGTTGGGAGAACTTGGATTGAGTAGCTTGTGTCACAGACTGAATAATATCTCTCTCATATTTCTACCAAGCTTAAAATATACCATCATTTATTTCCAATACCGTTATTGTCATTTTTGATGTTGCTATCAACCAAAGAGACTTCTTATGAAGCGGGTATGAAGGAGCTATGTCAAAACCATGTTACGATATATTAACTAAAGCCATTTTTTGTAATATATAAAATTACCTAAAAAAATAGTAGTTTAAGATACGACAACAATTATCTGGCCACAATTAGATGTTTTCGTATGCAATACTTTCCCTTCTTAATTATTTCAAAGTTAGTAATTCATAGTTCTTACCTTTGATCCTTTAGGTCCCAGAGCGCCTGGTGCCCCACCTCTCCCTTCCTCTCCCTTAAAGAAATAATAATAATAATCATCATCATCATCATCATCATCATCATCATCATCATCATCATCATCATCATTACTCGTTGTTTGTATTGTCTAAAAATATATTTAGATATACACTCTTTTTTTTTTTGTAAGAATATATATTTTCATTCCCAGGCTGAATATTCTTATTTTTCTGCCGATTTTAGGCTGAAAATAATCTTAATACATTCTTATATTGCAAAGTGCACGTGGTCTAGAGTATTGTATTTCAGTATAATAACAGAAATAATATGACCTGAGCTGTCACGTTTTTATCGTTTTGTTAACTCCTTTTGATTTAAGAAAAAGGAAAGAAGTATACATGGTAAATATCTACCATACTTTTAAATGAAACATCATGAGATTTTATTGTATTTTTATTTTCTATCAACATGAAAACAAATTGTTAACTAAATCTCAGCCTTGGGTATATTCTTAGCATATTCTTAAAATGTCGCCAATCTCAGCCTCAATATTCTTATAACAAAGATTCTTGCACAAAAAAGAGGGTATTATACTTTTTACTGAGTTACCGTTATTCCTCTTGCTCCTTGGTAGCCAGGCATTCCAGTAGTCCCAGGTACTCCCTGACAAAGTGAATTTGAGAATTTGAAATCAGTTATATAAAAAAATGTTTAATACCTAGTATATGTTTACTATCTAAGCTCAAAATTGATAATATGCTGTTAAACGGAAACAATATACCCAGTCTTTATTATTCGCACAATCATAAAATTATAGGCTAGGGTATCGGCAAATAAGCTAAATAACGCGTCACGCTTACCGGTTCTCCTGATCTTCCTGGCGTCCCATCCTCGCCTGGAAAACCCTAAAATACACAAATAAGCAAACCAAACAAATAATCAAACCAAAAAACAAAGGAGATTTTTGGGGGAATATAAAGCGCCCCTATTCCAATAACACCCATATTACAAATAGCCAAGATTCAACCCTATTCCAACATAAACGCTCAGGAATACCGAGTGAAGTTTAGTTTTGAGTTGAGTTGAGAACGATTTGTCTTATTGTTTTTAATAATTGATTTCAAATCATTAGAGCAAACCAAGTTCATGGTTTGTAGTTTGGGAAGAATGAAGTAAAAAAAGGTACTAAAGTTATGACGTCACAAAAATTAAATTTGCAAAATTATGAAATTTGATCAGCTATTCGGATGAAGCATGCCAAAAAAACGTCCACTTGCCGAAAATTAGCTCTCCATTGCAATTTGCTGCTGAGATATGGGCACTTCAGGTTTTAATTTCTCCATACAAACCCTTCTAATTTTGCGTCTGTTCCTTCAGTTTAGAACATAGAGAGGTTTGTATGGGACGGTACAAACTTTGAACCTCCATATCTTGTGTTCTATTCGTGCTAACAGGTTGAAATAAATTTTGTGGCTGATCATACAACTGCAATCTTTATCTAATGATGGGATTTTGAGGCTTGATAAAAATAATTTGAAAAATTTGTGACGTCACACTTTACCACTCGTGCAATGTCTCTTATAAAAGCCCCCCCCCCCCCCCCTCCCCCCTCGGGCGTGAGATTATTTCGGTAGTTTATTTTATTCGTGGAGCATCTATTATTCACCTTTGGCCCTATAGCTCCAGGAGTTCCTGATCTTCCTGTTTGTCCACGTAATCCCTAAGTAATCAATAAAGGAAAGTTGCAATAATTTCCAGAGATCGCTAATAAGAAGAAAAAACAATCACCATAGACAAGAGGCCAAATAAATAACTAAAGATAATTCTGCCACAAATGGGATTTAGAATTATATACTAGAAATTACTTACTTTCATGCCTTGTCTTCCAGAAATTCCAATCTCGCCAGCGGAACCCTAACCGAATAAGAAAGTATCCAGATGAAGTATGGTAGAGCTGACACATAATATGCAAGGGCTATTTCACGCAAGTTTGGCCGGAAACCTTGAATGATACTTTTCGATTCTGGTACATGTACGTAAATAACAAATTTAAGGGAAGAGCGGTTAACTCGATTGTTGGGATTGTCTCAGTCTTTAGGCACACTTCGTAAATCTAGAACATATACATTAATACAGATCGCTCAATTGAAAAAGTAATATGTACTTATTGAGCAATATATATACTTCTCCAGTATTTTCTCCACCTAAGAAATAACAGACACCTTACTCCGGCAGTATCAGCAATTGTAGGATGCAGATACACAACAGGGTTAAGCCATGCCCCTTCGATCTTCTGGCGCAACATTGATTCAAACGTCGAGCTACAGCCGCGCTAACGTTAAGTTTGGAGTGAATTTTGCTGCAAAGCTATAAAATATGGAACATATTTCACCTCATCTCCTTTGGGTCCAGGTGTTCCGTCTATACCAGGCAATCCAGGAAAGCCCTTTCAAAATGAACGAATATTATAATGTCATCAAAAGTTAGATAGTAGTACTACTTTATGATGATACATGTATGACAAAGATTTTACGTTAATACCAGTAAAATCAAATAGTGTCTACTTTGAGAGGGTTGTTTATGTACATGTAAATATCTACAAGACAGGTAACAAGGAAGTTAAGATCCAACCAAGCCCTTGCTTGGACAATGCAACTGTTACCAAGAAAACGCATAAGAAAGATATATAAGTATGATCGGTTTATTTAAAGCCAGAACAACAACATAAACTGGCAGACAATGCATGCGCTAACTAGGTGACATATATCTCTAGAAATTCATTAATATATATTTTAATAAATAATAGTTCCTTCCATCGTACCTTGTGTCCTGTCAGACCAATTGCTCCAGGAAAGCCGCTCTCGCCCTGGAGAACCCTAAGGGAAACAAGTGAGCGAATATCAATGGTGGAAGGATGGACCAATTTTGTTGAATGGGTTCAAGCACTCCATTCTAACCACAACCTCTTCGGCTTGCCAACTGGTCAACGTCCTGCTAGATAGGATTATTATGTTTCCAGTCTTAACCCTCAATATCTCAAATGCATAGCATTCCTTGTGGTCATGCAATAATTATAGGTCTGATCCACATATTCCGATCACCTTTGATGGAGGACTAAGACTAAAAGTCCACTTTAACCACTTACGATCCAAAACCTTGAAAACTTAGTAACCCAATTGGTACCTAGTGGATACACATGTGACTACCACAATGTTTCGCTTGCGCTCTTTACGGTATCACAACCACCAACCATACAAAAACCAAGCGTATTAGACTGCTGCACACGAAATCCAATGTCTGTTCCTGTTCAATTTACACTTTAGTTGGTGATCGACTACCTGAATGACAATCATCTGCCAAAAAATTATTCGCCAAAAAAAAAGTTAATATATCCGCAGTTAATCATCTCCGTTGCTAGGAGACGTGTATATTTGTACCTTTGGTCCCGTTTCACCGGGAGCACCACTCCTTCCCCGGCGTCCGCGAAGGCCCTAAATTGACACCATTGAGATTAGTAAGAGAAATTCAAGCTTGTAAATAGCCCCCCCCCCCCCCCCCCCATCCCACTCCCATCCCGGGAGTCTGCAACGGGCTTAGCTTGGAAATATTAGTCTTTAATTTATAATCCATCAAATATTTTCTCGCGCGCGATTGGTCTAAGCACGTCACGTGACGCAGCAAAACTGGGGAATATCCGGTGATATTCCCCAAGTGATATTCCCCAGTTTTAAAAATTTGCGTTTCACTTTCGCAAGTTCAGTTTTCGTATCAAATAAATTGCTAAATTGAATAGAACTGATTGTTTTGAACAGACTAGAAATATTTTGAACGCCAACATAATTATTTTGACGTTTAACAGCTTTACCGACCGAGATCTTCCACGGCAAACAGAGCGGCCTTGTGAAAAAATATTTGAAGGATAATAACTACAATAGCCGCCATTTTGGCTTCAAAAATATGCTCGGATATTTGTCCTTGGACATTATCTGTTCCTCGAAGCTCACAGCGCTCTTGGAAAACTGTGAGCTTCGAGGAACAGATAATGTCCAAGGACAAATATCCGTGTATATTTTCGCGCCAAATGGAGGCTATTGTTTATATAGTCAAATATTGCCAACAGAGAGATCAGGCACTGTATTTGCCATATTTAAAGGGACACTGTCCCGGCGTATTTGCTCAAAACAGTTATAAATGCACGAAATGGTCCCTAAATCTATGAAATAAGTTCGTAATAAACTCTAACTAAATGATAAAAAGCAATTTATTCAAGAAATTCCATACTGCAACAAAATGTTTTGCAAAATTTCAAAGATTTCCGAGCCAAACTTGAAACTTTGAAAAACTGACATCCTGACGTTTTTCAAAAGTCCATATTGCCAATCCATTTCCATCCTCGCTGTCGTTAGTCATCCTCTCTTCCTAATGGGTTTCCTGTCATTTGTCGAGTGCTATTCTACAGAATCAAACCATTATTGTTCAACCTCCTATGATCTAGATATGTTTCAGAGCTTCCCAAAATCATGCTAAAATCAGGACAGTGTCCCTTTAATATCCAACAAAATGTGAACCACCACTGCTTCTAAGATTTATATCAAAAAATCCTCGCCCTAGGCCTCGCATGCGAGTTTTTGAACGCGGCCTGAAAACCAGGTGAATACCTTTTTCCACGCGGGCCTGATTGTCCAGTAAGCCCAAGTCGTCCACTTGGACCCTAGATTGTTTAGAAATAAATTGACAAAATGTTACAAAATATGTATAAATTTCACTGGTAATAATGATAAAAATGTGTCACGTGCACTGACAGAATAATAACTTTCTCATAACAAAACAATAGTTCAAAACATTCAGCATGAAATTCAAATGCCGCCATAGTTAGTTAAGGGGCTCTTGCCATTGTCCTGTGCATATTTCGTTGAATAAATGAGTTTTCCGAGCTTATCTGAAACGTTCCCATCGTTAAGTAGACTGTTCACAGCCTCTTTATTTTCTCGACGCTAACAGCGAGCGTTAAGTTTAATAAAGAGAGGATGATCTAAGAGAACACATCCCCATGCCCCATGATAGTTTTTTTCAATCTATTTTAAGCTTCGCGCCATGCTGTGAAAGTTATTTTAGTTCTCGTCCCCATGGTCGCGCGGCCAATTATCAGAGGATCAGATGTCATTTCGAAGATTTTTCTCGCCGTCATGTTGACGTCCATCTACTGAAATCGTAAATATAAATTTAAAGATGTGATCGCGTTTCTTAAATTTCATTACGTCATTACAACTGACTAATCAGGTGTCTTCCTTAAAATAGCCGCGCAGTATGACCACGCGCTAAAATTAGATTGAAAAAGATTATCATTGGAAGAGGCCCATGTATGGGGGATGTGTTCTCTTAGATCATCCTCTCTTGGTTAATGTACGACTGAAAACTACACCACAATATACTAAACCTGATTGCCCTTATCTCCTGATCCTCCTCTTGATCCTGGTGATCCTGGGGAGCCCTAGAAATATAAGTCACATTTAAAGGGGCAGTGTCACGAGGATTTGATGTCATTTCAAAAACCAAAAAACGTTTTTGTATTTACAGAAAACTAAAAATAATGGTCAAATTTTGTTATAAATTACCATCCTAGTGTACTAAAACTGTCAATAAGTGCCTCTGACCATAGAAACTAGGGTCGCTGGGTCTTGACTCCAGCGACCCGGTCGGAATGGATCGCAATTTGAAAACATGTTAGGCTAACAGTTTTTCAATTTCTCTCATTTTCGTTTCCAAAATGCATTAGAACAGACCATAATTTGTTCCTCTTTTAAGAATTTGGTTGATTTCTTTTTCTTGGTGTTCTAGAATTATTTTGTAAATAAAAAAGGTACCGAAGCACAGTTTTGACCAAAAAAGTCCATTGCATTAAACCCACCGATGTACAGAATTTGCTTGGCGATTGGACTTCAACAGGGAAAGACTAAGAAACTGTATACACTTTGCTAGTACTTATGATGTTATTTGATGCTGAAAAACCCACTTAGGGAGCTTCAATAAAGTATGTATGTATGTCTCAGCAGAAACGTCAAGTTTCTAATTCAATTTAATTCACTGGCCTTTTAACCGAGTTTGTAGTCTTGCTTTCCTTCTTTCCGATTTGACTTGTCTTTTTATACTGAATTTTATTGTTACATACGCGCGCTTTAAGGAGCTACGCCACGGATGGCGTATCTTGAAAACAATTGCCATTTTTTCAAGTTCGCCGTTCGCAATCCGTCTTAATCTTCTCCATCCTCAACCATCCTTGTTCCTGTTTGGTTTGTTATCACCTATTTGGTGTTTTTCTACCTTAGTAAACTATTATTTTGAGGCTTTCTTCGTTTGAAGGCGATTTTGCACTTTCGTGACATAGCTCCTTTAAGTGGTTGTCTTGTTGGTTTGCATGAGGCTATGTAAGCAAGTTTCTAGTTGCCTTACATTTTCAAAACTTAATTTTTTATATAAAAAATGATTACATAGACCGATGCAAACATGAGACATACACTGTAGTTGGTGTGTTCACCCAGCTTTGCTTGCGGCTTGGGTTCACACGCACAAACGTTCGACTTCTTCCGAACTCCTTCTCGTGTTTGCATCCACAGGCTATGTAAACGAACATGCGCGTTTTATAGTTAAAAAGTGACCTACCCTCTCCCCTCTTCGTCCTTCTGAGCCTAGTTGACCATCGATCCCCTAAAAAAATAACATTAGAACGAAATACACCAGGAAATAAACGAACAAAAGAACGAATTCAAGCTAAGATTGTACATCAGAAATAAATATATATAATTATAATATACTCACCACAGGATATTGTAGTTTTGGACAATCTGATTGGTCCCTTCTCAAGGCATATGAGGCAATGTACCATTACTACCTTATTTGGGAATCCCGCTAATTACAATAAATATCCCATTTGTCCTCTGTTTTTTCCTTCCGTTCTTTCCCCAGTAATTTTTAATTGCAATATCATGTGGTGAGTATATTATAAAACAATTATTCCACTCAATCTCGTCGTACATTAACTCATAGCCAACGAGGCTACGCCTCGTTGGCTATGAGTATGAGTTAATGTACGACTCGATTTCGTGGAATAATTGTTAAATGTATAAATTGCATATAAAAGAGACCTGCTACCATAATCAGGTCTGACCGATCTAAGAGAACTGGTTCCCAGTGGAAATGATGGTAAAACAAAAGACCAGCAGCCATATTTTCAATAGCACAATAGCTAGACAAGCTATACTGCCATTGTTTCCCGTGTTCTTAGCAAGATAATTGACTAGTCTTACATCAAGAGGCCTCGATTCGAAGTCAAAAGTCGAGAAAACGCCTTTTTTTTAAATCTTACTTATAAACTGGGGATACTAGATATAAACACCACGTGACTTACCGGAGCGCCATTCTTTCCTCGATCTCCCCGAGCACCTATATTACCAGCACGACCCTGACAATCAGAAAGAGTGAGTTCGGTTATAATCGGAAAGGAACTACGTCACGGTTGGCGCATCTTGAAAAAATTGGCCTATTTTTTCAAGTTCGCCGTTCGCAATCCGTCTTAATCTTCTCCATCCTCGACCATCCTTGTTCCTGTTTGGTTTATTATTACCTCATTGGTGTTTTTCTACCTTAGTAAACTATTATTTTGAGGCTTAATTTGAAGGTGATTTTGCACTTCGCATATCGTGACATAGCTCCTTTAACAAAAGATAAATGAGGTTAAAGGGAAATTAGTTACAATATTTGAGTCTTACGACTCTTGAATTAGTCTAAACATTGGATGGAGACTAACGTCATAACAATGAACATAACAATGGACACCGTTCATAACAATGAACACCGTAAATCAATATAGACGTTCTAGCTGACTTAGCTTCTTCCGTAGTGGTATACTCAGTTATAAATAAAATGATCATCAGACAAACACTAGTAGTCAATGTCAATATATTCCCTGAATTGTTTGTTTCACGTTACACGCAGTGTAAGTCCCTTTCCATTTTAATAAGGTGTCAAACTACGCTTTGTTTGCTTGTTTCTCTCGGTAACGCATTGTCCTAAGAGATCCTGAGTTTGCTCACAAGACGCTAGTACGTACGTCAAAAATGGAATACAGTCGAAGCTCTCTGAGCGGACAGCTCTACCTTAATTACGACCACCTTGACAAAACCCCGCTTTGAACTCTAGCTCAAACAAACTCTGTATTTATAACTAAGTAAGTAAATGCTTTATTTATACACGATTTAAAAATCAGCAGAGCTGGCGAGGTCGTGTATACATTCCCGTAAGCGGCCAGTTCCAGTTGCGGACATTTTTCTGCTTCCCGAGGGTGTTCGCTTATAGGAGCTTCGACTGTATTCCTTTCTCATTAACTGACGACAAAGCGATTTAGTTTCCATACCGTCATTCCTTTCGCTCCCGGACGTCCTGGTTCACCTGTTCGGCCGCTTTGTCCATTTTCTCCCTTTGTCCGGTAGGTCCAGTAGGTCCTATTTTACCGATTGAGCCTCGTGGACCGCGCATGCCCAGTGGACCCTGGTCGCCTTTGTTTCCCAGCGCGCCAGGTGCTCCAGATTCACCAGTTTCTCCCGAGAAACCCTAAAAATAGGTACGCAACGCGTACACGTGTTAATTTCAGTTACAATTTCATTTTCACCAAACTGAAGCTATAAGCCTCGTCGCATTCTATTGAAACACGCCGCTCCCCTCTCAATGTTGATATGTCTCCGTGTGCCATGGTTTTCTCGCAATCAGAATTGCGAAGGGAGAAAAGGGAAATAATGGTTAACTGTTTCAACAATTGAATATGACAGAACTTGTAGCTACGAACTCAAAAATCCAGTCATCCTCCATGTTGTTGTGTATTTGTTGTGTATTTTTTTCATAATAGTTCATAAATCCTGATGCGATTCGACTTCCACTTCAAGGTCAGAAAACGACAAACATATCTAGTTTTGACAGTTTTGTTACTTACTGCTGGTCCCTCTGGCCCTGGTTTGCCTGTCACACCTCGCCGACCCTAACAAAGAGCAAGACAGAAGGTTGTATACTGCTGATATGTGACCTTAATAGATTGGTTTTCTTCAGTTGCTACACTTAAAAATGCAATGTTTATTAGACATTATGCAAGCAATAATTTGGTCATCAAAAAAGTAGAAGCCACAACCTTCTAGACATCGGTGGGATGTGTTCATCACTAAGATCCATCCATCCAATTTAATTTATTGCGAAGGTTAGCAAATGTCGTGACAGTCAACTCTCGCCTTGCGGACACCCCGTTATTACGGACTCCACACCCGCTATTGCGGACAAAATCCAGTCCTCCACCCGGCGAAAGCTATAGAAGTTTGACTGAAAACTGACTCCCGCTATTGCGGACGCTCGCTAATACGGACTCCTAACTACGTCCCGAGGGTGTCCGCCGAGAGTTTACTGTATTTGCAAACTTGTAAACAGTAGGTCTTCACTATAATAGCTGAAATTTCAGAAATTAGTTTGGATAGTTTGTGAATTGTAGTGCGTATCCCTTTGTCAACGCTGCAAAACATCATATTATTTCAGGGCACATGCTTGGGATAGTAAGTTTTGGAAATTTTCAAAGAGCAAATGTGGGAAATATGGTGCTGATAGTAGCTTGACTAACAATTCACATCTTACTGTTAACAAAAACTTACAACTTGACCAGTATTTCCCGAAAGTCCACCCTGGCCCCGCGGTCCCTGCTGTCCCTGATGACATGGAAATATACAAAATAATGAGTGTCAAGACGGAAAATCATTATTCTGTGTGAACTGTTCACGCATAAATTTAAACTCATGTGAGGTCTCCACGAGTTGTTCTCCCTACTTGATTTTTATATTGTTAGTTTGTGTGTATTTTCTGTCTAAAGCAAGATGGAATCACATCACCAAGTTCTTTATATGGATGTAGGGAACACAATTTATGATTTGCATATCAAGTAGTCCTCTATTAAAACTAACCTTTTTCCCATCGATGCCTCTCCGCCCAGGTTGACCATCAATTCCCTAATATGGCCAACAAAGGATAACATTGTGAGGAAATGGTCGGCAGAAAACATACACAGTGCACTGTAGCAGAAATGGTTAGAACAAGATTATCTCTGAGATGTCAAACTTAGTGTTGCTACTTCGGGATACGTATCACGAGTGTTTAGGGACCATAACGCAAATGATGGCTAAAATAATGTGAACACAAGGAGTTGCTGCACCCAATGGCATCACGAATAGGACTGCTAAGGGTGAACTTTTATCCAATCTTCTTTTATGTATAAACCTCTCGAATAAATGAAGGGTTAAGTGCATAAAGCCTATCTGCATTTTTAGGTATTTTTTCATTTTCAGCATTTTGGTACAAAAGTGGTATATATAGATCACCTAATTATATCCTTAGCAAGATTGTGTCCTTTCTGAGTGTCTTGCGGTTCGCCGGCCGTTCTTTGGCATTTTTGAAATCACTAAAAAAACACGACATATTCATTCTAAGGACATAAAAAGTAAATAATTTGTCCCAAAAAGGTCAAATCCCTAACAATGCACTTTTCTGCGCTCAACCCTTCAAATGCTCTTGGTCATTATTTTAGACAATGCAGATTAATACAAGCAAAGTAAGCGAACAAACCGTTTCTCCGCGTTGGCCTGGATCTCCTATCTCTCCTTGACCACCTTGCTCTCCCTGATAACAAAAATAAACGAATCGCGTTATTTGAGGAGGAGGGGCAGGGGCCATTTCTAAAACAACTGTATTATAGAATCTCGATATCAGTATGCGATAGGAACGTACATTCGCCACATTGACGAGTACGTCTAGGAGGCGCAAGTCGGTGCAACCCTGATTTTTATTGTCCGATTTTGAGTTTTCTTATGCATAGGGTGTAAAATGTTCAAACTATGGCACTTTAGTATTATTTGTAAGCAGACTCCTGAGTGAGACATGTCCCATCAATTCAAAATGGTCGAAGAGCAGCTAGACAGTTCAACAAAACCTCAGAAATGTTGTTGTAATACGGCTGGAATTTTATACTTCATGTAGATAGTGATTTTTTGCGGAGGAAACATGTCATGGAGAATCGAATGCAGTGCCGATAAAAAGATAATAGACTGTCTTACTCTGTCGCCTTTGATTCCTGATAAGCCCCGAGCGCCTGGAATGCCATATGGTCCCTGAAACAAATGTCGACATATTATATATAGTACATGGAAAAGCTTGAATATTACCTGTGTGACATAAGTTGAATTGATGTTTCATGCTTTATGAACGTAGCATGTGGTAAATTCATAATCTGAGCGTTACACTATGAAAGCCATAAGAAATGGACCGATTAATTATCTGATTACTGTGCGGATCAAAATAGCGTGAACACTTTGATTTAACTTTAACATGATCAAACCGCAATAAGAATAGTCAGGAAACTCAAATTTTCACTTTGTTTTTGCAGAAAAGCTTTGCGAAAATAGCAATAAAATAAATACAGGAAAAAAATAGACCAATTTTTGGCAAAGGAAAATCCAAGCGTTAAACAAAGTGTTCACGCTTTTATTTTATTCCAACAGTAATTGACTGAATGAATGACTGATTGACTTACTGAGTTATCGATTTATTGATCGATCGATTCATTGAATTGATTGATTGACTTACGATCAATCGATCGATAGATAGATAGATTAATCGATTGATTGACTGACTGGCTGAACTGACTGACTGACTGATCGATCGAACGATTCGTTCATTCATTTTCTGCTAGGGTCATATTACCTGTTCTCCTCTGGACCCCGCCTCTCCAGGCTCCCCCGTAGGACCAGGAGCTCCCTGCAACCAGAAGACAAATTATGAGATATAACATGAAGTAGTTAGCACATCACTAGCATGCATAATACAGTCGCAGCTCTATGAGCGGACACTCTCGTACGCTGACAGCTCTAATTAGGGCCACCTTGACAAAACCTAGCTCATACAAACTCTGTATTTGCACATTCCCGTAAGCGGCCAACTCCAGTTGCCAGTTTTCCTGCTTCTCGAGGGTGTCCGCTTACGGGAGCTTCGATTGTACAGTCGAGGCTCTCTGAGCGGACACTCTCGTAAGCGGACAGCTCTACTTACGGCCGCCCTGACAAAACAACTTTTGAACTCTAGCTCATACAAATTCTGTATTTATGCATTTCCATAAGCGGCTAGCTCCAGCTGTTGCAGACACTTTTTTCTGCTTCCCGAGGGTGTCCGCTTACGAGAAATTCGAAATTGATCTCACTTACGTCATCTCCATTACGTCCATTCATCCCTGGGGGACCTTGTGCACCGGTATCACCCTGCAACAGGAAAACGTAGTCTGAGCATTTATCTCAACATCAACATTTGTTGAGACATGTTGAGAGATGTTGAGACCATACAGTGCTAGTGTCAAACTGGTTCAAGTCAACATTTCGATTAAATGAAAAAGAAAGTGCCAAGAAGATGCTGAGACAAAGTTTAAACGAAATCAAACTCTTCTCGACATGTCTAAACACCTGGGGTGGGGGTGGGGGGGGGGGGGGGGGGGGGGTGGGGGTGTCAAACGGCATTAACATCGGCTCTCAACAAATGTTGAGAGAATGTTGAGACAAATGTTGAGATCGTTTAATCGAGACGTTCACGCTTCGTCGTCAATTAACCACCAAAGCGTAAACTGTTGACAAACAGCTTTATGATATGAACACATGTTGATTTCATACGCGAATCTTTACTTGAGCCTGGATCGCAAGAGTAATAAGTAATGGAGTGGTTTCCATATGATCGCAACGGTCGCAACGATCGCTGCGACCGTTGCGACTGCGATCGTTGCGATCATATGGAAACCAGGCTTTATCAGGGAATGATGTTATTAACGTTACCGTTTTCCTGTATTTCCCGGGAATCCTGCATCTCCTTTTTCTCCTGATGTACCCTGTAAGGAAACTAATGTCACGTGCTTGCAAATTTCATTACCTCAAACATACTTGCTTGCTTGAAATTATTGAACTATGCGAAAGCTTCTAATATTAATCCCAGGTGTTTATGTCGACATAACGGCTTGAACTAACAAGTATTTTTTTGTTAAATAACATGTGACACACCGACGTAACACAAATTAATATTACCAAACTTCAAGAACATGGGATCTTCGAGCAAGAAGGGAAGAAAGCGGCCATTCATTTCTTGTTCGTTTGTTTATTTGTTAAAGTACAGTTCTAGCTCAACGATTGTAGGAGGACAAACCCGCCCGCTCGTAGTGCTATCGAGAAGACTCCCATTCAAATATTGTTTTACTGCCGGGGGAAATATCAAACGGTTACTAACTCACACTTTTTCAGGCTGAAAGGAAATCAATTGTATTTCCATTTTGTCCTCTCCAACGTGCAACTCTCTTTTGAGGCCGTTGAAAAGCTGCTACATTACATGTGACTCACATGTTACTTTGGTAACATAGGCCACCTTAATTGCCATTGTTTACTTACATCTTGTCCTCTAATTCCAGGATTTCCAGAAATTCCATCAGGACCCTGAAAAAATCAAATGCCTGTCATGTTGGATGGTCAAAACGTTATGAAGCTCTTTAGCGTGTTTGTAACGTGGTGGGGAGGCTTGTGTGTTTATGTGACCCATAGTTAATAAAGGGAAATGGTTATGAAGCCCGGAAAACTTCAAAGGAGCAAACAAAGAGGCAGAGATTTATGTTGGAAGGTCCATGACCGTGCACATATTTTGTTTTGAGCTCATACACTATGCATGAATTACGTAATCGCAACGTTTATATTGGTTAGTTGCTTGAACATACGTAACCACCTATTGTATTTTGTCAGGTTTTGTGCACGGTCAACCCCCAAAATAGCGAACAAAGACATATAACAAAGAACTTTGTCGGGCTTCAAAACCATTTCCCTTTATTACCTATGTGTGACCTGAAGAGCTTAGCCGGTGGGCGTAGCTCCTGGCAGGGTCACCCATGCCGGAAAGGTCGATAGGTAGAAACCAGACAAAGCACAGTCTCCTGGTCCTCCTGGTAGGGGGTTATTCACCAGGGCAGTGTTGTTCAAAAGCCGATTAACGCTAATCCAGGTTTAAAAGTTAATCAAGCTTTGAATTTCTCTTGTACAAAAGTGTTTTTCTTTGCTAATATTTAGTAAAGTTTGAGATTAGTCAAAGTCAAAACAGAAATACACAACTATAAACAGAAATCCTCACTGGAAAGTTACAAAACTAAAATCAAAATTCGCGCTAATCCTGGATTAGCTTAATCGTCCTTTGAACAACCCGGCCCCAGGTTAAACAACTTGATCATTGATAGAAAACAACATATGTCACCGACACTACAGCGAGTATGACCACATTTCTGTAGGAAGTAGCAAGGACCAATTAACAATTAGATTATGAGCTCGAGATTTCTATGATGTGATAGTTGATGAGGCCGTAGGCCGAATCAACTATCACATCATAGAAATTGAGAGCGAATAATCTAATTGTTTTAGTAAAAATCATAACAATTGTCTAGTATTAACTCTAAATCTTCTTCCGAAACTTCGTTACTTCGGAGAAACGAGAAGAAACCGCAATTTTGTACACGACCTCCAGCCACTGCACACTAATGGCTGATAGTGTAGAGTAGCTCAGCCAATCAGATTGTCTCATTTGCATTTGTGTACAGTAGAGTTTTACTAACACCTTTTAGAAGCCATTTGTGCCACCTTGGCACTGATGATGATGATGATGATGATGATGATGAACGCGCATATACAGCTATAAATAACAGACATGTTTACCGGGTCTCCTGGAGATCCTTTTATCTCAATGTATCCAATATTGCCGGGTCCCTTCGAGCCACTTGAAATCTGAAAAATGTAAGCAAGTATTGTGGTTTATAAATAAAAATAGTAATTAGGGATAAAAAAACACATCACCATAATAAACATGTATAAAACATTCTTCAGTAGAGACTTGTTTCCAGGTGATCGTCATGAACGCTTCAATCACTAAGCTCGCCGAAATTGGTGCCCAAACCCTCACTCTAACCCTAACCCACCCTCCCCACCCAACTACTCCACCCCCCCCCCCCCCTCCCAAAAAAAAATAATAAAAAAAGTCTTTCATTCCGATCGATTTGATAGTACCGAATATAAAGCCTTTAAAAAGAAATACTGTACATCAACAACATTTTACTTACAAAGCCAATAAGTGGTCCGGAATCCGGACCATCAGGTCCGGTGATGTTGAAAACAACTTTCCCCGGTGGTCCCGGGCGACCGGGGCGTCCGGGTGTTCCTTTAGGACCGTCGTCACCCGGCGTACCCTAAGGAATAAAATGTATACTCAAGGATCAATAAATACTGACAAATTCAAAGTACAGTGAAGGAGCTAAGCTTTATACAGTCATTGTAGTATTGAGTCAAATAAATAAATAGATAAATAACACTTTTTTAACTCGTGAATGCGAAAGTAATGAACGAGTTATACCATTTGGTGGACAAATTTCACTCGGTCGGTCGATAGACTGTAAACTTTAATCGCGTTATTAATTTATGCATATTAATTTATTCATTCACGAGTTGACACAGAGCCTTTGATTAGAGTGGCAAAGGGGGGATCTCACCTAGTGCTTGTACGGCTTTTTTCCAGGCCTTACGCGAATTCGTTTCCACCACGTGAACCGAAACGGATTAACCGCGTCGAAATAAAGACGCCTAGGAACTATGTGAAATATATTTCCCAAGAAACTCGGCCAGGGCTTGAACCCGGACCCGTAATCAGTCGTCCCGTTTTACGGTATAGCAGTACAAATTTGTTTGGAACGAACGAAAGAACGAACGAACGAAAACTTTATTTAAATTCGAATTCACAGATAGCGAATAAGTAGTTTTTTTCGGACCGTAGATCTTCTCAGATCCGATATGCTGTTTATATTTTTTACATGGTTTTGTCCATGTATTCGCTTGGGATAGTTTATGTCTAGATCACTTTCCTTATCCCAACAACGACATGATATTTCAAATTATTTGCCTGTTGCTCATGGTCACGCGCTGTGGCGTGGGCCAATTGGCAAACATTTTAATTTGAGCTCATCTGAGGTCATTACCACGAGCATTCAGTAGACAATTGGCCTTCGAGCTGTTTGTTCTATTTTATGCGGCTACACCGTGCTGACGAGACCCAACCAGGTCGAAACAGCTGTCCACGGTTGCATTTTTGGCTTTCAGTTTGGACTCTATCATGTCGTTGTCGCTTTAAGTGTTCTATGTAGTATCAGCCTTGCTTACTTTATTCACAGATATCAAACAATTATGCTAATATATTCGAGTCACTGACAAGCTCACCTTGACTCCACGGTCGCCTTGAGACCCAGGCGGACCGGGTGGTCCTTTATCTCCCTGGAAATACACAACGCGGTAGATAAGTAATGTTTACTTCCTGCCTGGTGGCCAATCAAGTCCGAGCTTAACCCTTAAACTCCTGAGAGTGCCATAAGAGCGATAAGAGTGAAAAAAGGAATCCAGAATTACGTTGGCTTGGTTTTACTACTCTGTGATTGGTTTAAAGAAAACGCACCACCTACTCAAACAATCAGATACAAACCAAAACCAATCGCGACTTGGTCACACGCGTTTTCCCGCGCTTGGCACCGGTTACGTGTATTTGCTTCGAGTTCTCATTGGTTAATTGTGTTGTTTACGTTTGTTGTGATTGGCCATTGCAATTGCTTTTTGGTTTTGGTTTTGGTTTTGGTTTTGGTTTTGGTTTTACGACACTCAATTGAAAACCGCTCTAATAATAAAAGTATACCTACCCCCTACATGTCGCGTCATTGACCACCCTACAATTGATTGTTTATATATAATATCAATACAGTCAATACAAAAGTCAAACAATCAGATACACAACCAAAACCAATCGCGACTTGGTCACACGCGTTTTCCCGCGCTTGGCACCGGTTACGTGTATTTGCTTCGAGTTCTCATTGGTTAATTGTGTTGTTTACGTTTGTTGTGATTGGCCATTGCAATTGCTTTTTGGTTTGGTTTTGGTTTTGGTTTTGGTTTGGTTTTACGACACTCAATTGAAAACCGCTCTAATAATAAAAGTATACCTACCCCCTACATGTCGCGTCATTGACCACCCTACAATTTGATTGTTTATATATAATATCAATACAGTCAATACAAAAGTCAAACAATCAGATACACAACCAAAACCAATCGCGACTTGGTCACACGCGTTTTCCCGCGCTTGGCACCGGTTACGTGTATTTGCTTCGAGTTCTCATTGGTTAATTGTGTTGTTTACGTTTGTTGTGATTGGCCATTGCAATTGCTTTTGGTTTTGGTTTTGGTTTGGTTTTGGTTTTACGACACTCAATTGAAAACCGCTCTAATAATAAAGTATACCTACCCCCTACATGTCGCGTCATTGACCACCCTACAATTTGATTGTTTATATATAATATCAATACAGTCAATACAAAAGTAACCATGGTAACAATAACATGTCCATACTTTGTATCCCTTGGGTCCCGGATCACCTGGTTCCCCAATCTAAAATAAAAACATTAAAAAAAATAGTCAACAATGGCTGCCTTACAGTGAAGAGCACAGTGATATCTTTTTTGACAATCTTCTGATGGCTTTCGTTTCATGGAAGCCATCAACAAGCTGTCAAAAAATAATCAAAAACTGTGTCGAGTGGCAATGGCAGGGAGCTCTTCGATGTAATATCATGGCGACCCCATTTCTATTAGCTTGGCGTTGGTTTATTAATTTTTTCTAATTTAAAAGAGTCTTACCCTCCTCGGAGCTGCAGTCGGTTGAATTACATGAAACAAAATAAAAGAACAAAGTTAAACACGTGTAGCTAGTGACAATCTAGTTCAGCTAAATTAAAGGGACATTTAACCTGACTCTGTTATATATAAGAAATAACTCATTAAGACTTTGTAAAAGGTGACTAAGACGACATATTAAATATGATTTCCAGTCCGTACTGCGCTGGCTCAGGGTTTGTTTTCATTTTGGTTTTGAATTTGTTGATATGTTAGACACATGTACGCGTTGCGTACCTATTTTTATGTAAGGCGATCTCTATATTACTTACCAGGAGGTTTCACAGTTACTGTTTTCTCAACAGGAATCCCCAAGCCATTGTCGGCCTTACACCTGTAATCACCATAGTCCTCCTCACTCTTGATGTCCACAAATATAGTACTGTCCTTTCCTGTGATGGTGGTCAGCTCAATCCCATCAGGATCGTACCACGTGACAGTCGGTATAGGATCACCGTCAGAGATACATTTTAATTCCACTTTCTCACCAATTTGGCCAACCGAGGCCAATACTGACGTATTGATGTGCACTATAATAGCTGGTACTGTTGATTAGAATGGAACGAATGAATATTTCAAACAACACTCTGTTAAACTCTGTTAATTTAATATACAGTCGAAGCGCCCGTAAGCGGGCGCCCTCGGCAAGCAGAAAAAGTGTCCGCAACTGGAGCTGGCCGCTTACGGGATTGTGTAAATACAGAGTTTGCATGAGTTAGAGTTCAAAAGGGGTTTCGTCAAGGCGGTCGTAAGTAGAGCTGTCCACTTACATGAGTGTCCGCTCAGAGAGCTTCGACTGTACTTAAAAGTAGCAGTACTTTGACGCCACCAGGGTCGTATTTTAAAGGAGTTATGTCAAGTATGGCGCATCTTGAAAACTTTTACCCAAACTATATAATTCATTTGAAATATGTGGTAATCTTCCCCAATCTTCCATTTTTGCAGTCGAACCCCCACTAACGGCCACCTATCTACAACGGCCGAGGCGTTTTTGTCCCGACCGTGTGCCGATCCATATATTTTACTCTTGTTGGAACCACCTGCCCCATAGTGACCGTTGTAGTGAGGTTAAATTGCATCTTTTAGTGTCATCTACCCGGCTTAATAAATTATTTTTACTGTGATATTTAAAGGTACTAAATTTCATTACGGGCAAAAATGACTGATATCGTGACATATTTCCTTTAAAAGAAATTGATAATAACTTATCATGGCAGCACGATTGCCGTAACGTCAAAATCAAAATCAAAAGATAACGGTGTTACTTACTTCCGCACGCTTTAGTGCTACATTTCCGTGATTCCTCGCTTTCTCCGATGCAAACAAGTCCACCAAACTCTGGAGAAGGATTATTACAACTGCGAGTATGGACCTGGGTTCCCCCGCCACACGTGACAGTACACACGCTCCACGGATCCCACTCAGACCAGTTCCCATCGACTGTCAAAGAGAAAAGCAATTTATAAGCGAAAGCAATGCGTTCCTCAGCTGATTCAGGGAGCTTTTAGAGCTTAAATATGACTGATAGTCTGTTAACCTTATTCTTCCTAGGGAGAGGGGATGGACAGAAAGTGCCCACCCTGGCTTTAACCTCACCTTAATACAATAATGGCCAAACTCCGTGACTTTTCCTACAAATTATCGGGAAACGTTTTGATGTGTCAATGGTTTGGTCACGTGACTTGTTGACTTTTCATGGTAGTCATGTTTTATCGATCCCGATTGTATTTCGGTTCGAAATAAACCTTTATGCTTGTTTGCTTATTTTCAGCATAATTTCAGCGGGATTGAAACACAAATGACTATCCCAATGAACTAAGAGTCACTACATTTAGACCTATTTGGTTTCTTGTGTAAATATATATTCTGCCAAAAGGAACAAATTTTAAAACATAATAGAAAATGCGCGCTTTACTTGGACAAGGGTCTTCATTGCATGGTCTTGTTTCGTCACTCTCCCCAGGACATGGCTCTCCTTCAAAGGCCGGTGGGGGATTGGTACAAGTCCTTGATCGATTCTGTACTCCGCCTCCACACGTGACAGGACAGTCGCTCCAGTCCTTCCACTCAGCCCAGTTACCATCAACTGAATATGAAAATTAAACACAGTCACTATCGATGTCAGTTTTATTTATAGCAATTTTATTTATTTCATTAACTGTCTTTACCGTAGGTAAATGCAGAAAAACAAATTAAAAAGGATTTTAATAAAAGAAGCCAAGGAATCTCATTATTTGGCCTTCCCATAGAACATCACGCACGATTTAGGGTTTATATTTCAAGCAAGACTGTTAAAATCCACTTATATTGGTAGCTTTTTATGCTATCTGTCAGAATATTCCAATATTTGATCGTAATACCATAATACAATTTCTACAACGATAAAAACATTACTTGGACAAGGTTCGTCATTGCACGATCTTGATTCTTCACTCTCCCCAGGACACGGCGCTCCTCCAAATTGTGGCGGGGGATTGGTACAAGTCCTTGATCTTTCCTGTACTCCGCCCCCACATGTGACAGGGCAGTCGCTCCAATCATTCCATTCAGACCAGTTACCGTCAACTAAAATAAACGTAAAAACTATAAATACCCAACGATGTTGGAAAAAGTAATACGATGTAAAAAACGACGTATACGAGTTGGATCATCCCCCTCCTCAGGCGCTTCGCATGTTTTTGCGAGCGCGAAGATCGATGAGCGCGAAGCGCGAGGGACCATGGGAAGGAGAAAGACGAGACGCGCGCCCATTTTCTTGGAAATGAGAGAGTCGTCTGGGTACGAGGCAGGAGTTGGATTGTATACATGTATATTTTAAATATTACTATTTTAAGATACAATAAAATATATATTTTGCTTTACTTGGACAGGGATCGTCATTGCATGATCTTGTTTCGTCACTATCCCCAGTGCACGGTTCGCCACCAAATGTAGGCGGGGGATTGGTACACGTTCTTGATCGATTCTGTACTCCGCCTCCACACGTCACAGGACAGTCACTCCAGTCCTTCCAATCAGCCCAGTTGCCGTCCCCTGTAAAAAAAAAAAAGTATATACGGATATCTACGAAATATCATTATATCGAAGAAATGTACTGCGCAGTCTCGGGGTTTGTATTCATTTTTGTTTTGAATTCGTTGATAAGTTACACGTCGGCAATAGCGTACATGAAGTTTTTGAGTCCGCCATTACGAGTCGTTACGTTCAGGAATGCTCGATGAGCTGAAACGTCGGTTTGGGATAACGTCGAAGTTCTTCTACTCGTTATTACTGTTTGGCAAGGATATCTGGTGTTAATAATGAAGGAAAGGTATGTTTGTCACGGAATTTTATTTTGGCTAGTAATCATTCCTTCGTATGAGACTCATGTAACCATTGCAGCCGGAGATTGCGCAGTACGGACTATAAATTAATCATCTTTAAAATTGGTTTGAGTTTTCGACATTCTAATTCCTATATTTGCGACCTGCGTAACAAGTCATATATAAAACTGTTTATTTGATTGTTGTTGTTGTTCCTGTTGCTGTTGCTGTTTTTACGTTAATGTTGCTGCTACTGTTATCGTTGTTGAAGTGTTACCATCGGCAAGTTTTATTATCTCTAGACATGAGCGAGAATTGTTTGGAAACATTGCAGCGTCTTAACAGGGTTACCATGATTTAACTGACCAAACAGGTCTTTACCTGGGCAAGGGTCTTCGTTACATGAACGTGTTTCGTCACCCTCCCCAGGACACGGCTCTCCTTCGAATTCTGGCGGGGGATTGGTACAAGTTCTTGATCGATTCTGTACTCCACCTCCACACGTGACAGGACAGTCGCTCCAGTCCTTCCACTCAGCCCAGTTACCATCAACTGAATATTAGAATTAAACACTGTAAATATAATTATTTTTATTTTTTATATTTATTTCATTAATCTGTTTCCAATACCTATGTACAGAAATACAAGTAATTATCATAGATATATAATAGTCATGTATCATATATCATAAATGTTGAAATATTTATAGATCGTTGCCCACGATTTGGGTTTTTATATCTCTTACAAGAACGTTATAATCAAATAATGACTGAGTTTATTATCAAATGCTGCTAGTCAGTTGGAATTGTGATAAGTTAAAATTACGAAATAGATTTTAACCTCTTTTAACAATAACAAAAACAACAATTTACTTGGGCAAGGGTCTTCATTGCACGATCTCTTTTCCTCGCTCTCCCCGGGGCATGGCTCTCCTTCGAATTGTGGCGGGGGATTGGTACAAGATCTTGATCTTTCCTGCACTCCACCTCCACACGTGACAGGACAGTCGCCCCAATCATTCCACTCAGCCCAATTTCCGTCGACTGTACGTGAGATAGAACCAATATTAATTTCCCAAGCTTGCTCATAAGATTACGTGATGTAAAGTAACTTAATATCTATAGTGATTGAAGTTGCCTCGGCTGCCTTTCTTGAATTTTGGTACCAGATATAGATGAAGGACCCTCTTCTCTGCGCCAAAAGTCCAAATCAAAAAGCGAAGTGCCGTCGCGGAACTGGACTTCAATCTTTCTACGGCATCACATTTAACATGTATCATTACCCGTCTCCATATAATAAGAAGTAGTCTAGAAGAAGGTGATCACAAAATTATTGAGAGACGCTTCTTTGGTTATCAGGTCTGAAATTAAGAATCACCGGTACACGTTCTTGGACGATTTTTTGAGATTTTCCTTTGCGCCTTTTTGTATATTTAATTTCCTGACTTTGGCCACTTGAATTGTACCATGATGTCATCTAAATTGTTACTTTTTCGTCTTCCCTTCAGCGAGTACCATTTTGAGACATGCAGATTTCATGTAATTAGCCTCACATGGAAAGCTGTTTTAGATAGATGGTCTTTGAGGTAACTTAATACAACCATGCAACAGATAGAGTTGTTAGATAATTTATGTCAATCCATGCAGCTATCACAAAATGAATATGACCACACTTGGTCATCACCTGGGCAAGGATCCTCGTTACAAGACCGAGTCTCGTCACTCTCCCCAGGACAAGACTGTCCTCCAAAAGCCGGCGGGGGATTGGTACAAGTTCGCGATCGATTCTGTACTCCTCCACCACACGTGACAGGACAATCGCTCCAGTCACGCCACTCAGACCAACTGCCATCAACTGCAACAAGGATTTTGAATGAGATAGAGATCTGACAAAGTGGAAAGAGTTACATTCCATCAAGAAAACCATGCAAAATATTATGATAGCAAATATTTACTTGGACAAGGATCTTCGTTGCATGGGCGACTTTCCTCGCCGTCCCCAGAACACGGCTCCCCTTCGAATTGTGTCGGGGGATTGGTACAACTCCTTGATCTTTCCTGTACTCCGCCCCCACACGTGACAGGACAGTCGCTCCAGTCCTTCCACTCAGCCCAGTTTCCGTCAACTGCATGTGAAATAGGAGCAATATTTAAAATTTTCGTTGCTCAGTAAAATTAGACGATGTGAAAGTAGCTTGATGATGCAAAGTAACTTAATATTTGATAGTCAAATTTCCTCGTCCGCCTTCATTGAATTTGGTGCCAGAGAAGTTGGTCCCTGCCTTCTCTGCCCTAAAAAAATCGAAGAATTGCAGTCGCGGAACTGGACTTTAATATTTATTACGTCATTTTAATATCTCAATATAACCTTACTGGTCTCCATACATTTTGAACTAGTTTAGATACATTATGTAAAGGTGCCCACAGACGTTTCCCTTGGTTTAATATCAGAGCTGAAAGTAGAATGAATGGTACAAGTTGTTGGACGATCGTTAGATTTTCCTTTGAGCCTTCCTGTATATTCAAGGTCCTGTCTTTGGCCACCTTTCCATCAACTGGGCTCTTAGCTAGTTATTGGGATACCTTGATGCTCTTTAAATTGTCAGTTATCCGACTTCACTTCAGCGAGTACCATTTATACCATGCAGATTTCTTGAAACGTATTAACCTCAGATAGAAAGCTGTTTTAGATAGATGGTCTTTGAGGTAACTTAATAACCATGCAACATATAGTGTTGTTAGATAATTTATGTCAATCCATGCAGTTATCACAAAATGAATGTGACCACTCTTGGTCATCACCTGGGCAAGGATCCTCGTTACAAGGCCGAGTCTCGTCACTCTCCCCAGGACAAGACTGTCCTCCAAAAGCCGGCGGGGGATTGGTACAAGTTCGCGATCGATTCTGTACTCCGCCACCACACGTGACAGGACAATCGCTCCAGTCACGCCACTCAGACCAACTGCCATCAACTGCAACAAGGATTTTGAATGAGGTAGAGATGGGACAAAGTGGAAAAAGTTCGTTACGTTCCACCAAGAAAACCATGCAACATTTTATGTCAGCAAACATTTTACTTGGACATCGTCACAGAGTGTGAAGAGTTATATTCCACTGACCAAGAAAACCATGCAAAATATTATGAGAGCAAAATATTTACTTGGACAAGGATCTTCGTTGCATGGTCGCGTTTCGTCACTCTCTCCAGGGCATGACTCTCCGCCAAAGGCCGGAGGGGGATTGGTACAAGTTCTTGATCGATTCTGTACTCCTCCTCCACACGTGACAGGACAGTCGCTCCAGTCCTTCCACTCAGCCCAGTTACCATCAACTACAACAACGACATTGGATAAAACACAGTAGCACAGAGTGGAGAGAGCCACAGTAACCAACACTATCTAACACACACAGCAATTGCACAATTCTTCGCACTTCCATGGACACCTCCTCCAAAATGTCGAGAGAACGATATCTACACTTATTCTCTTTAATCCAGTTTCTTCCACAGTGTATACGCAGTCGGGTCGTAAAAATCGATGGGTAACCCTGTGACTTTCTGCAAGTTTTTAGTTTATCCCAAAAGCTTTAGCCCACAATTCTCAGCTACACTGGTCTCCAAAAATTATAATATGGCTAACTTGTCCATGATGGAAAGGAGCATTGTGATTGGTTCCTTCAACGGTCGCATCTCCGTTAAGATGGACCGCTCGCGAATTAGTTTCGCGATTTGCTTTTATGAAACATTGTATAAACTTTGCTTCAACTACTAGGAAAATGGCTTAAAGTGCCCATAACCTTTGTTTTTTTTTATTTTGTATTCTGAATCTAGACATCACAAAGAACTTGTACAAAAAAATTGCGATTTGCACAAAACGCGAATTTTCTACGAATATTTCAAATCTTCAAAATCCTATTTTTTTGCGGTGTACCCGTCCCTCTATTAAGAAGGCCGACGGGCTCACATGAGCGCGCGCAAGTAAAATTGCCGAAATCCACCACCAACCAAAATTAGAAATAAACTATTTATCTGATCGGTCTCTGGGTTCTGCTAAAACAATTAGACGGCTCGCTCTCGGTTTCTATCGACTTTTGATAGCTGAAAATATCAATTCTCCTTACTGATTGGACATACATTTCTTTTGACGCTAGTTCTGAGAATTTAGTGGTACATCAAGACAATATCTCCTACATGTATATATATAAACAATAGCCTCCATTTGGCGAGGAAATATGCTCGGATATTTGTCCGCGGACATTATCTGTTCCGAGAAGCGAACAGTTTTCCGAGAGCGAAGCTCGAGGAAAACTGTGAGCTTCGAGGAACAGATAATGTCCAAGGACAAATATCCGAGCATATTTTTGAAGCCAAATGGAGGCTATTGTAGTTATTATCCTTCAAATATTTTTTCACAAGGCCGCTCTGTTTGCCGTGGAAGATCTCGGTCGGCCAAGCTGTTAAACATCAAAATCATTCTGTTGGCGTTCAAAAATATTTCTAGTCTGTTCAAAACAATCAGTTTTATTTAATTTAGCAATTTATTTGAGACGAAAACTGAACCTGCGAACGTGAAACGCAAATTTTCAAAACTGGGGAATATCACTTGGGGAATATCACCCTGATACCCCAGTTTTGGCTGCGTCACGTGACGTGTTTAGACCAATCGCGCGCGAGCAAAATTTGTGACGGATTATAAGTCACGATATTTCAAGTCATTTTTGCGAAGTGCAAAATCACCTTTAAAATTGAAGTAAACCTCAAAATAATAATTTACTAAGGTAAAAAAACACCAAAGAGGTGATCATAAACCAAACAGGAACAAGGATGGTCGAGGATGGAGAAGATTAAGACGGATTGCGAATAGTGAACTTGAAAAAAAAATCAAGATGCGCCATCCGTGACGTATGCGATCAGTGTGACATCACGTCAGAGGTAAAAATATAGATCTAAACATTTCGCAATCAGCATTACCTGGACACGGATCTTCGTTGCATTGGCGACTTTCCTCACCGTCTCCAGGACACGGCTCTCCTCCGAATTGTGGCGGGGGGTTGGTACAAGTTCTTGATCTTTCCTGCACGCCACCCCCACACGTGACAGGACAGTCGCTCCAGTCCTTCCAGTCAGCCCAGTTACCATCAACTGAATGAAAAAGTTATTAATTATAAATGTGGTTTATAAAATCCCACACAAATATAAGATGCTATTGTATCTAAAAGAAACGTGGTGCTTGTGTCAAACAAGAAAGAAAGGACATGAAAGTAGGGTTGGGCTTAGCCCTATTCAGACCTTAT
This sequence comes from Desmophyllum pertusum, assembly GCA_029204205.1. Classification (NCBI taxonomy): domain Eukaryota; kingdom Metazoa; phylum Cnidaria; class Anthozoa; order Scleractinia; family Caryophylliidae; genus Desmophyllum; species Desmophyllum pertusum. Next base: position 366,994 of record MU826863.1, read on the forward strand.
TTCATAAGTCAAAAGAAACATTTTTGGACGTACTATATATCCTCTAAGTTTCGTTGTCGTAGCTTTAATAATCTTGGAGAAACGGAGGGGGGTGGGGGGGGGGGGGGTGGCGGGATCCCCCCCGGGTCGGAAAAGACCAAAACAATAGGGTTAAGCAAGACGATTTGAGACAAGAGAGACATGAATCCGCCAAAAATGGCCATGGATGGACAGAGAAGACGGAGTATGCACGTCAAAACATGGAGTGTGAGGGATGGAGAAATGCCAGAATTGTGATGAAGGAGAAACGCTTAAGACAAAGGAAAGTAGAACACAAAAACATCGCGGAAACCAGTCCTAAACAACTGGATACCATATTGACATGATTTGTTGACCTTGAAAAAAGGACGTGGATCCCCGTGAGCATAAAATAAACGGCCTTTTATGTTTGTGCAGTCCGAAAAAAGACCGTAAAGCCCATTGTGTTAAATTCCGCCCGCGGTGTACACGTCAGCGGCTCAAGAAGAGTAGTAAAACCGTTTTAACCGTTGGATAACTTCGGGAAATTTCCGTCAAAGGTGAAATGTAAAAAAGAGGTGAGAATATTAAAGAAGCTTTATAAATATGAATAAGAATTGTGACAGGAGTAAGCTGAATTTGGAAAACAAAGAAAATAAATAAGAATTACTTGGACAAGGGTCTTCATTGCACGGTCTTGATTCTTCACTCTTCCCAGGACACGGCGCTCCTTCGAATTGTGGCGGGGGATTTGTACAAGTTCTGGACCTTTCCTGTACTCCGCCTCCACACGTGACAGGACAGTTGCTCCAGTCCTTCCATTCAGCCCAGTTACCGTCAACTAACGAATGCAATAGCCTCAGTTATTTCCATGCAAAAGAAATGGATACCAGTTATCTGCGATTATGCTAAGCGTTTCAATTTTCTTCAGTTTCTTCCCTTTCTAAATAACACATATTTACTAAATAGCTGAATTCGTAGGGACGAAGTTCAAGACCAGACAGAGAAAAATTCACCGTCGTGTGTTCACGTTCTCCATAATACCGTGAATTAATTTGACCATTATATTTTGCGTTTTTCTTTTGCAGAGGACGACTTTGAAATGTACCAAATTGCAAAACGCACGTGCAGAGCAATTGTTCTACTAATTAAACATATTTTTTGTGACGTTTTCGATGCCGTCGCCATCGTGGTTGCTTTAGGTCCCTTTTTACGCGTATTACGCGATCAGTCTGACATCGGATTTAAAAACATCAATCTTAAAACATTTCGCAATCAGCATTACCTGGACACGGATCTTCATTGCACGGGCGACTTTCCTCGCCCTCCCCAGGACATAGCTCTCCTCCGAATTGTGGCGGGGGATTGGTACAAGTCCGTTTCCTAATCTGTTGTCCACCACCACAAGTCACAGGGCATGAACTCCAATCGTCCCATTCGGACCAGTTTCCGTCGACTGTGTTAAAGAAAAGAAACGGCCAGGACATGAACCACCCATAGCAACACAACCGTCACAATGTATCGGAAGAGATGGTATTTCCAAGCAAGGAAGAAGAAGCGAGGGATTATTAAATTAAAGGAAGTGTTATGAGAAAAAGAGAGGCATGATAGTGGCCATAAGCGGTTACGCTGATGGAAAGTTTAACAGAGTCAGCGAATTTCAAATGTAGCTTGGCGGGAGAGTCGTCTTTCCATAGGAGTTTTCTATTGGAGGTTAAACCTGTAGTTTACGCCGTTTTGTGTACAAGGTAAATATTACCTACCAGTTGGTATGTCGACGAGAAAAAAGGCAGTTATAGCAAAAGATTGAAGATATAATAGTTTGAAGATATCTATTTTTTATCTCTTTTACTTTCTCTTCCGTTGCAAAACTGCCGGCATAGACCCTATTCATAAATGGCCGCCATCCAATTTTTTGCTTGACTAAGTGTTAAAGAAATTGATGATACCACATTAATGTGCATTGCAAAATGTATCACCTTTGGAAGTTTGAGTATTTCTGGTTAAATCGCTGCAAAGTTATGGCTCATTTAAATTTAAGACATTTCTATGGGAAATCACAACCTATCCTAAAAAGCCTCGCTTTCATGTTTTTTTCCAAAATTGAAAAGGCTATAACTTCTCCTCAAATATGAATATGGCCTTAAAACTACACATAATGATTCATTTTGGCATGCTCTTTCTTGTTATTCAATTCATTCTTTAGTTATAGACATTTCAAGAATGGAGAATGGAGAAGATTAAGACGGATTGCGAATGGCGATTGCGAATGGCGAACTTGAAAAAAAAAATGGCTAATTTTTTCAAGATGCGCCATCTGAATTTATTTTTCACTTACTTGGACAAGGATCTTCATTACAGGCTTCCTCTTCTTCCTCGGGGCCTGGGCACTGCAGTCCTCCATTTGCAGGTGGAGGGTTATTGCATTTGCGGGTTCGTTTTCTGATACCACCACCACATGTCTCGGTACAGTCGGTCCATTTCTGCCAGTTTGACCACTCACCATCAACTATGAAGAAAACCATGGACATTTTAAATACAAACGTCCATTTTTGTTTCTACAATCGTGGATAAAACTTGTTGAGACAAATGAATATCACACACTTTTCGCGAATCACTTAACTAACGAGCGGGTAGAAACACTGTTATTTTTATCCCCCTCTCCCCCTGCTCAATGTTGTTTCATTGGGCTGCCAATTCATCCTGCTTCGTTTTTTATACATCGTTTTCACAACCCGACAACATTGAAATAGGGGAGGGGAGTTGGGTAGAACAAATAAGCTGTAGTACTATGTTGCAACTCATCCAAGGCCAGTACAATTATGATAGAAGTTAAGTCAGTTCAAGAGAGGATAACCTAAGAGAAGCATGCCCCCATACATGGGTCTCTTCCAATGATATATATTTTTTGAAATATATTCTTATATTTCAGTCCACAGCTGAGCTATTTTAAGAGCGCTACCTGATTGGACATTTCGAGTAACGTGATGTCGGCGCCTCGATGATCATAAGGAAATAAAAATAACTTTCACAGCATGGCGCGAAAATATTAATAGATTTCAAAATCATTTAAAAAAAAATGATCATGGGGCACGGGGAATCCGTCTCTTAGTTCATCCTCTCTTGGTCAGTTTCAATACTAGGTCTCAGTGCAGAGGAGCCAAAAGAAGGAGACATTAACTCCCAGAGTCAAACCTTGAGTCAATAAATGTGGTTCTAACTTTTGAGTGTATGGATGAAACCCTAGTGTGTGACCATTCAAATGAAATCTATTGAGCAGTACTTTCAAGTGGTACTGTTTATTATGCTGTACAAGGCGGTTCTAACTTTTGAGTCTGTGGATGAAACCCTAGTGTGTGACCATTCAAATGAAAGCTATTGAGCAGTACTTTCAAGTGGTACTGTTTATTATGCTGTACAAGGCGGTTCTAACTTTTAAGTCTGTGGATGAAACCCTAGTGTGTAACCATTCAAATGAAATCTATTGAGCAGTACTTTCATGTGGTACTGTTTATTATGCTGTACAAGGTGGTTCTAACCTTTTACGTCTGTGGATAAAACCCTATTGTGTGACCATTCAAATGAAATCTATTGAGCAGTACTTTCATGTGGTACTGTTTATTATGCTGTACAAGGTGGTTCTAACCTTTTACGTCTGTGGATAAAACCCTATTGTGTGACCATTCAAATGAAATCTATTGAGCAGTACTTTCAAGTGGTGCTGTTTGTTGTTGGCAATTTTACAAAATGAAATTCACTATTTTCCCCTCAGTTTTGAACTTAGCACTCTTGAGAGTTAAAGAATTAAAGGAGTAGAAACTGATCTTACCTGGGCATTTCCCTTCCTTAACATCCGTCACAATCTCATCAAGAGCGTCAAAGTCCTCAGCCAAGAAAACACCAGTGTCATCTGTGGCAAGAGTGACTAAGTCCACGAGCACGATGCTTTTTCCGATTCCTATTGACATTACTTCAATGCCTTTATCCTTTATTGGTTGTACCGCCTCTGATAGTATATCTCCGCTAGTTCTACGGTCGTTCGCTGGAACTGTCTGCACTCCATCCGTCATAACAATAGTTATCTAGAAAAACATTAGTAGAAACAGGCTTTATTCAAACGCGCTGCGCATAATTCACGCATAGATCACGTTACCCAAGACCCCGATATGAAAACAACAACAACAACAACAACAAACTTTATTTTACCCCACAGGTTACTAAAAGTATTTGCAATAATTGGACAGAAAAAAATAATAGGGGTACTGGCTACCCGAAATAACCTTGAAGTTAAAAATTATTGGGGGAGAAGCGTTACATGACGACTCCAAATAATGGCTAAGGAGACTGGAATTCGCCCCTCGAATTACAAATCCGATAACATTGAATGATTACGTAGCAACGACTATTTTAATATCATAAACCGAAACAAGTTTACCTTGGCAACGTTTTGCCTCATTCCACCTTTCGCGGAGAATATTTCCTGGTCAGCTAGGCCCAACGCCTTGTCTATATATGTAAATCCACGTCTGTGTGGCATCTTGCTAATCCTCCGTTTCACGTTGACCGCATTAAGGTGCGCTCCACTGAAATCATTGAATCGTAGTTGTACCGACGCATCTGTACTATACTCCACAATAGCCACGTGTGTTCCAGTCTCAGATACGTCGAATTCGTCCACTAATCGCTGAAGAAACACTTTGAATTTAATGAAGTTTCTTCTACTTATACTGCCTAAATTGAAGGAAGAACACAATCAGTTAACTTGTGTTATAAAACTTGGTCAATGCACATTACAACGGTATCCCTGGTTTTGCAATTTGGGATACCATAGACCCATTCGAAAAATGTCGCCCAATCTAATAGCTATACAATACAATAGTAAAAAATAATTGGAGCTCCACCAACGTCCACCAGGATTTTTCATCCCGACCGTGCGCATATCCATACACTTTAATCTTACTGAAAACCTCCTCTCTACAATATTCTTCCCCAGTGTGGCCGCCGTTATAGAAAAGGCTCAACTACAAACTGACTATCCTGGTGCTCACGTTGCCACATAAAGGCATTGTTGTTGTTGTTGCTGCTGCTGCTGCTGTTGTTGTTGTTGTTGTTGTTGTTGTCGTTGTAGATGTTGTTGTTGTTGTTGTTGTTATTGTTATTGTTATTGCTTTCTTGGTAAAAGGACTCAGACAATAACATCGTGTGCTCTGCTGGGCCTGAACATGAGACTAACCTCGCCTTAATTTGGCCACATTAAATATTGGCCTCCATTTTCATTTTGAACGAGTTTAAGGTCCCTAAGCACTGTCCAGAATGTTTGTAAGAGGGTGTGATATTGCACTAACTTAAGAATAAGGAATGCGTGGTCTTCTCCTTTCAAAAGCATATTTATATTTTATGTTACTTAGATAACTACAGTCAAACCGCTATTAAGCGGTCACCCTGGGGAAATATCCAACTGACCGCCTAATAGAGGTGACCGCTTAATAGAGGTCGAGTTTACAATAAGTATGGGGAGCGATTTCCGGCAATTTGATAAGTGACCGCTTAATAGAGGGTGACTGTCTTTCATCTTATTTTACAGTTGATAAGAAGAGAGGAAGGAGGAGGAGAGAAAAAAAAACAAATCTAGGAAATCTTAAACTGCCCTACTGCAAAGCTGTTTTCTAATTAACGATTCGATTATGAGCTCGAGATTTCTATGATGTGATAGTTGATGAGGCCGCAGGCCGAATCAACTATCACATCATAGAAATTGAGAGCGAATAATCTAATTGTTTTAGTAAAAATCATAACAATTGTCTAGTATTAACTCTAAATCTTCTTCCGAAACTTCGGAGAAACGAGAAGAAACCGCATATTTGTAGACGACCTCCAAACACTGCACACTAACAAGAGAGGATCATAGTCTCTTGACATTAATGCCAGATAGTATACGAGTAGCTCAGCCAATCAGATGTCTCGTTTGCATTAGTATACTAGTAGAGTTTTACTAATGCCCTTTTATTGCTGACTTTCGACCATTGCTCACTTATCATTACAAACCATATGTGTCCTGTGTTTTTACTCATCATTCGAAAAACTAGCCTGCGAGAGCAGACGTAATTTCCGGCTCGAGTTTCCCCGCCAAAACTCGAGCCGGAAATTACGTCTGCTCTCGCAGGCTAGCGAAAAGCATGCCGGGGGAAATCTAATTATTACACCAACCTGAGGCATCAACCAGCAGAGCAAGATCCACAGGCTTGGGGCAACCCTCTAAAATAATTGGAGCAAAAAAAAAAAAACGAGAAATGAATTAGTAAGCACGTAATTGTTATTGCTCCCCACGTAGTAGTAACACTATGCTACATGAAGAGCGAGACGTCAGAATAGTTTATAATTTTCCCTTGTTTATTCACAAAACGGGACATGATTATATGTACACGTAGTCCAGTCCCTCGACGACAACAATCTCAAGAAAAGCGAAGGTCTGGAGTCGAGAATGTCTACGTCAAGGGAAAGTTACATGCGCACGCTCCACGTCGACCAATCAGAAACGATTAGCTATTGCGTAATTCAGGTAGTACCTGAAAAAACATAACTTTGCACGACTTAACCCTATTCTGCCTGGGCTTTTTTTCGTTCGTGAGTCTCGGGGTTGGTAGGGGGGACCTGTCAAAACTTGGTTGTCATGGAAACGCGAAGTCACTTGATCAAACAATTGGCACACCAAAATATTCCCAGATAATTTTTAGGAAAAGTCACAAAGATTGGCCATAATTAATTGCTTGAATGGGTAGATAAATTTGAAATCAGCAAGGGAACTTTCTGATAGGGTTAAGTAAGTTAAACATAACAAGCGAACAACAACAAAACAAACAGAAAAAAAAAGACCAGGTACTAACTAAGGATTTCAGCCTTTCTGCATTGCAGTGTGCAGCCATCAGTGGAAGGACAGCATCTTGAACCTTTTGAACACTCGCTATCTTTGAAACAGATGTGCTCGATCCTTGGAGAACAGGTCGGAGAAGATGGGTTCAATTGAACTTTTGGGCATTTTAAGGCTTCTGCGACAAGGACAGTGAAAAAAGACTTAATACACTAGCAATAACTGATAGGAAAAACCGGGGGGTACTCAACAAAGTTTCATACGGGGAAGCTCCGCCCTGAGGTCCAAACCCTTATATACAGTTATATACAGTTTTTGACAGAAAAGGTAACCCTTTTATATGCCTATGCCTTCCATAGAAAATGGTACCCCTTTCACATACCTACAATCGAAACACAGCATCCCTTTTCTATACTTTTCACTTGATTAATCCCTTAAAGTGCCTATGAAATGAAATTTTTTATTTCACAAAGTACAAATTTAAGTTCATGTGAGTCAGAATTGAAAAGTTTTTATTGTCTAGAAGCTTCATTTTGTACTATTTTTTGAGCCGCGAAGTTCGACTCGAGTCGCTCAAAAGTGGTTCCATTTACCGCGCGGCCAAACGGATCGCATTTCAGGGTTGTGACGTAGAAACGTTTTGCACACCGACACAGGAATAAGAGATAAAACAGAGGCTGACCGAAGGCGAGTGGAGAAATTATCGGTATAGTCATCAGATAAAGCATCTTTGGCGAACAAAAATCATTGTAAAGGCGAAACATATTGAGACTTTGGATTCTAAATAGGTCTTGGCAGCAAAATTGGAGCAATTTTTACAGTAAAATAAATCCAGATATCCAAACCCGAAAACACAGCCACATATTTCCGGTGACATGCAGTTCGCTTTATTTGTCAAAATAATCGTTTTGATGTTATGGGCATTTTCGGGAAATTACTGTTCTTTACTGGTAACAAAGGACCCAGAGTCCCCAGACCTGGTGTTGAATGCTTGATTGAGAAACGTTTTCATCAGCCGCTTGCAGGCAATTTTCCAACTACATGTAACACCGAGTAACGTAATAGCTTATTATTTTCCGAGTTGACCAAGCTCCAAGGAACGTTTCTCTGAATGTTAAATAAATTTTAATATCATGTTATTAAAACCCGTTGTAGTCCTTATAAATTATTTTAACTCTTCAAGAACCGAAATATATTGTTAGTTTCTTAAAGAAGGCGTACGATACTGATCTTCAATCAAATCACAATTGCAACACGACCTCAAAACAATCTTAGCGCGCGTGGCCTGGCGCACGGCCTCGGCTTGACTAAAGAAGAGACTAAACAAGACAGCATTTAGGCAAAGTACGATTTAAATGACTGAGCTTGCCTAGGAAGAACTTTCTCTTACTCTGCTGTGTTTTAAAGGAGTAGATTCACATCTAATCGGAAGATCTGATCGCTATAAGCTTTTTTTAAGCTCAGTTTTTCCCTCGCATCACGGGTGCACTGCGACAAAACATTGGACCGTTCTAATTCCGCCGCTGAAATGTCGCAAATCATCTCTAGCAGACTGCAATATGGGGACAGTTTCAAATACACACTTATCGATTGATTTTTGCTCAAATCTGACTCCTACACAGTATCTTAGTTCGCTAAATAACTCTGAGATTGTAAGCAATGTGAGAGGAAAAACAAACGTGAAATGCGATAGTGGCAAACGTTTCTACGTCACAAGGTGGACAAACTCGCCCCAGTCCCTAAAAGAAATGGCCAAACATCGCATACTTCGCATCGCTACTGACCACGAGGCCGCAACTTGAGAGGAGGGACGGTTTGAGATTGAAACGAAGGAGTAAATATCCCCGGTAAATTTCCGACATCTCCCGGCATAAAAGTGCGCGTGTATCAACAGAGCTATTGTAGCGCCATCATATTATTTCCCGAACAGCAGCCATTAAAGGAAGCTTAAGCTCGTCGTTCTCTGACATTAGTCTCCTAGGACAAGGACAAATTTTCTGCCAGATCTTCCCGAACAGAACGCGTTCCACAACGGAACAGACCCATTTAAGACCCGCCGAAACTTCAGTTGTCGTAAATTATGCAAATTCCAGGAAGAGCTCGTTTTTACGTGAAATTGACACGGCTTCGAATATCTCTGATGAGGTGCGATGAACATTTTGTTGACAGGTAGCGTCAAAATTCAACCAATGGGAATTTCCCGTTGCTGGAGGAACGGGAAATTCGAACGAATTCGTTGTATGGAAAGCCGACAGTCGTATTTTTCAGCGTCTCTCCCCAGTCCTACTCTCCGTTTTTCACACTCGCTCCAGACCTTTCATTCGAAGACCGCGCGCGTGTCCGCGCGCGTATGAATCGTAACGCGAAAAATACGACTGTTTTGCAGTCTACATCTTCGAGCTCTGAACTAACGTCTTTTTCGACGTTTTGAAAAATTATTTTTCCACTTCCGTTGTATTAAGATGATAAACTTTCCATACCGAAAGAAAACAATTTCATTTCATAGGCATGTATTGAATCAGCCGTTAGGTGCGTCTGTTCGAGATATTTTGAAAGACCTTTTAAACACCTAAATGTCAGTTTTCCCTACCTTTTTCTAGAATCGCTACCCTTTTTATATACCTCCAGCCTGAAAAAGGTACCCCTTTCGGTTCCTCTCCCCCCCCCCCCCCCCCCCCCCGTAGGAAAACGTACAGTGCTTTCCCTCCTTAGTCAGACCAAGGGAATATGAAGTTCATTGGCAACCAGAAAATGTTCTTTAACATATCAATACGCGCATTTCCGACTGTTGGGTCCTCCAGTAAAATTGTAGCCTGCGAGCAAGCTCTTCTGGGGATTTTGGGGGGGGGGGGGTGGGGAGGCGGGAAAGTGAAAGACCCCCGCTCTTTCTCTTTTCCCCCCAAAAACGCCAAGAGAGCTTGCTCGCAGGCTTAGTAAAATTGCTAATTTGGTTACGACCTTCCATTTCTGAAATGAAAACCTTGGCAGTCCTTTACGTCTTGTCTTAACGTCTTGTCTTAGAGGGAATTTAACATGTACGTTTTGATCATCCCTTCAGTTGAGATCAGATAGTTGCAATCTCGAAAGGAAAGTTAAATTCTATGTTTATAGTTTAGTTTTGCGCTTTCTTGGAAAGAAAACTTCAATGGCATAACCTACAGGAGATGAACGGTTTTTCTTGGTCCACGCTGTCAATAAATCATAAATCTTGAAGCTAACTGCCCTTTTAAGCTGCAGTGCAAGAGTTTCTTAGCGAGCTATCGCTAAATTAGCTCATGTGTTTGAATCAGTCACATGGGTAAATGTTAACTTGGACGCCCCCAGTCCATTGACTTACTTTTCACTCGGCCCAATTCCCCTCGTCCTTCGGGGCCATGAATAAACAGGAACTACAATAGCTTAAAACGTTCCAGGCGTTCGGATATCCCCTCGCGCTATTCGCGCTTCGCGCTTCACTTTGCGCGTCCTTTTCGCTAGCCTCCCCACTATCCCCGAACGCCTGGAACAAGCTGGATCGTCACACAACGCTCCTATTCGAAGAGGCGTCGAGACGACTAAAGGCAACGGCTGCTAAGGAGACTTGGGAGAACGAGACCGGAAATAGGCTGCGAGAAGTCTTTATTTTTTTTCTTTTAAAATCCATTGTGAGCGAACGCGAAATAGCGCGATATATATACGGCGAGCCAGCCTCGTTCCCAGTGGTCTCCCCTGGGAACGAAGTTGGCGGCGAGCGGGCGCGGACCCTACCTGCAGCCGTTATTTGTGTCGTGTGGAGAAGCGTTGCGGACGACACAAATAAGGGAGTAGTCCCTATTTTTTCTCAGATCGAGCGCTCGATCTGAGAAAAATTAGGGACTACTCGTAGTCTAAAATAATGGCTGCGTAGGAGACTACCCACACCCTCCACAACGATCAAACGCACTCCGCGCGCAGTTCCTGACAAAACTGCCCACTTACAAATGTCTTAAAATTGCGAAGGTCGCCCACTTTTACTGAAAAAGTTAGGCTTTGTACGCCCGCATATGAATAGATTATGTAATAATTGTTATCCCCCAAGTGTCTCAGCTTCGTATTTTGGTTTACCATATGCACTTTTAGTAACGTTTCCTTACAAACTTCGCGGCCATTACGCTTCAAACTCTTGGAAAAAACCGAAAGTGGCGTTAATGTTTGCGTTTGACCGCTCGCGCCGGTTCACGGCTCGCCGCTGACCGATCGTTATTTTGCGTTCGCGCACCACGGATTTTTGAGAAAAAAAAGACTGCTCGCGGTTTAGCCCCGAAAAAGAAGACTTGTCACACGAAAGAGCGACAGTAATCAAATATATTTTATCCCGTAATTCACAGACAAGTTTACGCGTTTCGTAACTCAACAACACAATATGTTGATCGCATTAAAAAGATGAGTGTGGAAGGACGTTCGCTAGCGCGCGATTTCTCTCGCACTCTCCTTTTACACACGAACGTACCTAGATACTGTAAACAAAAGCGACTTTGAGAAATCAGAGACTACTTTTGACGCCATTGTGTGATGACAATTTCCTCTGTTAAAATCATCTGAAATCATGGACCACTGGCGTGGAGACGAAGAAGATTAACCATAATCTTGTTTGAAAGTCATCCGAAAATATTAAATTATTAGATTCCTTTAAGCAGATAAAACTACTACTGTTGCGGCTTATTTAGAAAGCCTCCGCACCCCTAACTTTTTCCTGGCGTGAAAACAATTACATCTGTTGTAGGGCTGATTAACATTTGATTGAAAACAAGATGGCCAAATGCTGACTTGTTACCCGACAATGTTATTGCGGATCTCTTGTCCAATTCATATCTCCACAGTCGCCCATCGCTTGTCATGTAACGTAAACACTTCATCTTTTTTGATTCAGCTATTCTTTCATTTGTCTGGACTGCGCACTTCCCGCCAGAAATATTTCCGCTAGACTGATACCCGATATCAACTACCGGGCTGTATCTTGATGAGTTCTAAAACACCTATAACTAAATGAGATCGAACAAGCCTTCTCGATTGTTCCGATTGATACGAAATTTATAGCGAATTCCATACGAAAGGCGTGTGCGCATTATCCACAGTCGTTTGCTGAAGGACACCCGAATTAAAGACGTCTGGCTGCGTCTAGCTGCGTGTTTTCTTGGGGACCAGGTCAAATCTTCGCGTCGGAGAGCAAAGGGACCGCGCTACAAGTAGCCTTTGTAGTCCATCTCCTCGCTTTCAACACGGATAACTTATCGATCAAATCGGCTTGCGACTGAACTTTTGTCGAGCCTTTGATGTTCGAAGCACTAGTTCCCGCACGAATAAAATCTAAGCGAAATTATATTCATGTCACACATTATTCTATAAACCCGTCACGAATTGGCATGAGGTAGAGTAAATCTGCTCTTTTGGGTATAAAATATGAGCGCAGTCAATCAGTGATCACTTAAACTATGTTAAGCCTTAAAAGAATAACAAACAGCACATGACCCAAGCGATCGAGCAGCAAATTTTAAGCGACATTTTGCTACCCAACGAACGCGATGAAACTAAATGTCGTAAATTACCCAAATTTGTTATACAGTATAGTGATTAATGGCAATACTTACGACCACGAACGTTGCCAATGTGCCACAGGACCAGCGAAATGATGAGAAGCTTCATAACGCGGAGGAAATCAGGCTTTCCCAAGCAGCCCCGTGTCAAGGATCGATGTGTATACCTCGACGAGCTGTATACCCCGCAGATTGCTGTGATGTGTTACGAACCTCTTGCGAGGAAATCTGATACACTGTAGATTTTAATAGTTTAACAAGCTCTTTGTTTCAGACCGTCTGCTATTAAAATATTTGAAAAAGTTCTCGAATTTTTTAATGATTTATGAATCGCACATGTACTGCAATAAGTGAAGGAAATATTGTTTCAAATGCATATAACTTGCTGATTCTTTACTCCTCCGACGGAAAAAGGTACCACACATGGCGTAGACAAATGTCTTAAAATATTCTTCAGCGTTTGACGTAAAATTCTTACACCACGAAACAGCAGGAGTCAGACAATTTCCGTTCAGGCAAAGAACAAGTTTGCTTTGTTGCCGAAGTATAATATTTTTTTGCGGGTGATGATAACAAGTCCTGTATATTTTTTGTCGTCGCTGTTTATTTTTTTTTCTAGAAGTCTTCTTTGCGGCAAATAACATGAATCATTCCCACTAAGTTTCATATGGAATCGTATACGTGACAATTTTCAAGTTGTCCTGGTCTATAAAATTTCGGCATGGTGTCGAAACAGGAAACCAAGTGAGCACAGAAGTAGAACAAAGAAAACGAGGATTGCCGACTTTTTGTGTTTTCGCGGGAACAAACTTCGCGAATTAATTTTGGATTTCAGACTTTTCAGCAAACTTTCGCGGATCTCGGGCAGGTTCCTGTCCGGTATTTTATCTACGGTACTTATAATATTGTTTTCAGTCAATTTGATTGAAATCCAGCACTCTGAAATAAATATAGTAGATTTTCGCGGAATCTTTTTACGCAGGAGGTTATTTTTACGGGTCTTTACGGTATCTAGGCTCGATTACCAGCCGCTGTTCGGGAAAATGAGCAGGGGAGGAACGAAGACCGGACTCGAGAGAGCGGCGGAAATCGAGCCTATAAGGGATCTAATTTTCGCGGATCGTTGGAAGACCCGCGAAACTCGCGAAAATTAGATTCCGCGAAAATTTCATGCGTAGTAATTTGGATAACTGCGGTTTATTGGGCGCCGTTTTTCATGAAAACACGAGAAAAACTTCAATGACTACACGTATACACCCTAGTCAGGGTATGGAATTCTTGCATGCAAGACATAGCTACAGTAGTTAGTAGGGCCACAAAGCTGTTTTGGGATCCTGGGCCTCGCTCCAAAAAATACCCGCACGTCAACCCCACTGAGACAGAAAACAAATTGGGCTCTAGCGCTCCATTGCATTGCCTCGGGGTTCCAAGGAACGCGCGATAATCGACATTTTTGCGGTGACAAGAACAAATGCCTTGGGCCCGTGTCAGACACAAGGCTACTGATCCTCTTACTGGTAATCATGTCGGACAGTCGGAGTTTTATGTTACTATTTGAAAGGCTTTAAAGTGATGATTGAAGTTTTAAAACAGGAGCAACCAAACGTTTTCGACATGCGCGCACGCATTCCAGATGGGAACAGTTTCGCGACGTAGCAGCAGTGATTCGAACTTGTTTGTACAAACTAGGTTCCATTGTAAGATTAGCCTGTGTACCGTAGGGCCTGCGTAGCGCCTGCGTAGCATGCAGTCGTTTCCTTTCCGAGAGCGCGGGAGGTGCGTGAAGGCATGACAGGCATGGAGCGCGCGATCCTTTTCAGGCGCTCCACTCCATGCCTTCATCACGCGCCTCCCGCACTCTAGCTCCGAATGAAAACGACTGTTATTGTTAGATCATCAGTATTAAGCCTTCGACGATCTTGCGCTTGTAACTGAAGACAAGCTAGGTTCTACAAAGGATTCGCGAATGGAAAGAATGGGATGGATTAATTATCGCGTAAATGGCTGGCAGGTTCCGAGTCTGAAGGTTTCTCAAAATTCCTCATGGTGGTCTCACTGCACTGACTACTATGTAATTAGCACCGCACCCTTTGTCGCGACATGTGATCTGTGAATGTTTTTTTTCCCGGGGGAGACTCCCATACGAAAGTGAACGTCCTTTTAGGGGTGTAAATTACGGATTTTGGTCCCCCTTAAGGTATTCAGGACGGAACGGCTATCAAGCCATCAAGGTATCTTTTAGGGTTGCACGCGAATAAATAATAATAAAAAACACCGTCATACTGTGTACATGTATAATGGTATCTTTTAGGGGTCAAAAAAGGCTTGAGCCACGCCCAGATTGGTCCCAGCTATTCAATTCAAAGGATGGATACTATTCACCGGACTGAATCCGCTATCTAGTGAATACACAAGTGTTGACAACATGACTAGCAGAGTATAACACTTTCCGTAACCGCAAACTAATCTCAAGTAAAGTAAAGTGAAGTATGACGGAGATTTTGACCTTTTTCGGTCAAAACTGTGCTATAATACCTTTATTTATATACAAAATAATTCTAGAACACTAAGAGAAATACATCAACCGAATTCTTGAAAGAGAAACAAATTATGATTTGTTCTAGTGCATTTTGGAAACGAAAATGCGAGAACTTGAAAAACGTTAGCCTAACATTTTTCAAATTGCAATCCATTCCGACACAGTCCAGCTATGGCCAGAGACACTTATTGACAGTTTAGTACACTGGGGTGGTAATTTATAACAAAATCGGACCATTATTTTTGCCGTTTTGTAATTACACCTTGAATCCCCGTGATACTTCCTCTTTAACAAATCCAGGAGCTTACAGTTGGAGCTCTCTGCGTTCCCTCGTGGTTAACAAAACAAACTACGCTATCCACTGTGTAGTGATGTATCCGGGAGATAGCATATTCACCCTTTGAACAACCAGGCTGTGAACAGTCAAAGAATGAACAGTTTTCTTTAAGATTCACCCTAATTATAAGATGACAACTTAATCCCAAGTTACCGGAAGTGCGTAAGAAAATTTTCATTTTAAAATCAGTCTGCGATCGCTCGCGCGCGAGCAGGCTCACAATTTGGTGAACGCGAGCGGCGATAGCTCGCGCGTTCCCGGTCCCCAAGGCGCGCGTTCTTCATATTGTGAGCCTGCTCGTAGGCTTCATAACTTTATCTCCAAACTGAACAATTTTACCAGGTCCAAGTAAATTTTCATCATACTTTGGCAAATAAGACAAGCTTGAAAAGAACAAAAACATCCGGGGGGGGGGGGGGGGGTCTCCCATATGAAAGTGACGGGATGTTCCACTGTGAAGACTAACGTGTCGTGCGCTCCAACCCAGATCGCTAGATCCGGGGTCTTAGGCCACCCCAGAGCCCTTTCGATGCCAATTTCTTTTTTCCCAGGGTTATACTGTCAGTTTATTTGATTGATTATTTTCTTGTTATTTTGTTAACATTCGTAGCGTATCAGAATCACAGGATAATGGGCTCCTGATAATCATTATTTTATCAGAGTAAAGATTAGTTAATAATTTTTGCAGTTATTTATTTTCCAGGATCCACAAAAAAAATAATTGCCGCAAAAAAATATTCTTGCAAAAAATTATTTCGCAAAATTTCTCCACTTTGAAATTGAAATAATAGACATTATAATCCATCCATCAAAATTTTTTCTCGCGCGCGATTGGTCTAAACACGTCACGTGACGCAGCCAAAACTGGGGAATATCCGGGTGATATTCCCCAAGTGATATTCCCCAGTTTTGAAAATTTGCGTTTCGCGTTCGCAGGTTCAGTTTTCGTCTCAAATAAATTGCTAAATTAAATAAAACTGATTGTTTTGAAAAGACTAGAAATATTTTTGAACGCCAACATAATTATTTTGATGTTTAACAGCTTGTCCGACCGAGATCTTCCACGGCAAACAGAGCGGCCTTGTGAAAAAATATTTGAAGGATAATAAGTACACTAGCCTCCATTTGGCTTCAAAAATATGCTCGGATATTTGTCCTTGGACATTATCTGTTCCGAGAAGCGAACAGTTTTCCGAGAGCGAAGCTCGAGGAAAACTGTGAGCTTCGAGGAACAGATAATGTCCAAAGACAAATATCCGAGCATATTTTTGAAGTCAAATGGAGGCTATTGTTTATTTATCCGAACTGATGCCACGTTGTTGTCGTTGCTTCGACCAATATCAGAGCAATAAGCCACAGCATCTTCGTTCACAGAGATTCTCGGATTTTTTTTCTTTGCGCCGGAAACGAGTAGCCCTGGTCGCAAGGAAAAAATCGAATTTTTTCATTGGCTGATAAAAAATGAATTAATGAATGGATGTCCGGAATCAGTTCAGACATCCGGTAACGGCTGAGCTCCGTTTCACCAACCACGTGACCAAAAGAAACAGAGCTATCTGGGAACGAGAATGTAAACCAAAGCAGAACAATATGTTTCTGTGATAGACCTTTAATAAAACCCTGTTTAGCGTGTTTTAAAAGTTAGGTCGGTTACGTTGTTTTACCTGTATATCGAGTACATGTATCAAATGTTCACCAATAAATTTTCCTTTGCCGTTATTGGCCAAAACGAGGTACAATCTTTGACGGACACTATCAGGAGTTTGAATGCCCTATAGCCTATCCGAACGCCTGGATTAGGCTAAATGCCCTAGGGTGTACTACATATATCAGATGATAGTGCGCGCGCGTCGCCTGCGAGCAAGCTCTCTTTGGGTAGGAGAGCCCCACCCTCAGGAGAGCTTCCTTGCAGGCTAGTGCGCACATGAGCACCCTTTTGCGCAGTTCCCTTTGGAAATTGTATGCTCTAAAATACTAACATATAAGCCCTCGAGCTTCATTGTCGGGCTAATATTTGTTTTTTGTTTTTTTAGAAATAAAATTTCCGCGGGCAACTATCAGTATTTATAGTTTACCACTAAATTTTCTTTGATTCTGATTGGCTTAAATCGAACACGTGACGTGATAGTGTTCATCCGCGGAGAGACACTGTCAGGTAATAGTGTCCGTCGGGCAAAAAACCCCGGATCGATAGTCCCCGCCCGAGCGAAAAACACCGTTTTGTGCAGTTTTGAGCTAAACAGTTGAAAGAATAAATTAAAAAATAGCGAGAATTTACTCTCTATCAATTCTTTCATAACATATGGGCATGCACGAAGTTTGGAACGAAATATTTAATGGCAAATTCCTGTAAGTGTACAACAAATGCGAATGAAAGAGCACTAAACAATTTACGGAAAGATCGGTAAACCGACACAAATTCGTCCAAAAATAACAGCCTGTTTACACCACAAGTTTAAGCTTAGCCTATTCGGTATTGTTACCTTGTATTTCCAAGAGGCTTGTCAATTCCAGCTTGAATCAGCACAATAAATATCGGTTACGAAGCTTTAAATACGGCAGTTCGTCAAGCGTTTGCCCGCAGTGAAACCTTCGACTCCTTTCAGTTGTCCGTTTGACTTGTAAAATGAATATAATGTTCAGCTCCACAATTATTTCAGATCTTCCCATTTTTGCTAAATCATTTGCACAATTTTCCAGAATATATGAATCATTAGAAGAGATTGAGCGAAGAAATAATCCGAAGAAAACTTTTGTCCTGCTTTCTTTTCATTCAACTGACTTGGCGGAACCCGCGCCAGGTTTTGCCGCCGTTTTTCATACAAATCATACTTCATTTAGATGGAACTGAAAAATCACTCAGTCGATTTATAACTTTTGAAAAAGTAATACCGAAGTTTAACCTAAAGTTTTGTACGTATTTACGAGACAAAAGTTGAATGCAAAACTATTTTTGAAGCTCCAAGCGTGTTAGAAATCGAAATGAATAAATTAATGAGGTTTTCAGTTTTTAGGCCGCCGCACGGAAAATTTAGTGGTGAACAATAATGACAATAGAGTGTTTTTTGTCTCGGAACTATCGGTCTGATAGTTGCCCTTGGAAATTTTATGTTCTAAAAAACTAGCATATTAGCCCTCGAACTTCGTTCTCGGGCTAATATTTGTTTTTAGAACATAAAATTTCCGCGGGCAACTATCAGCCGATAGTTCCTCGACAGAAACACTCTATTGTTATAATAGGCCCTCTTTTATAATAGTAGGTACTTACATGTATGTAGGCATTCAGTTTGCCAGTCAGGTCAGCCACTGGGTTGCTATATATACATTCTTACTATATATAGACACTTGCTAATCTTTCCGTCCACCTGACAACTTTATAAATTAATAATTATGTATAATTTTAATTAATATACTGCATATACAATACATTTTCTGCTTTTACAGTGAAGATGACGCTACCGTTGCCACTCGACAAAGTTTTTGATTAATTTTTTGGCATATTTTTGACAACTTTGATGGGTTCCGTTTTGTGGCGCCACATTTGAACTAGACTAGAAACTAAAACCATTCAAATTTCACGACTCCGCCTCCAACACTCCTTGGATTTTGATTGGTCAAGTCAAACGGAACCCATCTGAAAGTCGTCAAAACGGTTGTCGAGTGGCAATGGTAGCGTCAACCTCACTGTACTACAATTATCAGTAATCTCATGTTTACGCTCAGCTTCCATGGGTGGATTGGCTGGCATCGTGTTTCCAACTGCGTAGCTGGCGGTATGTTGGCGCGCGATTCTTCGCCGCTTCGCCACTCGTATATTTTGCCATCGCGCACCAAAACCGCCAGCACCACAGGCGAATTTACAACAAGCAGGCTAGTTTTCTAGCAGGGAGCAGGGATGGCGAGCGCTCGTCTCCCACCAATAATGTGGCCCGGGTTCAAATCTCGGACCCGGCGTCATATGTGAGTTTGTTGTTCGTTCTCATCCTTGCTCTGAGGGTTTTTCCCCGGGTACTCCAGTTTACTTCCTTCCACAAAAACCAATATTTCTAAATTCCAATTTTCCACTGAAATTCCCATTTATTTTTATTTATAACAAGCCTTCTCGTAAACGGAAAGTCATACCCGCTTTCTACGTAGGTTAAGTACTATAGCTAGGATATACAAATCCAACTGTATTATGCGTTTCTACGTTTAAACCACGATTTGGGGTTGGCTGATAAAATAACCCACGCTCAGATATAACCAGGACCCTTATGCTGGACTCGGGAAACACACTAGGAACGGAATCTAAAACTCCAATATCGCAAGCATAATCTAAAGCTAGTTAGCCTGCAATGCAGGCGGTTTGTGGACTTGCGATTGTTTATCTCCTTCGAGTGTTTATCCGCCATCTTGGATTCGCAAAACGTGGAGAGTTGGGGCGAGTGAAAGAGGGCGAGGAAGGGGCGGGGTTGGGGAGGGATTAGAATACTCCTTCGAGTGTTTAGCCGACATCTTTCCTAATCCAAGATGGAGACCTATAAACACTCGATGGAATATTCAGCGCTCGCTCGCTGTTTTGCAGGCTAAAAGCTAGTTTGTTGATGCAACACCAAGTCTGTTTTGTCCTTGATATAAAGTTATACCCGTGGACTGATAATGTACAATTGTCTTTGACTTCAAGGCAGATAGAGATTGTTTGCTTGCTTGGCAGCTGAGTCTAGCCTCGGCTATCATGGTAGACGTATTTATATCCAGCTGCGGTCACTGAAAAATAAAAAAAGAGCATTCACAGGAGTTAAACGCATAACAGTTGATACGAATTCATGCGAGAAATAAAGGCACAACAATAACTACAACGGAACTGGGCCAGAAAGGACAACAACAACAACAACAACACAACAAC
This sequence comes from Desmophyllum pertusum, assembly GCA_029204205.1. Taxonomy (NCBI): domain Eukaryota; kingdom Metazoa; phylum Cnidaria; class Anthozoa; order Scleractinia; family Caryophylliidae; genus Desmophyllum; species Desmophyllum pertusum. The sequence continues at coordinate 387,172 of MU826863.1, forward strand.
GACAGCAACAAATTTTGTCAAAAGGCGGGAAAATATAAATTTGCATAAATGAAAAGTAGTAAACAAAGAATGAACCAGGGAGGGGGGGGGGGGGGGGGGGATAGAAAGGCGAAACTTTTCTTTGAAGACATAAGTTCTCGTGGGACAATCCCATTAGCAACTATTCGAATGCTACTGCGCACACTCGGTTGCCCGACACCACTATATCGTACGGCCAAGTCCATTTATAAGGCCAGTCGCCCTCTCGCTCATCTGGCTCCTCCCTGGAATGAACAAAGGCTTTGAAAGGAAAAAAACGTACAAGAAAAGGGTCTATGTCGCGCCCTTTGTTATCTTTCCTTTTGTCTCACCATATACCGTAGTAAAATTCCGCTTATAAGCACTGGGATTATTTTTTGTTCACGGGGTTTATTTGGTGGACTTGGTTTCGAGACGTTATCGACTAAAGGCATCACACACACACCAGTTAACCCACTAGAAATGAGACGTTTAATTTGTCTTACCGATACAGGATCCTCTCTTCAATTCTCTCACCAGCTTTCTCAGTGCACTAAAGGTTTTTGCGTGGTATACATCATTTTTCCCTGTTGCTATGGTTTCCAAACTTGATTTGTTGACGCGTTTTCCAATTCCGAGTGAGATGATGTGCACGTTTTTATCTTTAAGAAGTTGCGCAGCTTCGGCGAGAACCTCATTGACTGGCCTTTTAGAGTTCTTATTCACTGTTTGTTCCCCGTCTGTCATCACAAGAGCCACCTGGGACAATAATCAAATAAATCCTGGTTAAGTCTTTACGAGCCTATTGACCTACAACTTCCGGAGCCTATCCCGGTTTCTGTAGCATGAAGCGACTAGGAGTATTGCTACTCCCTCTGGATGGGATGCTAGTCCATCCCAGATTTCTCCCCAGTCTTTTGTCGTTTGGCACCAATTTATACTCCTGGGTGGAGAGAGGCAGTGTGAGAGGAAATTGTCTTGCCCAAGAACACAACATACTGACCCGGGCCAGGGTCTGCAGACCAACGCGTTAAATTAGGCCACCGCGTCTCTTACCAAATAAATCCTAGTTACACATAAATATATAGGTGAATTAGTATCTAAGTAAATGCCTACCACGGACAACTGTTTCGGTCTTCTGCCTTGGACTCTTCCTACAATACCAAAACTGACGAGGGCTCAGGAAGAGGGTCCAGGAAGAAGCCCCAATGCAAAGGCTAAACGCAAACGATTCTTGCCGTATATCAACATGAGCATTAGCCTGCGAACAGGCTTTCCCGGGCGAAAACGGCGCGAAGGGAAAGCCTGTTCGCAGGCTACATGAGCATTAGCAGGCACTGACAGATACGTTTCTACTAGTACGTCTTGGACCTTGTCGGCATTGATGCTCGAAAGGCCCTAGAATAAGGCTAAGCAACTACCCGTACTATTAACGCACAAAAGTTACTATTTTGGCATATCAGCTGCATACAGTATAGGGTTAACATCTCTGTGTCACAGAGGCCACAGTATGATCATTCATCCAGTAACTTCAAGTTACCCACGTGTATTGTATGTACAGTGGAATCCTGATTTCTCGAACCCTCGATTTCTCAAAAACGCCGATAACTCGAACCCGTTGTTTCCCTTAGATTTGTTTCACTGTAATTTTACCCCGATATTTCGAACTTCTGTATATGACTTTTAGCCTCGTCCTACCTCCTTATATTTTTAATTCCCCCAATAAGCCCTGCCTCTCTCGATCTAGCCTGCGTAACAGGCGCTGAGTGGAGAAGAGCGCGAGTTTTTAGGGGCGCGCGCTCGAGGGAAGATACGCGCGAGGAAGGCCATTCGCGCGTTTTCTTTCACTCGCGCGCGCCCCTTCAACTCGCGCTTCATTTTATTCCAGCTACTCTCGATCGCTTCTGATCATTTCATTGTTGTCATTTGCAAATTTCCTTACCTTTCTCACATCAACTCTCATTCCATCCTTGTAAGTAAACACTTCTTCATTTGCTAAACGCATAGCTCTGTCAATGTACGTCATGCCTCGCTGGTGTGGAATTTTATACACTATTTTCTTTACGTTGTATTTAGTTAGTTTACGTCCTTCGAGGTCATTGAACTTCAGCTGCACCGAAGCCTGAGTACTGTATTCAACAATCGCTATGTGGGTATGATCTTCAGACACTTGGAAACCATCTACGAGGCTACGAATAAAACGTAACAGAAGATTGAAATTCCTTCTTGAAATGCTACCCGATGTATCCACGATGATGGCAAAGTCAATAGGAACATTGCAGCTCACTGAAAGAAAAGTCAACATCTTAGGATCGAGTGATCCCATGACAAAAGCTCCCACAAACTAATATGTTGTGTTTGTTACACAACATAAAAAATATCCATGACTATTATTTTTGATATATTGACTACCGTAAAAGCTCTATTAATTAAGTCCCCGGGAGATATTAATTTTAGTCCTCAAGAAGGGGGGGGGGCTTATTAGAGAGGGGGCTTAATAGAAAGGGGGAACTTATTTCCTATCAGAAATTTTCGAAAAAAATCACATTAATTTTTCAAACTTAACTATTACACCACTATACCTAAAACAGAACAAGAAATGGGTTATGTATCACCGTCAAATCTGACTTCCAAAGCGGGGGGGGGGGGATTATTAGAGAAGGGACTTAATAGAGAGGTGGGGGGGGGGGGGCAAATAGAGCTTTTACTGTATATTCAATTGTACCAAGAGCGTAATTAAATGTAGAATATAGAAATGCGACTATACCGGTGTTTGAGTAGCCTGCGTAGCTAGCAAGCGCTGGAGTAAAATGAAGCGCGAGTTGGAGGCGCGCGCGCGAGAGACAGGAAGAAAACGCGCGCCTTCCTCGCGCGTCTCTTCTCTCGCGCGTGCTCCTAAAAACGCACGCTCTTCTCTACTCAGCGCCTGCGTAGTGTTTGAGACAAAACCAAACAAGAAAGTGATCACACTGACCACAGGAAATAACAAATAAACCACTGATACTGGGAATGTAAGTAAGCCGTAAGTAGGTAATGAGTATATGGCCCGGGGGGGGGGGGGGGGGAGGTACTTGACCCATGTTTGGGTATTGGGGTGCCGCTGAGGGTTTGAAAACCTGACCCTGTTTAGGACAAAGCCCTAAATACTACCCTGTGTAGGACAACATCCTCTATTTTAGGACCCTGTTTCGGTTGCAATTTAGCGAATCACGTTTGACTGATACGCGGCAAACGTCTCCGATCTCTAAATCCTGTATAAACCATATTTTTACGACGACAATCGTGCAACCATACCCTGTTTAGGACAGGTTCAGACCCTGTTTAGGACAGACTGGCATGAAATTATATACCCTGTTCAGGGCAGAGAGGCCAAAAACCATACCCTCTCCAGGGGCACGTCCCCGTATAGGCCACATAAGGGAGTACTTTCCCCACCCCCGGGTATATGGATATATTTATATATATAAAAAATGGGTCTAAGGCTCACCTTTACACGGTGAATACGCATTACAGTAAACCATTGCTACACTGTTACCCACGCAATCTCTCCCTCCGTGCGCCGGAGGGGGGTTGTTGCATGTTCGCAACCTCGTTCTTTTCCTACCCCTCCACACGTGATCGAACATGCACTCCATCTGTCCCATCGGCCCCAGTTTCCGTTCACTGTACAATTGAAAAGCAACAAACTGAATTTAAACAAACTGTTATGTTGTTTGCTTGAAAAAAGGTTTCTTGACAACCCCTTTGCGGTGTCAGCCCTCGCATCTAAAGTATGAGTGGGACTACAGGAGGTATACATGATTGGTTTTCCGGTTTCCCAGAGATCAAATGAGCAACATCAGGCAAAATAATTACAGATTCTGCTTAGTTTTTAGCTCGGAGTTTCCGATCCAGCTCATCGTCGGCGACCCAGGGGCAGTTTACTGTAGATGGATCCAGCTGTGTTAACTTACCATTTCAGAGTTCATTTTGCCTCAGTTTCAAAACGAGTCCTGGTCATGTGAAAATGAGTTTTACCAAGAGAGTATGATCTAAGAGAGCACAACCCCATGCCCCATTATAGTTTTTTTCAATCTATTTTAAGCTTCGCGCCATGCTGTGAAAGTTATTTTAGTTCTCGTCCCCATGGTCGCGCGGCCAATGATCAGAGGATCAGATGTCATTTCGAAGATTTTTCTCGCCGTCGTGTTGACGTCCATCTACTGAAATCGTAAATCGAAAGACGACAAATCTTAAATTTCATTACGTCATTACAACTGACCAATCAGGTGTCTTCCTTAAAATAGCCGCGCAGTATGACCGCGCGCTAAAATTAGATTGAAAAAGATTATCATTGGAAGAGGCCCTTGTATGGCGGATGTGTTCTCTTAGATCATCCTCTCTTGGTTTTACTCACAAGTTCATTTTCATGCAAATCAAACTCATTTTCATTTGAATGGTTTTGCACCAGGACTCGTTTTGAAACAGAGGCAAAAGGCTCATTATATTGTCTTATTCTATTTTATTTTCTATTTTTTATTGAATGACGCAAGGTACGTTCCTTCCCCACGTTCATGGCATGGGTCCCTTCCTCCATCGACCCCTTACCTCTCTCTCCTTTATTAATTGATTGGAATTATAATCAAACGCTTTATATAGAGAGACCTTACCTCTACACGGTTTTGTATTGCATCTGACGATTTCCACTCTATCGCCAGGACATTCCTTACCACCAGAGGAAGGGTGAGGGTTACTACAATATCTGTAACGGCGCTGTGTTCCGCCAGAACATCTCGCTGAACATGGGCTCCAGCGACCCCACTGAGCCCAATTACCATCAACTATAAACAATGAAATAAGGCATAGTTCAAAATAGAGAACCTAAAAGCTATGTATTAAACACTACAGGTATATGTGAACAGGTGAGAAAGGTATAAAACACGAGCCGTAGACGGGTGTTTTTTCTAATAACCGAAGCATCGATATACGTTGTATAAATTTATACACCCTTGAAACACCGACGGTTTCCGTGTTTTGTACTAACTGTCCCATGCTGTTATTTTTTTTCCTGCAACTTTAAACCAATAATTTAAAGGTTCAATTCAATCAATTTACAGACACGTTTTAGAGCGGTTTTCAATTGAGTGCCGCAAAAAAAACACTTCATATGGCTCATCACGACAAACGTAAACAACACAATGAACAAATGAGAATTTGAAGCAAATACAGTGGAAGCTCTCTGAGCGGACACGGACAGATCTACTTACGACCACCTTGAAAAAACTCCGTTTGAACTCTAGCTCATACAAACTCTTCATTTATACATTCCCGAAAGCGGTCAGTTCCAGTTGCGGACACTTTTCTGCTTCGGAGGGTGTCCGCTTACGGGAACTGTACACGTTACCGACGCTAAGCGCGGGAAAATGCATGTGACTATAAGTAACGATTAGTTTTGGTTTTGCATCTGATTGGTTGAGTGGATGGCGTGATTTTTTAAACCAATCCCAAAGCGTAATAAAGCAAAACCAAAGTAATCCCAGGCTAGGTTACTTTCCAATCTTACCTGGGCAAGATCGCACGTCACAGTAATAACTTTCTGTACTCATCCCCAGGCACTGCACTCCACCATGCGCCGGTGGGGATTGGTGCAAGTCCTACGTCGATACATTCTTCCTGATCCACACGTCACTGAGCATCGTCCCCAGTTCCCCCAATACGACCAACCTCCGTCAACTGAGTGAATGAGAGAAACAAGGTTCATCTGTTACAAATGCGCCAGATTTATCTATCTCACTAGTACACACGCAACATTTTAACCCAACATAGCGCAACATTGCTGTGTACAACATGTTGCACAGCTTGGCCACCCTGTTGCAATATATTGCAGCATGTTGGATGGTGCTTTGAAATAGCAAATCGAACTAGTGCGCATGCTCTGGTACAACAATCTTGCACGAACGTGGCCAAACGAGTACAACACGAGTATGTTATTTCTTTTTTTCCGTCACCTGGACACGGGACATCCTTATTGCACGATTGTGTTTCTTTGCTCTTCCCAGGGCACCTCGATCCACGATACGCCGGAGGGGGGCTGGTGCAAGTACGAGATCGAGACTGTGTTCCTCCACCACATGTACGTGAACATCTGCCCCAGTCTTTCCACGTGGCCCAGTTGCCGTCCACTATGCAATTAACAAAAAGTACAATACATTATTAACGCAATTTTTTCTCCTTCGTTTTCCTCCAGTATTATTATTGTTTTTCTCCTTTGTAGACATTCTCATTGGCTTTAAAGTATAGCTATTTCTCAAAATCTACACGCTGTATATTTAACAAATTGACGTCAGTTTTTTATGCGTCTGTCCTGTTATTGATCATGAATTGCGTCATAACATTGTCAAAGTAGCTGTGGATCCACGAGGCGAAGCCGAGTAGATCCGCAGACTACTTTGACAATGTTATGACGAAATTCATGATCAATAACAGGACAGACGCATTAAAAACTGACGTCCATTTGTTTTTTACAATAACAACAGGCCAAAACGATCAAGGGAAACCAAGTAAAAGTGAACTGAAAACGATTCCGAGAATCACAGCTTCGTGAACTTCAAACTACGTAAAATAACTCGATAATAAATTTCTTAGACAGATTTTCTGAAACTAACCTTTATTCCATTTGGAAATTCTTGCAAACCCGCTGAAATATTCGCAAGTTCAGTCCATTCTTATCAGTTGTTTTGAAGTTACACGCGGCAAAATAAACGGATTCCATAATTTCCATTCCTGTCAACTTCATGCAACGATAAACTACAACAATATTGTTCTCTTCGCTTTATCGTTGAATAATTCTCAGTCTGCCGATTGAAAAGCAACCTGTGAACGACTTTTCATGATTTACTTCTCAAAGAACTCCTGTTCAGATGTAATTTTTCCACTTCATCGAACTGACAAGCTGCCATTTTGGCGAAATTTTGAAGCCTTTCCGCGCGTGATTACGTAATTCATGTGTCTGTCCTCTTATTGACAATAAAAATTAGCCAATGGGCGCGCGAGAATTTGACAGTTATTGTAAAAAATCCTTTCTAGCAGTTCGCAGTCAAGTTAGTTAGGCTTGAAGAGCACATACGTTTTTCTATAACAGCTCTCGTAAGCTACTAATTTCATTGGCTCTCTATGTGTAAGCTGTATCGTTTACGTTTTTGAGCCACGGACGGAAGCTGGAAAGCGAATGTTCTTGTTTCTGGCGCGCTTTCACTCCCATTGGACCAAGCTCTCGTTTTAGCATTTACAACTGACTTGACGTTACGGACAAAAAGTTGATAACGCGCGCCAAAGAAGAGAACATTCAACTTCTGGTTGCCGCAAACTGGTAATGGTTGCGACATGTTTACCTGGACATGGTTGATTATTGCAAGAGAGAGCTTCATTTTGTTTTCCTGGACAATCTCTGCCACCGTGAGCAGGTGGGGGGTTGGTGCAGGTTCGTGTTCGGCTCTTTTCCCTCCACCGCAACTCTTGGAACATCTGCCCCAACTCTTCCATCTGGCCCAGTTGCCGTCAACTGCGTGAAAAGGGCCACAATAATTACCGTATGTTTACTCTCTTGGTTGTATATCAGTAAATGTAAACTTAACCGGCCTGCGATCACGCCCTCCTCTAACCTTGGGGAGTCGAGAGGAGTTCCTTTTCCTCTCCTCTCTCTCTGCCCTCTCGTTCTCTCCGCGAAAAGAATAAAAGGAAAAGAAGGCCTAATCGCAGTTAATGTAAACCTGTTTCGATTGTCTTCAGTAGCTTCTTCAGGGCCTCAACACTATCTACTTTGCAATACTAATTGTTATTATGACCTTCCAATAGGCTTTATGTATGATGACGTCAGTGGCTCAAAATTCACCACCAAGCCTCGTTTACATGAAATTCTTCTAAACATCTGGCACGTGCATATATACTGTTAATACATTGGTGAAATTAGCTTGTCTGACTGCGAAAAGGCTATTAGGGTAAGCTTATTCATGCGGCAAAAAGTTTTTATTTTGTGCAAATGTCTACGTTCCTGTCTTAAAACAAAACTTGTTTTTGTTGTTGTTGTTGTTGTCGTCGTCGTTGTTGTGTTGTATTGCTGTTTTGTTCTTCGTCTTGTTTGTTTGTTTGTTTGTTTGCCTATTTGTGAGCTAAGTCACGATATTTTACATGTAAGTCATTTTTGCGAAGTGCAAAATCACCTTCAAACTGAAGAAAGCCTCAAAATAACAGTTTACTAAGGTAGAAAAACACCAAATAGGTAATAATAACCCAAACAGGAACAAGAATGGTTGAGGATGGACAAGATTAAGACGGATTGCGAACGGCGAACTTATTTTTTCAAGATGCACCATCCGTGACGTAGCTCCTTTAAAAATGTAGTTGTAGTATTAGTAAAGCATACTATTATTGAAACTACCTCCACAAGGGTGTGCATTGCATGCTTGAACTTGTTGTCTTTCTCCAATGCACTTTGCTCCACCGAAGGCCGGTGAGGGATTGGTGCAAGAACGTAATCTTGCCTGTGTTGCTCCTCCACACTTCACTGGACATGCGTCCCAGTCACTCCATCTTGTCCATTTTCCGTCCACTGGAGAATATATATACAGTTAATTTTATTCACATTACGCTAAATCTCTTTAAAAGCACAACTAATCGATCATTTCTTCACTTTACAAAGGGCAAATTAGTTAGTGTCTCATGTCTTCTTCGTTCATACTTTTAGATCTAGCGGATTTAGATCTAGAATAGGGAAATTATGAATTTTAGCACGCCCTAATACCATCAAGTGGGAGGCGCAATGGCCTAATGGTTATCGCGTTGGACCGATCTGTACGTCCGGATTCGAGGCCTGGACGTGTCCAAGACACGGAACTGTCACACTGCCTCTCTCCAACCAGGAGTAAACTACTTGCGACTTGTCAGGGCAACCTGACAAAAATGCTGGGGTTTATCTGCGATGGACTAGCATCCCGGCCGTCCAGCAGAGTAGCGATACACCTAGTCGCTTCATGCTATGAAAACCGGAGTTAAGCGCCGGCCTGATACTGGAGCCACTAGGATTGTAAACAGACTTTTAAGACTAGAAAGCATTTAGTAATTACCTGGGCATGGTATTTTATTACAAAACCGCTTCTCATCACCATTCCAAAGCAATCTCTTCCACCATGGATCGGCGGAGGATTGGTGCAAGTGCGAGATCGACTCTGCGTTCCTCCTGCGCATGACACAGTACATGGCGACCAGGCCTTCCATGCAGACCAGTTTCCATCCCCTGACAAAATAAGACATAATGACATTAATAACATCAAAGCTAAACTGACCAATCAGTTTCTAGGACCAGAGGCACCATCGACTGACTAACACATTTGACTTGACTCTGAAGATGACGCTCGATTTGTCGAAGCGTCAGTCACCAACAACAGTCTTTTTGAGGACTACCCTCGCCCTAGCCTGCGAGCAAGCTCTCTTAAGGTTTTTTGGGGGGTGGGGGTGGGGAGGCGGAAAGAGAGAGCTTGTTCGCAGGCTACCCTCACCCGGACGGTACGTATACTTCTGGGCTCAAAACATACTAGATTTATTTATAACGACGTAAGCTCTCTCGAGAAGCACCTGATGCTCTTAGAGCAAATGTCAAGAATAAATATTGTTTAAATAAATAATAAATAAAAAAATTAAAATTAAAAAAATAAAACATTTACTATAATACACAAAATATCAGTCAGTCGGCCCCAAGTGCATTGCATTCTATTCTCTACTTTTCTTGGGTCACCCAATTCAAATATCGTCATAATTTCCATATATCGATCTCATCACATTACACATCTAGCGATGGTTTACACTGAATCAGTGGCGCAAATAATTGTATTGAAACGTATTGAACATGTAGTTGAACAAGTGCTAATGTAGTTTATTTATTAAGTGAACAAATAACTGTATTGACAATGCAGATGAACAAAGAACTTCAGCGAAGCATCATTCATTACCTGGGCATGCGTTTCCGTTGCATGATCGAGTGCCTTCACTCGCTCCAGTACATTGCGCTCCACCAAATGCCGGTGGAGGATTGGTACAAGTTCGCGAACGGTCTTGCACGCCACCTCCGCAAGGTAAGGTACAATTGCTCCAGTCTCCCCAAACTGTCCACTTACCGTCCACTATAAGTATGATGCAAAAGAGGCAATTAGAGTCAATGTTTCTCTAAAAGCACGCAATCGCAATCTTTTGGTTGCTAGCCTAATTCTTAGAAGGTCCGAGGATCGGTCGCTCTCGAAAGGATCCTAAAGGGGTAAAATTGGGAGTGGGATTTGCCTATTTTTTCACTGGGAAAGTAGGATTTGGTTCCCTCGCACCAATTTTGCTGCTGGGAATGGGATTTCGACAAGCATTAGGCTGAGAGACTGGGATTTTGGAAACATTGGGTTGGGAAATGGGATTTATACCCCTCGGGCCGTCTGAGAATCAGGCATCCGGCATGGTTGCCTGTTTGTTAATTTTGTCGCTTGCTTTACCAGTCTTCCTAGTTGGAAGACGTACTATTTCTGGACTGATTGCAGTAACATAGATCAAACAATTAACAACATGTGCCACAAAGGGAGGCTTTAATTTGTTCCTTTTTTAGATGCTCGTAGAAGATCATAGAGTACAAGGCCACTCTTGATATTCCATTTATGTTTTCGTATCTCTTGACAAAATGCTATCAAAGTAATTCAAAATGGCATGATGGCTAATAATCATTAAAAAAATCTAACCTGGGCAAGGGTTCTGGTTGCATGGAAGGAGCTGTTTATTGTCTCCCAGGCAGTTTGCCCCACCATGCGCCGGGGAGGATTGGTGCAATTTCGTGATCGGTCCTGTAGCCCACCACCACAAGTGGCTGTACAAGTGCTCCAGATATCCCAGGCAGCCCAACGTCCATCAACTGCGTACAGAAAAAAATACACATTCAGGCCAAAATATGGAGCATGGGGAGTGCTAGATAGTTCAAGAGAAGCGCGCACCGCGCTCAAACAAGGAGCGACGCCTGGGGACATCATTCACATGAAAGATCCATCCTAAAATCTAAACAGCAAATTGGCCATTTTCTTCACAACATAAGATATATCTAATACATGTAATATACACGTGGACTATATGATAATCATATAGAAATCGGGTATTTGCCTTTATCTGACATGCTTTGTAACATATCAGTACAGAGGTCCTTAAATGCGATTTAATACCATGTACTTGTTGTTCATTAATTACCTGGACAAGGAAATAGGTGACAAAATCTGGATTCTACATCAGGGCCATCACATGGAGTACCACCGAAAGCAGGGAGAGGATTGTTACAGGCTCGAAGCCGATCTTGAATTCCACCACCACATGTCAATGAACACGAGCCCCACCTACCAAACGGGGACCATCCTCCATTTACTGTTTAATAAAATAAAAGGAAAATATTAATCACAAAACAAAGGTTAATATCCCATTATTGATTTGGAATAATTTTGCATCGTTTTTTTTTGCTTTTTTCTGACGTCTTGAGAAAATTGTAAAATCCAAGATGGCGGATCCAAGATGGTAGATTTCATGACGTTGTGTGACGTCATATAACGTCATAACCAACACATAACTATCTTATCTTGTAACGCAAGCTCAGGGCTATCTACTAAATGCATAATACTTAAAATATGTCTTATAATAATGAAAACCCAATGGAGTGGTTCCATCGTGTTATCGAAGGAAAATCTTCAGTGCAAGCAAGGCAACGCGCGCCATTGCGAGACAAGCTTCGAAAGGATGAAGATTGTTCTACTTTCCCTCCATCTAGTCTCGCAATTTGTTTTTCCTTTCATACGACAAGTTGCAAAAGAGAGGGTGTTAGAGATGCGATGTGCGTCGCCCCCGTATCCCCATGACGTTGAAAGTTTCAAGGAAAAATAGCAGTTATTACAGACGGTCAGCGGTTTGACATGCAAACGAGGCGAAAGGGTCAATCTGGCATTGTAGGCTCGATTACCATCCGATGTTCGGAAAAATGGGCCAGAACGAAGACCGGACTCGAGAGAACTGCGGAAATCGAGCCTGACTCGTTAACATACTTTTTAAAAACAAAATAATATTTGACTGCGGGTTCAACTGTAATAACAGCTATTGCCTCGTGTTACAGGACCGTGTTGCAGACTGATGCTGGGCAATTTGTAAGAAGAGCGACGGTTGTGGTTAAACTCAGTTAAACTTTAATCAACTAATTAACAGAAGCAATACTGATGATAATAATGTTATGCTCTCATAATACTTATTGCATGAATGAGCGATGCAGTTAGGATATAATTATTTACCTGGGCATGGGAGAATATTGCATGGTTGGACTTCATCACTCTCTCCTATACAGTCCTCCCCGTCGAATTTCGGTGGTGGGTTGGTGCATGTCCTTGAACGTTTGTGTGTCCCACCTCCACAAGACAAAGTACATGGAGTAAAACTGCTCCATTTTGACCAGTTTGCATCAACTAAACATGTAAAAATCAAAAGTGTATATATGGGTCATGGGTACAAGAATGGTGTAGCAGTTAGAGGGATAGAAAATGGCGCTTGTGTTTACATAGTTTGTGATGCAAAAACGAGTGAACGTTTGGGAGAATTCGAATTTAAATTTGAATTATCTCAAACTTTTTCTCGTGTTTGCCTGATCCGCGCTGACGGTAGCCGAGGCGAGGGTGCAAAGACAAGAACTATCAAGTTTTCCAATATTGAACTCAATCGATTGTATGAATCAGTTTATTTAAACATTCTATTTCGTTTACATAATGTTTTTTCTAGCAAACCACCTTGCTATACAATCAATACGAGTGATATAAGGTGTATGCATGTGTAATGTACATCATACGTATATGTATATATTTCCTTCCTAGTTTTTTTTTTAATTCTTTGAAACGAACTGGATTTTTAATATTCCATTCTCGCTACTGGAGTATCGTGTCAAATATGATACATATAAGACATGATATGACAAACTGAGAGAACCAGTGTACGAAACTCAAGTTAGCTCAAGTCATCGAGTGACTGAGAAAATAAATAAGAATTTACTAAACTGGACAGTTTCATGATATACAGCTGTTTCGAGAAAGGTTGTCGGAAAAAAGCGCACGCGACAATCCCGAAAGGTAATCTGGGATATGATCAATGAATTTTAATAAGTCAAATAAATACATCAAACCCGCGATGCCTACATTTGTTGCTTTCTTTTAGCACTCGCAAACATACGTCCATGGCGTCTCTTGTCATTTTCTCAGATTTCCCTGAAATGCTGAAGTCAAGGAACCATGAACTTAAAACTACCCACAATACCTTTCGGGATTGTCGCGTGCGCTTTTTTGCGACAACCTTTCTCGAAACAGCTGTATATTTACATAATAAAATCGATAGCCAGGAAGCATAACTTAACCCAGTAAATATGTGCCATCTTAATATATATATTAATTGATTGATTGAATTAGGGATGATCGATTAGCGTATTTACCAGGACATCCCTTTTTGTTGCATGATTGAGAGCGCACGCTGTCCCCTTCACAGTCAGCTCCTCCGAACGCGGGCTCAGGATTAGTACATGATCGACGAGACGTTTGAATACCACCACCACACGATACAGAACATGGCTCCCAGTCTCTCCACTCGGTCCATAAACCGTCAACTGCGCATTCAATAGTATTCCAAGTTAGTGGCATTTGTGTTTAAAATACCAAAATTTATTGATCTAAGAGCAATTATGCTTGACATTGATGAGCATTTTGCAACTCAATGTAACGTGTGATCTACTGCATTACACTGCATCTAGCATTGTAAAGGAGAGGGGGGGGGGGGGGGGTTACAGCTAAATGCTAAGATGTTATCACTGATAGATGACTCAGTTTGGAGACTGATAGTTGTATCTTGGGCTCTCAGTTGAACTACGCCCCTCCCCTTTCACCCTTTCACCCTTTCAGAATATCAAAGTTAAGTGGAGGGTTACTTGCTACTTAATTATCTGCGCTAAGTTTCGCTCAAACAAATTAGCTATTACAGCGATGCATTAGTTTGTGTATTCAGCAAAATAATTTTACACGTCGCCCAACGTCTCGAAAACGCTAATAAACGTAAGAAAATGCACATGAACCTTCCATTCATAAATGAAGTATAACTTAAATTTGTTTACTTGGACATGGTTCGTCATTGCAAGAGCGCACGTCATTGCTGTCTCCAGTGCAGTCCCGACCTCCGTATCGTGGCGGGGGATTGGTGCAAGTTCGTGATCGACTCTGTGCTCCACCGCCACACGTGACACTGCATAGCTCCCAGTCCCCCCAAACGGTCCAATTTCCATCAACTGCGGAATAAATTAACCCAGTGCTATGATTTCAAAACTTCACAGACCATGCAAGCAGGTGAACAATGCAGATCAATGCAGCTACAGCCAACATGAGACGTATTTAAATACTCTCGACGAATCGTAGAAGTGGAATAAATTGGTGTAAAGAGCACAAATACGCTATGCATGACCAGGAGGCACAACGTAACTCAAAGGATATGCCGCATAAGTAAGCGGTATGCCTTTTAATTAATTAATTTTGCAGCTCGTATTATGAAATAAACTCTGCATGTATCGTATTGTTTGAGAGACCCATCTGATATATTTGCTGCATATTACCAACGATTGTTTTTGTCATTCTCTAGTGACATTTTATTTTGAACCAAACTAGAAAACACTGGAGACATGCTAGCAGGAATGCCCCAGCGTCTGCTACGAAAAAACACTTCAGTTGAGCAAGTTTGTTTGTTTGTTTGTTTGTTTGTTGCTCCGAACCTAGTTAGACTTTATTGGAAAAAGTAAAATAAGCCCTTAAATTATATCCAGTCATTTGCTTGAAAAGTAAATGAGCATACTCGAGCCTCTCCTTTGATTCCACGGTGACCACATGTAACATACCTACTTATATAGCACGGACACTCGGCCCCTTCTAAGTTTATATTCACGATAATCAGGCCACTAGAAATTAAGGATGAATATTTCAATATAATATTGCATTTATTGATTTAATTGAATTAGGAATGATCTTTGTTGAGCGTATTTACCAGGACATCCCTTTTTGTTGCATGATTGAGAGCGCACGCTGTCCCCTTCACAGTCAGCTCCTCCGAACGCGGCTCAGGATTAGTACATGATCGACGAGACGTTTGAATACCACCACCACACGATACAGAACATGGCTCCCAGTCTCTCCACTCGGTCCACATACCGTCAACTGCGCATTTAATAGTACTCCATGTTAGTGGTAGTCTTGGTTATATAAAATGTATTTTGATTACTTAAGAGAATGCATGGGAAATGGAGAAGGATGCCTTTTCGGTTGATAGTTCAAATTTAATCGCTAGCATGTAGTTGAATTTGTTTAGGTGGTTTGAAGACTATGTCGCGACGTTAAACAGTTTATAGTTTAGTTGAGGACGCATTGCATGTCTATGTCACAACTTGTTAAATGACCCAAAACTTTGTCACTTCCGTAATGGCCGCCATATTGATTGATTCACATTTGGATTGAGAGTTAGCAGTCCTCAGTCATTTGGTGATCGCTTTTTTCGACAAACTGAGAGTTAAAATTTGATCATATTAAGCTCTGAATTCCTTTTGTGTATCCAAATCATTTACAATTAACAAAAAGAAAATGCACAAGATTAGGGAACCGTTAAAGAAGCAAGAAGAAATCCTATTTATAAAGGGAGTATAAACTTAAATTTGTTTACTTGGACATGGATGGTCATTGCAAGAGCGCACGTCATTGCTGTCCCCAGTGCAGTCCCGGCCTCCGTATCGTGGCGGGGGATTGGTGCACGTTCGTGATCGATTCTGCGCTCCACCGCCACACGTGACACTGCATAGCTCCCAGTCCCCCCAAACGGTCCAATTTCCATCAACTGCGGAATAAATTAACCCAGTGCTATAACACGATTGTTTGATTTCAAAACTTCACAGTCCATACAGGTGAACAATGCAGATCAATGCAGCTAAATATAAATGACCAGCCTTTAGTTGCTCTTGACGAATCGTAGAAGTGGAATAAATTGATGCAAAAGGATAACGCACAAGCTCGGCCTGATGCGTGACCAGGAGGCACAACTTGACTCAACTCAAAGGATATGCCGCATAAGTAGTATGCCTTTTGCAGCCCGTATTATGGAATAAGTTCTGCGTCGTATTGTTTGAGAAACTCATCTGATACATAAACTTACAGTTGTAATGTGCGTTTTGCTGCATTTTTTTTCAAATGTTTTGTCATTCTCTAGTGACATTTTATTTCGAACCAAACTACAAACCAAGGCATGCTGGCATGAATGCCCCTGTGTCTGCTACGCAAAATACACTTCCGTTGAGCAAGTGTTTGTTTGTTTGTTTGTTTGTTTGTGTTACTCCAAAACTAGTTAGACTTTATTGGAGATAAACTCTACTTACGGACACTCGGCCCTTCTATGTTTATATTCACGAGATTCACTAGAAATTATGGGTGAATATTTCAATATAACCTTGTATTTATTAATTAAATGAATTAGGGATGATTGTTGAGCGTATTTACCAGGACATCCCTTTTCGTTGCATGATTGAGAGCGCACGCTGTCCCCTTCACAGTCAGCTCCTCCGAACGCGGGCGCAGGATTAGTACATGATCGACGAGACGTTTGAATACCACCACCACACGATAAAGAACATGGCTCCCAGTCTCTCCACTCGGCCACATACCGTCAACTGCGCATTCAATATTATTTCATGTTAGTGGTAGTCTTGTTTATATACGTTTATTCTTATCTAAGAGCATGAAACATGGAGACGAATGCCTTTACTGATGCCTTTGCTGATGGCTAAAATGTAATCGCTGTCGCGACTAACATTGACTTTGTTCACACTAAAAAAATTAAATTTTAGTTGAAGACTCATGTATGTCTATGTCACAATTTAAAGTGACCCAATACACTGTCAAAACTTTGTCACTTCCCGTAATGGCCGCCATACTGATTCATTCGTCATATTAAGCTCCGAATTCCTTTTGTATATCCAGCTAGCAGAATCATTTATAATTTATTTAAAACTATAATTCACAAAAAGAAAATGCGCAAAATTAGAGAATCGTTAAAGAAGCAAAAAATAATTAGATCTCCTATTTATAAATGGAGTATAAATTTAAATTTGTTTACTTGGACATGGTTCGTCATTGCAAGAGCGCACGTCATTGCTGTCTCCACTGCAGTTCCTGCCTCCGTATCGTGGCGGGGGATTGGTGCAAGTTCGTGATCGACTCTGTGTTCCACCTGCACACGTGACACTGCATAGCTCCCAGTCCTCCCAATTGGTCCAATTTCCATCAACTGTGGAATACATTAACTCAGTGCTATAACACACGTGATTTCACGAGGTTTGTGCTGTTGTACAAAAAAGTGTTGCTTTCTCAACTTGACAGTCCGCACAGTCGCACAATGCAGCTAGCCAACATACATGTACCTTTCGTCCTCAACAATAACCAAGCCAGGGGCAGAATTCGCTTAGCTTCATTGCTGACTTTTAATCGACCCATTTATTGTTTCTACAGGCAATGTACTCTTTCTTCAGGTAACCAAGCTGTAAAAACATTAATTTGTAATGGGATAGAGTGCCACCTATTCAACTAATCAGATGCTCTCAAACCAAAACCAACTGCAACTTGAAACAACTCTGTTACTTCGAGAAAAACACACATTTTTACTCAGTTCAACATTTCTTTCTACACCACAAGCCGATTTTCATTCATATTTTGATGAAATAGCTGCATCTCGATCAAACTCAGAAGCGTAATTATAAGGGCAAGCGCATGCAAGCACCAGCATAAGAGCAACAAACACACTCAGTCTTCTTTGTTGTCCTCGCAAGGAATCACCGTGACATAAGCACAATAAGCACAAACCAATCACCATGCAGTAATTTACCTATCTGTGTGATATATAAGTTACAAAAACACGTGATTTGCAACATAGGTTAAAATATATTTATACAAGAGAGGATGATCCTCCTTCCTTGACTTAAATTGATATGATTAAGCTATGCCTCCTGGTCAAAGGACTTAATTACCATTCGATTTATTCACGAGATTCCACAAGAAATTAAAAAGAGGTTATTCTGCGGAAAGCCGTGTGTAACTACGGCTGGGTATTTTTACGAGTCAGTTTTTATTTTTTCGAGCCTTTAGGCGAGAAAAATAAACATCGACGAGTAAAAATACCCAGCCGTATTGCACATCATTCCGCTGAATAAATTGTTTATTATACGACATAAGTTATTTCCTGAAATATAGGCTTTCAACAGTGTTTTCCGTAGCGCATGGTGAGGGGGACTAAAGACGAGTGTAATATATATTCGCACTCTAAAACGCGATGTCGTATAATAAGGGTGAATATTTCAATATAACCTTGTTTTTATTGATTTATTGAATTAGAGATGATTTACCAGGACATCCCTTTTGGTTGCATGATTGAGAGCGCACGCTGTCCCCTTCACAGTCAGCTCCTCCAAACGCTGGTTCAGGATTAGTACATGATCGACGAGACATTTGAATACCACCACCACACGATACAGAACATGGCTCCCAGTCTCTCCACTCGGTCCACAAACCGTCAACTGCGCATTAATAGTACTTTACGTTAGTGGTAGTTTTGTTTATATTAGTGTAATCCAGGAGCATATCACCCCGGAGCCTCTATCTGTGCTGATTAATGACAACAGCGTAGTTACACCTTGGCTATTTTTAGAATCATTCTCCTGCAAAAAGATTTCCGTGTAAGTCCGCAGACAATAGTGATAATTCGTAGTAACGACATTCCGCCGTTCTAGTTTTATTCCACGTTTCCTCTCGTCCATTCCTGGTTTTATTTTAATCTGAAACATGAATGATAACCTCGTCCTCGTGCTCGTGCTCGTGCTCGCAACGGGTGATTTTCACGCAAAATTAATTCTAAAAATAGCTCAAGGTGTAACAACGCCGTGTCCTAGGGCCAATAAGGGAGATGGAGGCTCCAGAGTGATATGCTCCTGTGTAATCTTATTACCTAAGAGCATGCATGAAACATGAAGAGGGATGCATTTATGGCTGATAGCTAAAATGTAATCGCTGGAATACAGCTGATTGTGTCTGAGTCGCCTAGTCAGCTGCATGTTTTAAGACGCGACTAACATCCGACTTTGCTCCGACGAAGGGCTAACGCTCGAAACGTCAGCTTCTAGAAATCGCTACGGCGGTTAATTTAGATAATCAACATAACATCGACTTTGTTGACGTTAAACAATTTATAGTTTAATTGAGGACACATTGCATGCCTATGTCACAATTCTCAGTGCATGACTTTTTCACTCCTGCCCGATAATGGCCGTCATATTGATTCATTAAAATTTAGGTTAAAGTTAAAGTTAAATGCAGTCCTCAGCCATTTAGGGATCACTTTTGTCGACAAACTAACAGTTTATGACAGTTACAATTTCATTCTATTAAGCTCCGAATTCCTTTTGTGTATCCAGTAAATAATTTAAAATTGGTTTAAACTATAATTAACGAAAAGAAAATGCACATGATTAGGGAATCGTTAAAGCAAAAAGAATAGATCTCCTATATATAAAGGATGTATAATTTAAATTTGTTTACTTGGACATGGATGGTCATTGCAAGAGCGCACGTCATTGCTGTCCCCAGTGCAGTCCCGGCCATCGTATCGTGGCGGGGGATTGGTGCAAGTTCGTGATCGACTCTGTGTTCCACCTGCGCACTTGACACTGCATAGCTCCCAGTCCCCCCAAACGGTCCAATTTCCATCACTGCGGAATAATTAACTCAGTGCTATTACACGATTGTTTTGATATCAACTGAAACTTTACGGACCATACAGGTGACCAATGCAGCTATAGCCAACATGAGGCAGCCTTTAAAATAGTCTCGACGAATCGTAGAAGTGGAATAATTGATGCAAAGGATAACGCACAAGCTCGTAATTCATGACTGGGAGGCACAACTTAACTCAAAGGATAAGCTGTATAAGTAAATTGTATGCCTTTTGCACGAAAACTCAGCCCCTTCTCGTGATATGTTTATATTCTCGATAAACTATGGGTGAAATATTTCAATATATCGTCTAATCTGCTGATTAATTGCGTATTTACCAGGACATCCATTTTCGTTGCATGATTGAGAGCGCACGCTGTCCCCTTCACAGTCAGCTCCTCCGAACGCGGGCGCAGGATTAGTACATGATCGACGAGACGTTTGAAATACCACCACCACACGATAGAGAACATGTTCCCAGTCTCTCCACTCTCGTCCACATACCGTCAACTGCGCATTTAATAGTACTTCATGTTAGTGGTAGTCTAGTTAATATGAAGTTAATATGAAGTTTATTTTTATTATTTAATGGCGGGGGAAATGGAGAGGATACCTTTACGGCTGATAGCTAAAATATAATCGCTGGCGTGGAGCTGAATCAGTTTAGGTGGTTTGAAGACTATGTTGCTGACTTTGTTCACGTTAAACAATTTTATTTTAGTTGAGGGCGCATTGCCATGCCTATGTCACAATTCTCAAGTGCCCCAAACCGTTGTTACTACCTGTAGTGGCCGCCATATTGATTCATTGAAGTTTAGATTGAATTTAAAGTTTTAAATGCAGTCCTCGGACATTTTGGGTGACCGATTTTGGCGTATAGCCTGTTCCAGACCCTCGGCTATCGTTTTTTTTTCCTGTATGCGCTTTTTCGCTTCGCCCGCGATTTTTTGCACGTCCCCACCAGGGGCGGATCCAGGATTTTTTTGATATGGGGGGGTCCCAGGGTTTTCCAAAAAATGTGAAAACAATTTTTGGAACTAGACGACAGTACAGTAAAGGCGTGGAGGGGGTGGAGGGGGCCCTCCCCAGAAAAATGAGATCTTAGGCTCAGAAAAGTGCATTTCGGTGGATCCTGGAGATGGTTTTGCTATGGATAATGGAGAAAGCAAAAAAACCCTAAGGTTTGATAGGGTATCCAGACCAGATCCAGCCCCCCCCCCCCCCCCCCCCCCCCCCCCCTCCGACCCTCCCCCTGAAACAGGGGCCAAACAGACAGTTATATTTCGGGTTATTGAATAAATGATTAGTATTGCGTGATTAAAACAGCTAGTAACTTACCGAACCTTACAAAGAGTTGAGGAAGTAGAGAACAAAGCCGGAAAAAGAAATTCGTATTATTTTAAAAATGAAACGGAAGATAGCTGTCATTGTTTTTCAGGTATGAAGCAATTTGATTATATTAAGCTCTGAATTATTTTATTTTATGTATCTATTTAGAATCATTTAAATTAATTAAAACTATATTATAACAAAAAAAATGCATGCACATGCACAAGATTATGGAATCATTAAAGACAAAAAAATAGATGCCCTATTTATTAAGGAAGTATAAGTTAAATGTCTTTACTTGGACATGGTTCGTCATTGCAGAGCGCACGTCATTGCTGTCTCCACTGCAGTGCTGGCCTCCGTATCGTGGCGGGGATTGGTACATTCGTGATCGACTCTGTGTTCCACACCTGCACACGTGACACTGCATAGCTCCAGTCCCCCGACGGTCCAATTTCCATCAACTGTGGAATACATGAACTCAGTGCTATAAACACGCGTGATTTCACGAGTTTGCGCTTGTTACAAAAAAAAAATGTTGCTATCTGCCTCACACTTGACAGTCCACACAGTCGCACAATGCAGCTAGCCAACATACGTTTCGTCAATAAGCTGTGATAGGCCACTACTCAACCAATCAGATGCGACTTGATTGCGACCAATTTGCGACTTGAAACAACCTCTGTCACTTCGAAAAAACACCCAGATTTACTCTCCAACTTTCTTTTCCGGACACCACAAAGCCGATTTTCCTTCATTCATATTTTGATGAAATAGCTGCATTTTTCCAAACAAACTCAGAAGCGTTTGTGTTTCTGAACCGTTTCAAGAGGGAAAGCCACTCAGGATCAACCAATCATGTCCTCGATCATCTTATAGTGATGACAAACAGCGACATAAGCCTAAGCGCAAGCGCTTATAAGCAGAAGCATAAGTTAGAGCAACAAACACACTCTTCTTCTTATGTTGTCCTCACAAGGAATCACAGCGGCAAAAGCAAAAGCAAAAGCACACGGACGACAATTAATACAGTACTGTCCTATGTCAAAACCTCACCTTCGTGTAATAAGTTAAAAGACCTTAAAAAAATACGTGATTGGCAACAAACTGTTAAAACTATACTTTAACAAGAAAGGATGATCCTCATCCTTGACTTATATTGATATGGTTAAGCTATGCCTCCTGAGTCAAGGAAAGCCTGCGAATAAGGCCGCCTTCCATCGCGCCCCGCTTACAGCGTAGCGAGAAAGACGGGACCGCTGCTAGCGGACGCGATGGAAGGCGGCTGTATTCGCAGGCTAGCTCAAGGGATTTAGTTTGCATCCGACTGCCTTATCTAGTCAGCATATCCTTGTATATTTTCTCAGTCAGGTCTTGTACTACATAATAATGTACGTATAACAAATTTTAAAGTCATGTAGTAATGTTGATCTTAGGTTCGTCAGGGATATGAGAGATGAATACATCAACCATACTTTCAATGCATTGTCAAGCAGACAACGACGAGGAGAATGAAGGAGACTCAAAAGTTACAACCACATTTTATTGACTCAAGGTTTCTGGGAGTGAAACGGTTTAAATGCATGGATGGTTATCAAGTCACATACCTGGCAAGGGTCTTCGTTACCATGAGCGACTGAGTACACCTTCCCCAAAGCAATCCTGTCCTCCATGAGCTGGTGGGGGATTAGTGCAAGTTCTTATACGATTCTGAGTTCCTCCTCCACACGTCACTGGACAGATTTGCCAGGGTCTCCACTCGGCCCAGAAACCATCAACTATATATTGAAGTAAAAAGTTTTAAAAATGATAATACATATATTGTCAAGGTGATGGTGAATTTCACTAAGGTTGGTAGAAACACATTAAGAAAGATATTATTCTGTCAGTGACATAAGCTATTCGGAAAATAATTCCGATTTCTCCCAACTGAAGTCGAGCCTATGACCTTCCGCACACCGGTCGGACGCTCTACCACTGAGCTACAGTAGATTCGAGGGAGCTTAAAGGCCATATAACTAGGTTCAAGTGTGACAAACATCCCGCATACTAGGACTAGATTTGTCGATGAATGAGAATTTGTGGAAAGAAATGATGGTATATTTTAAGGTCATTCCATCGAAATAGAAGTTACACTGGGAAGTTTCTGAAACTTTCCTAGTTGAACATTGTGATGTAATGTTTCAAAATATAGAATAAAAAGAATAGGTCACCAGCCCCGCGAAAGAGATATAATCGACTAAAATACCTCATAATTCCTTACAAAATCAACCAAAAACACGTATTTTTTCACGTTTTCAGTGATTATTAATTTTCCTGCACTGAGAATTGGTTTATACTCCTTGTATAGAAAAAAGATGATTACTAGACTTAAATATGCGAAAAAAATGATAGGTCCCCACGCTCGTTTACGAGAAAACGATCATTTACCTCTCTGGCGAGCATAACCACAATGAAAAAGCCGCCATGTTTTTAAATGTGCGCGCGCTAATTACGCGCGAAATTATGCGCAGAAAGGATGCGCAGTGCAATACTAAGGAATGTCCTTAAGCTAGGTAGAAATATGAGAGAGATATTATTCTGTCAGTGACACAAGCTACTCGGAAAAATAAGTGCGAGCTCTCCCACAGGAGTCGATCCTATAACCTTCTGCACACCGGTCGGACGCTCTACCACTGAGCTACAGGAGACTCGTGGGAGCTTAGGCCGTCAGTATAAAGCTCCCACGAGTCTCCTGTAGCAGTGGCAGAAAGTCTGACCGGTGTGCCATAGTTCGACTCCTGATGCATGGAAGAACTCGGCAGAGTTCTATGATAAACTGACACTAGACCTCTTTAGCTTGGTTTTTTTGTTTGTTTTGTTTGTTTGTTGCCCCATTTCAGACCATGTGATGTTACTCTAGAGAATTGTTTCTTTCAATTGAATCATATTCACATGTACATGAACGCATAATTCTTATATAGAAAAAGGAACAATTCTCTAGAGAAAATCGCATGATCCGAAAAGAGCAATTTACATACGAATCTACTGGAAGAGATCTACTGTACACCAGGACGCGTACATGTAACTTACCTAAACATGGTATCGCATTGCAAGGGCGGACCTCCTTGCTGTCCCCAGGACACTGCTTTCCCCCCAAACTCCGGAAGGGATTGTCACAGGCCCGTAACTATTCTGTTCGCCTCCACCGCACGACAATGTACAAGCTCCCCAATCGTTCCAGTCGGACCAGTTGCCATTCACTACAATGTTAAATATCGAGAGACAGTGTTTCATCCGATTTCCAAACACCGAGAAGAGATTCAAAAATACGACGCAGAGCGGATCGCCTAGTCGACCATTTTTATAAGAACGTTGAGGATGAAAAAGGTTACAATGTAAAACTTAAGAACATGTTAACGACATAAATCATGGCTGAAATGTAGTAAAGAACATTTTACTCCACCCGTTTATACAAGATTGAATACATATAGCATTATATCACTGACGTACAATATAGTTTTGCCGTATCGAAATGTGCAATTATAAAATGTCTAGTCTAGAAATAACATGTAAATTAAGAACATTTCAAGGCTCACACCGGGGGGGGGGGGGGGGGGGGGTACTCCCGACAATTTAGGATAGGTGTGTGCCGCCAAGGTTCTCAAACCTGGCCCTATTTAGGGTAAAAAATCGAGAATTGATACCCTTTTTAAGGCCCAAAACCCCAAAATGGCACCCTATTTAAGGGAAAAAAGATAACGCACGTACGCAATACAACTTGCTATAAACGTCCTTTTAAATCGCTTTGTTAAATTTATAACGTGTATTCGGGCGTGTAGTACAGTTTTAACAGACCATATATTTTTCGTTTTGCGCGTTGGGGTGTTTAGATACTGCAATTTAGGGAACCCTATCTAAGGAACCCTATCTAAGGATCACAATACCAAAAGGATACCATATTTAAGGACTGAGCACCTCATAAACCCTACCCTATCGGGCGCACATACCTATATAGCGTATATAAGGGAGTACCCCCCGGGGCTCACATTGTCCAAAAAAAATTAAAAACGTTCAGTCCTGGCTCAGCCTCAGCTCAAAAATTAGACGCTCTTAAAAATAAAGAAGAGTGTAACACTTTACCTGGACATTTTTTTTCCGTCAATTCCTTGACCAATCCTTTGAGCACCACAAAATTTTCAGCCAAGTACACATCGTTGTCAGTTGAGGCGAGTGTCAAAAGATCCAATATGCCTGTGGCTGCCCCGATACCCAGTGATATCACTCTGACACCTTTATCTTTTAGAGGTTGAACAGCTGCTAGGAGAATGTCTGAAGCGAGAACCCCCTCTGCAGTGGTCTGCTTACCATCCGTCATGACTAGAGCAATCTGAGAGGTTCAACGAAATCACAATATGTTGTTTCAGAGCGGTTTTTTAAGTAATAGAGAAATTGCTACGCTCTGTGATTGGCTTTAAAAATTCGCCCACCTTCTCAACCAATCAGATGCAAAACCAAACCCAATCGCGACTCACACACGCGTTTTCCCGCGCTTGGAACCGGTTACGTATTTGCTTCGAGTTTTCATTGGCTCATAGTGTTGTTTGCGTTTGGCCATTGTAAAAGGCCATTTCCGAGTTGCCTTTCCAACTAGAAAAAGGCCTATTGCTTTGGTTTTGGTTTGACGACACTCATGTAGAAAATCGTAATCAGGAGGAGACGAGGAGAGGAAGGAGAGGAGGCGGCTGCTGACTTCAGTATAGGAGGTGTACCTACATAAGCCGAACGACATTGCATGATTTGGCTGAAAGCTAACCGTGCCGCTTTATAGATCAGAGTGCGATGGAAATCACTGGTCTCGGACTTTTGCTTGACCAGGAAAGTTAACTATTTCACACCCAAGAAAGGAAGGAAAAAATCTTGAGTTTCATTTTGCAAAATTGTCAAAAACAAACAACACCACTTGAGAGTACTACTCGATAGCTTTCATTTGAATGGTCACACACTAGGATTTCATCTACAGACTCAAAAGTTATAACCACCTTGTACAGCATAATAAACAGTACTACATGAACTTACTGCTCAATAGCTTTCATTTGAATGGTCACACACTAGGATTTCATCTACAGACTCAAAAGGTACAATTAGTGACTCACATTTATTGACCAGTTAAGGTTTGACTCTGGGACAGTGAAAGGGTTAAGGAATATAAAGAATGACCAAGAGTCTGCCTTAACTTACCTTCAGTACATCTTCCCTCATTCCGCCTTCCTCGGTAAACACGTCTTTATCCGCCAGTTCCAAAGCCTTGTCTATGTATGTAAAACCACGGGAATGAGGAATGTTACGAACTTCCCTTGTAAGATTAGCTGCGTTCAACTGCGACCCGGTGAAATCGTTAAACCTCAGTTGAACTGAGGCTTTACTGCTGTATTCCACGATAGCGACATGTGTACCCTCTTGTGATATATCGAATCCGTCCACCATTTCTTCGATGAACTCTAACAGTCTTTTGAAGTTCCGTCTGCTTATACTGCCTGACGTGTCCACAATCATGGCAAAGTCCAGGGGAACAGGACAGCCGTCTGTGTATGAATATGAATCATACATCATCATACATACATCGAGTCATGTTTATTTACCGTCGGATTTAAAGAGTACAGTAGCTGAATAGCTAATATCTACAAGCAACCGTGACGGACAACACACTCATAAAGAATTACAGGCCTGACCACGACACCGGGAACTTCGAACAGTGTAGGGGGTTCTTTTACGCCCCCTTCGAATTTACATGTAGGATGAAGGAGACTAGGCCAACGGCTTAACGTCACCGCCCAATGACTCGATCATCTTAACTGAGCCAGCATGATCTTACCAATTATTTTGAATGGATAAAACATCAACAATAATTGGCTCTCTTGATGAAAATGAAAACTAATCAAATCTACCCGTGATTACAAAGTTTTGAAAGACCAGTAAATAGCTAGAAAGATAGATAAGATTTTGCCGCGGTCCTTATGATCAGCACCACGAAACGCGACCTCTGGCCAGGCTGGGAAAACAAAGACGAGAGAAAAAACGTACTCTGCGCAAATCGTCCGGCCAGAGGTGGCGATTCGCGGCCTCTGGGTAAGAGAATGTCATTGTACTGACTTTGAATCCAGGGGGGGGGGGGGGGGGGGGGGGGCACTCCCATATATAAGCTATACGGGTATGTGCAGCTGTGAAAGGTATGGTTTTTTTAAACCAAAACGAAACTAAACTAAACTAAACTAAACTAGACTAAACTGCTTAAAAAAAGCAGTTTAGTCTGGGATAGGGTATAGAAATCAGAGAGTTTTGGACTAGAATAGGGCATCATTTACAGGAAAGCTGATCAATGGTATGGAGAATTTAGTCCTAGAATAGGAATTGACACTCGGAATTGAAAGAGTCTTGCATAATAAATGAAGCTTACATCATCAATACAGTTTTATTGATGAAAATAAATAAATCATAAGAGTATGTTCTTAAAAAAAAATTAAATCATTAGCACTCCAGGTGATTACGGCGACTTTAATAGCAGCTTTCATAACAGAAAGAGTTTCTGGAAAATGGGATAGGGAAAGGGTAGGGATAGGATAGGGATTTCTGGTTTCTAGTCTAGAATAAGGTTGCAAAATGCAGCTGAACATGGTCTGGTTTCGAGTAAGGGTTTCAGAGTTCCAGCGGCACACCCCCACCCAAAACATCACATAGTACCTCCCCGGGCTTTGAATATTTACTTACCAAGGACACGTGGTTTTACACAATTCAGAGAGCAACCCCCGTCTGTTGAGGAAGGACAGCATTTGCTTCCCTCAGGACAAGTTGAATCCGAAAAACAGACATTCTCAATCCTCCGACTGCATTGGCTAGCGACTTTTGAAATTGTAGGACAACTTACGCTTGCTGAAATGAAATTACACGTTTCATGTTAGAACGGATAAAATAAATAATTAGGATAGCGAGTCTGATTGGGGCTTACGTATGTGGCCGGACTTACAAGCCGGCAATAGAAAAAGACTACAGTCGAAGTTCCCGTAAGCGGACACCCTCGGGCTGCTTACAGGAATGTATAAATACAGAGTTTGTATGAGCTAACGGGGTTATGCTAAGGCGGGCCGTAAGTAGAGCTGTCCGCTTACGAGAGTGTCCGCTTAGAGTTAGAGTAGTTCTACTCCTCAAAATCTGCCCTATTTAATTTTATTTCCTTGTTATTTTATCTAAGATTTGTGTTGATAGGAAGCGATATTATTCTGAAAAGCCATAACAGGACTGTTATTGTATAGTGGAACCGTGCGGTCTCCAAGATGTTTCGTGTAATCAGAATGCAAGCAAAATTTCATTATCGAGCGAGCGCATGCAGATGTGTGCGTGCAGCTCCAACTCATATTTATCTCTCAATCTAAAATTACGGAAACTATATAATAAATATTTGTTGTATTTCCTATATTAAACGCCCACTATCGATTATAAGCGCCCCTCCTCCAAATAAGTGCCCACAAATAATCATGAAATTGATAATATAAACCCCCGGGGGGGGGGGGGTACTCCGCAAAATTTTTGGTGGGGGTGTGCGGCCCGCTTCTTGAAACCCTTACCCTATTTCAGACCAAAATATGTGATTTTTGATACCCTATTTCAGACCTATAAAATTAGTACACGTGTCTAATACATGACTTCAGCTACCCAGGAATGGGTTCCATTTGCGCAAACATTTGAAAAGGGTTTCAAATTCCCCGATGTTAATAGAAAAAAAAGTTTCGTCTAAAAGCCAAACCAAATTCCAGGCCAGAGTGTACAAAACATACCCTATTTCAGACCAAAACGGCTCAAAAACCATACCCTTTGAGGCGGCACATACCTATATAGTTTATATAAGGGAGTACCCCCCCCCCCCCCGGGTATAAACCCACCACCCCTTAAACGGCAGTCACAATGAATGTAAGAAAACGAATGTAACAGAAGGCGGAATTACTCCAGGTTTCTTGAAAACAATAAAATTGACTAAAATATAATTGAATTATGTATATTGAAAAGGGAAAACCTGAAATTTGAAATAAGCGCGTGGGAAGGATCTACGGTATTTAATATGACGGCTTCAGTTGTCAGCTTTGCTCGACTAAAGGCTCTCAAAATACACCCTGGCGCGCAAAAACAAACCACCATGTAAAAATAGAAAATCATTAATAAGGTGCAGCAATAGAAATGTAAATGTTTTAAATTTTAATTTAAATACCAATAATAAGCCGAACAGTTATTTTTTATTATATTTGATCTGACACGGCTTTGTGTGTGTCTTCTATATATAAACTTTGTTGTGTGTCTTTGTGTGTGTCTTCTTCCGAAGAAAAACAAAAACTTGTTTGACGTCATTTAATTTCTCAACTAAATTTCAGTTGATAAATGTTAATACTTCCGTTCTGATGTTCGCGTGTTTGGTAAATCCCATAAATCCTTATTATATCTTGCTGTTAGTGTCAATACGACTTGAGCTTTATTTTGTTCGTGTGTGCATGTATTATAAAGTCGAGAAAGCAAAAAAAAGAAGGCTCGAGGTTAGAAGAGATTGTATGCTTTTTTCACTTTTCGTCGCGGCCTTTTAAAACCTGAATTAAAACAAACATGTCCATCACTCCCATTTATTCAAGTCCCAATTGGTATTTTTCGTTACTAAAATGGATCCTATCGTTTTCTATAATAGTAACCAGATGTTGATGCAATAAATGAACACACTTTTAACAGCAAGGGAAACTGACAGACAACCTTAAAGAGTAGACAAATGTTGATGCAATTCAATAAAAGGCTATCTGAGGGTCGACTGATCTTAGCGTTGACTTCTCTCGTGCTCTCTATTATATTAGTCATTTCCGTTTTCGTGACGAGTGAGGTTTATTCTAAATGCTCTTTGCTGCTGCCCGCGTGGGTAATGGCTTCCGTCCAGTAAGCCACTACCCCTCTGAGCTGAGACCTGCATTTTCATTTGTCTGTTATAAACACTAGCTCTGTTGTTTTTTTACGGGTAGGGGGCATTTCAATGTTTATGACTTTCTAGAGCCAACTAATGATGTGCCTCGTTCCGAGAGGTAGTGGGCTAACTCCGTCAGGCGCACGGTTGTCCTTAGAGGGCCTGGGTGCGAGTATAATCAGCTGTCATTTCAAATGGGTCATTTGTCTTCTCCTACTTCATTTTCTCTCACCAAAGAACAGTGAAAACTTCATAAAATTGTAAAACACACTCCTCAGTGTAGAGTGGGGTATTTTACGCATTTAAATAGAAGGAATTCCTTACGTGAGTGCCTCTCCAAACTTTTTAAGTACTAGCATATCTTTTCTGTCTCCAACGGACAACTTGAGGCCACTTTAATAATTAATTTACTTTCTAGTAGAACTTTCGTTTAGCTGTGCACGATCGTCGTATGAAAGCTGTGATATTTCCAAGTTTTTTACTTTATCCGAGGTTTTATATAACCACTAAGACTTTTTGCCGCTTAATTTGTCAGCCTAATTCTGTTTAGAGATTTTTTTTAAGCGTCTTCTTGTCCAAACATTCCACACATAATACACCGCAAGCATCGTGCCGAGCATTATTTGGCTGTGGGTCATGAAAGATGGAAATCTTTTCGACATAAAAGTCGCTTCATCATAAGCAAGACATAGTATCACGTTGATCACGATAAACGACGATCCATGCACGGATCCAGACCGGCTTACACCGTTTTACGGAAATCGGTCAAATTTTCCAAATGACTCAAAATCGAGGGAAATACATAGACTAACTTTAGAGAGTGATAATCTAAAAACGTTTGCCTCCGGACTTCCATGATAGATTCGGCGCTCAGACTCTAGTAAACCGGTCACGTTTTTTCCTGGATCCGCGCCTGCGATCAACTGAAACTACAACTGACAACCTGTGTCGGCTATGTGGCCTACAGTATGAGTTATGTTAAGACCACTTAGTTCCTATTAGAAGGCATGTTCATATATATTTAATCTAACTAGTGTCGATATTAAAATGGTTTGGTTTTTACATACATGCTTTCTCCATCTATCACTGACTATGGTATGATGATTTTGCCTAATCGAACAAATCAGCGACCGATGTAATGATAAAAGCAAACACGAACCTTATTAAAAAAAAATTAATGATAGATTGAAATAGAGCGATCGCTCTTTACATACCTAAAGGCTAATTTACACGCACGATTTTCCGGCCTGATTTCGGCTTTTATTGGTATAGGCGAGGATGAAAATCGGCCCGATTTATTAAAATATGTGGAGCTGCTACAGATTTTTAAAAATCCGGGCGATTTTCGTCTGCTCGGTCATTTTCTTAATCAAAATCAAATCAGACCGAGAAATCGTAAACTGTAAATTAGCCTTTAGCCTTATAGTTCATCTCAGCTCTAACTTTTCGACATGGCACGTACACACACAGTTAAAAGTTACAACCGCTTACAACACATGTACAGTATATTGTTACCTTTTATAATATATAAACAATGTATAAGAGTAATCAACAATGATACTTACTATATCCAATGGTAGCTGGTATTTTCGGTAAAATAAACAGGATAGAGATCAATCCTAAAATCTTCATTAATACTGCCATATGCTTGCCTTCGTCCTTGCCTTCGCTGCGTCGCCTGACTTTCCGTTGCGTTTATGCTCGTTTTTAGATCGCAAGAGATTAAATCTGCGTGATAATGAAATGTCAACATATAATGTAACGGACACGCCCATTTGCGTTCGTAGTTGCAATAGTTCAGCGTACACTTTGAGTTACAAATAGAGAACAATTAAACTTGTTGTCTGCTTGGGTCACAAACTGTTGGGGGGTCAGTTTTCCCCTTTTATAATACAGTCGAAGCTCTCTAGCTCTGAGCGGACAATCTCCTAAGCGGACAGCTCTACTTACGGCCGCCTTGACAAACCCTGTTTGAACTCTAGCTCAAGTACAAACTCTGTATTTACACATTCCCGTAAGCGGCCAGTTCCAGTTGCGGACACTTTTTCTGTTTCCCGAGGGTGTCCGCTTACGGGAACTTCAACTGTATTTTTTTATTTATTTATCTTTACTCTCCTGTGATAAATTTAGGTTGTTTATCATTCCGAAGAGCTGATAGAGAACAATAACCCGCTAATTCAGTTCACCTTTGATGTGTCAGCAGTGACCAAACATATCTCGAATAGCCTGCCAAAGTTGACACATGGAAGCATTTTGAACAGTCCGGAAATTATCAAAAGGAATTTATTCTTTATTGATATATCTACACGAATAGTCAATACTGAAAATTCATTCTAGTGTATAGAGATACAAGAGAATTATTATTTCTTCAAGTCGCGAGCTTGAGTGAACATATAGTCTTACAAAATTAGTAGCTGAGATCTCGTCTTTCTCAGGAGATCCCTTCTAACTTTTAATCTGTATCTGCACAATGCTTCAGATTATCATTAAACCCCTTACTTTTCTTCGAAGCAGAGTGACCACGATTATTGATTTGCACAACAGTTTTCTGAACGCCATGAAATGATTTTGTCTTTCAAATGACAACTTGTTCCGATCCATATTACAGCCCGTGTGAAGGGGGGGGGGGGGGGGGGGGGGGGGACTACCATATGAAAGTGACGGGGATGATCGTCGTCCCCGTTTAGGGGTGTAAATTAGGATTTGGTCCCTAGGGTGTTCAGGACGGAACGGCGATATTTTAGCATCAAGGTATCTTTTAGGGTTGCACGCAGAAATAATTAAAAAAACACCGTCATACCGTGTATAATGGTATCTTTTAGGGGTAAAAAAAGGCTAGAGCCACTCCCAGATTGGTCCCTTTTAGCTTTAGGAGTGTAATTTGAAATTTCCGACGAGCATCCCCGTCACTTTTATATGGGAGTCCCCCCGGGTATTACAGCCTCTCTATCTTCAATTATTTTGTTAAGAATGAACTGATGTATACCGTCTTGAATGTAAACATCTCTTGATGTAAAGGATTCCTCAGACACAAAATGTTATTTGCATTGGTGATAGCATGCACGATTCTGATCGTATATTAAGCAGCCAGTTTACAGCGTGTTAAAGTCAGACCGATTCTATGATCGTGTTTATTTCACCTTTTGGCCTTATTAGAAATGACTTATCATTACGGTTCCATTCATATTCACAGTCTATGTTTGGCATTTCGTTAATTAGGTAAAATAGCTTGTTTATTTAACCTTGATGTCTGGGCAATATTGCGCGTATTTGGTTCCAGATGGCAATTTCAAAGTTTGTTTATTGAACAATTAATCACCGTACTCTAAACCCTTATTTCCAGCAACTCATAACCAGTTCTTCAATTGA
The DNA here is from genome assembly GCA_029204205.1 of Desmophyllum pertusum. Taxonomy (NCBI): domain Eukaryota; kingdom Metazoa; phylum Cnidaria; class Anthozoa; order Scleractinia; family Caryophylliidae; genus Desmophyllum; species Desmophyllum pertusum. The sequence goes on from MU826863.1 coordinate 420,685, forward strand.
AATTCAGTAGACTACGGACGGTCCCTCATAGAGTGGTAAAGTGTGACGTCACAAATTTTCAAATTTGCGAAATTATGAAATGTGATCAGCTATTCAGAGGAAGCATGCCAAAAACGTCCACTTGCCAAAATTAGCTCCATTGTAATTTGCGGCCGAGATATCGAGGTTCAAAGTTTGGTACCGTCCCATACAAACCCGGGATACAAACCTCTCTAATTTTGCGCCTGTTCTAAACTGAAAGAACAGACGCAAAATTAGAAGGGATTGTATGGAGAAATTAAAACCTAAAGTGTCCATATCTCGGCAGCAAATTGCAATGAAGACGTTTTTTGGCAAGCTTCCTCTGAATACGTTTTTGGCTTCATAATTTCGCAAATTTAATATTTGTGACGTCATGACTTTAGGAGTCAATTTTTCTCAGGGATAGTGGAATGGGAGAGCACGCGAGCGCGCGCGCGAAAATCACCTAGAAGAAAAATGAGGGACAGTGCTCGTAGTCTAGAAATTCAGCTGTTCTATGAACATATTATAACTGCGGCAAAGGTCTCTCTATGCCACAATACTATACAGTAAAACATTGTTTCGATAATTTAAGTCGGATGTTTTCTTATTCTCACGCAACTTTGCTAAAGTACTGAAAGGTTTACATATTGTTTCAATAATTTAATTCGAGGTTTTCTTACTTCACACGCAACTTTGCTACAGTAGAAGGGTTTACACATTGTTTCAATAATTTAATTCATGGCTCTGCGGTTGATTATCACGCAACCTTTGCTATTGTAGAAAGCGGGGTGTTACACATTGTTTCAACCTAAATTCTAATGAAATTTTAAGAGGTTTAAAGAAGGTTTACTGTAGAAAGAAAATAATTTTTGGAACACCAACAGACAGTTGATACCCACGCGGGTGCTCTTGGCGTGGTTATCAACTGTCGTCAATTGTCAATCTACTAATTTTTAACTTCAATTCTAATTTTAAAACTACATTAAAATCTTCAATATTTCTTATTTCCCTAATTTTACAACTCCTTTGAGAGAAAACTATTTCCTCCCCAAAATACCCAAAAATCACCCAAAAATTTACTGAAAACACCCCATAACATAGATTCATGGGATGAGTGGAGAGTTTTTCAATAATTGCTTGAAACGCGAACGAGATATTTCCATTAAACCCATGTTAAGTGGCGGAAAAATGGCATTCAGGTAGAATCCCGCCTTATAAGTGGATTTCCTTAATTTACGATACTTATTTTAGAAGCTTTTGTCCTTTAATTTTCTCACGTCACACGCATGAGCGCAAGGTAAAGTCACTTTGTTTACATTTTTTACGATCAAAATGCCATGACAGTCAGTGAAAAATGTTTCTTCGTAAACTAAGTAGTTATATGTGATCGTGATTCATGCTTAGATTCATGCATGCGTGATGGAGTCAGTTCAGGCACGTACACGTGCTAATAAAATTAGCGCACATTTCTGAAAGATAACCCACCAAGTAATAGTTGTGTCATCTGTTATTGATCACTAGCTTGTTTTAATTAATTAATTAATTATTTAACTAATTATTTTAAAATGTTTTTAATTGGTTTATTCGCTACCACCCAAACGGTCGGTGGTTTAATTACCAATTCAACTAAAAGAGGGACTGCTCGCAGTCTACAATTCAACGAAAATTCGTGCTTAACTGTTTGTTTTATGCAACAAATTGATTTTGATTACAAGGCTGGCAGTAAGGCAAAGGGCAAATTTATTGGCCGATATTTTGATTGTATTACAGTCCGGCGAACCTCCACTAACGGCCACCTCTCTACAACAGCCAAGATTTTTCGTCCCGATCGTGTGACGATCGATACATTTTGTTCTTATTGAAACCTCCCTACAACGGCCACCTCTCTACAACGGCCAGGTAATTCTTCTCCAGGATGGCCGTTGTAGAGAGGTTCAGCTGTAATTTCTTTCATTATAGCCCTGGCCCTAAGGAAGACTAGTTCTGCTAGTCGAAATATCGGCCAATAAATCTGTCCTTTTGCCATAAAGCCGGCCTTAAAATCAAATTGTTTCAGCTAAAAAGTTACGTCTAGCAAGAAACAACACACTAGCCCAGCTTTTTATTTTTACGTTGTTTGGTTGTCTGTATTCAAAAGTTTTAAAACATGCGCACTGCTTCTTTAGCACAGGAAAAGCTATCCTACCAATTAAATGCATTTATTTGTACCAAAGAAAAATTACAAAATTCCGGAATGTGTTCTACGAAGCAGGTATTTTAAACGAAAACTTTATCAAGGTTGCAATGCAAAGCACTTTTATAATTTTGAGAATTCTTGCTATGCGATATAATATATACAGCCGTTAACAAAGCCTTAACCCTTTCACCCCCAGAAGTGCTGTTCAAAACTGAAGAAAAAATCTTGAATTTCATCTTGCCAAATTGTCAAAAACAAACAGTACCACTTGAAAGTACTGCTCAATAGCTTTCATTTGAATGGTCACATTCTAGGGTTTCATCCATAGACTCAAAAGGTACAGCCACATTTATTGACTCAAGGTTAAACTCGACCCGTCCACAAGCGCTTTATCGACAAAACACTCTTCCCAGACACTGAAATGTATCCAAAAGGTGCGCGCCCCCCAAATTTAATCCAGCGAGCTCTGTCAGTAAACATTCTTTTGGCTGTTGAGTTGCAAGCTGGTTCAAGACATGTTGTATATGTTAAGCCTTGCGTCTTGACACAGCACCGGAAATCTTACGCGGCTTAACGTCGGTTTAAAGTCTCACATCGCCTTATCACGGAAATATTCATCTTGCCAAAAACGTGATTTTTTTGCTTATCCATTTTACTTGGTCTTCACTATACATATTTACAAACACCTCCGCAAAATCTCGTGCTATGAAACTGTTGTGTGTTATGCCCCGCATGACCCAACCAACTGTTTTATCTCAATATCCAGTGAGCTATGGTATGTTTTAAATAAATATTGTTTTCTGTTGTTTTTGCTGTGGAGTTGCAAACTAAACCGGAAGTCAATAGTTTACGCATGTCGCGCAAAGCAGGCTGGTCAATAGCCTGCGTCGCAGACGGACTTGACCGCCGGTAATGCATACCGGCGGTCAAGTCCGTCTGCGACGCAGGCTAGCTGGTCAATTTTGCCAAGTAAAACACGAATCTCCAAAAATAGCCCTTGGTTGTAAACAGGAAACCTAGGGGAAGATTATTGGCCAGGCCTTATATTCCACGTACGTTGAATACTTCATGTCCAGTGCGTTCCACTCGGCAGATAAACAAACACATAGAAGCTAGTATCCTACATATGAAAATAAATTCAAAAGCTTACGCGTACAGTTAGCGCGTGCTGATCTTGTCACAGCGCGCGCGAGCTCTGAAATTTTCCTTTCAATCCAATCAGAGTACTCTCCCGTAGAGGGAGAACATCTGGGTACGAGATTAGTGAAATCCCATTCTTAAAAGTACATGCAGACCCTGGCAGTCAGTTGAATTATGCCGGACCGAGTTAACTTGGCAATTTCTCAGGACAATGGTTAATTCTTAGTAAAATATAGATTTTTTAAATAGATAGTTATTGTTTCTGGTTATTCAGGGAGTTTGAAGAACATTTTGAAAAGACTCTTTGTACATGCATCTGACGCATACAAATGGCGCGTACGCGAGATACAGCGCGCGCACTTACACCGAGTCGGCGATTTCAGTTGAGAAGATCTGGGTACGAGATTACACCAGAACTCGTTTGAAACAGAAGAAAAAGGCGACTTGGAAATGACCTATTGTTCCCCGTCTCGAGAGTCGCGTCTGAGAAATACTGAAATAATTATTTGATCCAATACAAGTTGTCTAAATATTTCTCTAGGTATCCACCAATTGGCAAATGGTTTCATGCCGCGGCGGTCTGGGACAGAAACGGAAACGAGGCTCGCTTGTTCCTCGCACTGGCGAAGAGCTAACTAATATCACAGGTGAATCGAAGTATTTATTTTCCTATTGCCAACAATTCAAACGCGAACAGAAAACAAACAGACTTCCTGTGCTCGATCAAGAAACGGCTTGGACTGCTACATTAATAACATTATTTATATGGCTGGCTCTTTGAGCGGTCAAGATGAAGCAACTCCTGTGCTGTGATTGGATACCCACGCGGTCAAGATGGAGCCATCTTGACCGCTCGGGATGTCCCGCTGTGTTCTCACAAGAAAACCTTTCAAAAAACCGGTTCAAAAAGCTTTTCGTTCGTAATTTTCACGAAGAAAAATATTTTCCGAGACAACCCAAATGTCTTTTTTGTCTCTTTCTATCGATGAAGTCCGAAAACAAAGAAATAGAAGAGAATAAAAACAAAGAAAACAACAATGTTGACGTAGCTGGAGTAAAATGAAGCGCGCGCATCTCTTCTCTCGCGCGCGCCCTCTAAAATTTCGCGCTCTTCTCCACTCATAACTCCTTAAGGTGATTCCTTGGTAAAAGAACCAAACATAGATTTCCGATGAAACTTGGTACACTTTTGTAACAAGTCAAGGAGATAATAAAAACGTGATAAAAAGAGGGGGTCACCGTGCTCGTTTCCACGCCACAATGCTGACGAGTGCGGTCATTTTGGCCCCTTTTGGCAAAAACCGTGCGCAGCAAATAAGCTCGATGTTTTTCAATGCAGCCCGTGATATCGCACAGAGTTTGACTTTATCCATTGTTTATTCACCGACGTTCCAGAAAAATGTCTTCGATTTCCTTTGTATTTACTTTACACTCCAAAAGTAGATTCAAATTGGATATGCGCTGTGGGACCGTAGTGGCTCCCTCCGGAGAATTTAGTTAAATTGCCAAAAAAAACTGATCATAGATTTCTGCCCATTTTTTCTTGTGTAATGTAGCGTACCGTTCTTATTAAATTATGAAATAAAAATGGGGGTCACCGCGCTTGTTTAGAAGAAAACGACCATTTATTTCCCAGCCAAGCTTAGCCTGAAAGAAATCCTGTAATGTTCTGTATGTGCGCGCGCTCGTACTCACGCTAAATGACGCGTGGCGCGCGCAAATGACGCAAGAAATTATGCGCAGTAAGGATGCGCAATGTAGAATTGTGTCGTGTAAATCAAACCTACAACTCGCTTACGATTATCGTGTACGACACGAAAAATGTCGTAGGATTTTGAAACATGTTTCAAAACCCTACGACATGACATGTCGTAGCTACAAACAATGTTAAAAGATGAAAGTTGTATACGATTTTTACATGACGCGAGCAGCGCGCGCTACAAAAGTCGCATGCGACAAAATCGTACCGGGGCCCCGGTTCAGACGTCGTACCTCTCATGCACCGAACATAATACCTTAAATTAAATTGGCCTTTTACTAACCGAGCGCGAGGACCGTACTTGGAATATTGGCCAAGGTCGTGACAGTACAAAAACTGACCGAGGGCCAATATTCCCCAGTACGATCACGAGCAAGTAAGGTTAGTAAGTAGTTTATTATTATGGCATTACGATAATTATGATATAAAACTGCTTCAATTGATTGCTGAATTAAGCTATCCAGATACCACACAAATTCCAAAGTTCTTGGAAAAATTCTTATGCCGTGTGAAAAGTTTGTTGCTATATTTCGGTCTGACGAAGATCTCCGATAGCTCACCGAAGATTCCAGATTATTCTCCAAGGATTCTTTTAAGATCGTCCGAAGGTCGTTTCCTGAAATGTTTTCGACCAAATTCCGAGCATTTCCAAAAATGGGCGAAGATTTCAGAAGATTTCCAAGGAAAGGTCCAAAGATATTTCGATTATATCCCCTAATAAATTTCAAGCTCATGCTCCCGGTAGTGCTTGCGCACTGGAATGAGTACGAACCGTTTCCATGACAAACGATCGATCTCGTGCTACCGTTCGTGCATGGTAACTAACGTGGTTGCTCACTTCGATCTTCGATTTTCAACTGCGTCACGGATCTTTTCGCTGTTTTTTCTCAAGGTAATGCGCCTATCAATTGAAATCCTCACCCCCCCTCACCCCCCCTCACCCCCCCCACCCCTAGCTGCTTGTGCCCTAATCGGGCACAAGCTTCTTGGCTTCGCCCATGTTACGCCTGTGTTTTAAAGAAGCGGCTGTTCAATTTTCTACTGAGAACCCTGAGAACGTATTTTGCTTTCATCTTACCTCTTGCTTCACCCTTTGGGATTTGCCTTAATTGTAGATTGGTTTTTATATGGTTCACTTAGCGCGAAAGTAATATTATAAAAATCTACGAAGTGGCGCTGTTGACTGTGTTTGAACATTACAGTTGAGTCTGTTTCTGTAGTTGCACTGGCAACATGAACATTTTGATAGCCTAGCACATCTCTAGGCTATCATAATGCAGTAGTTTTCATAGAAACCTACTAGGTTTTTGTTATAAATATATTAGGCATGAGTTCCCCTCCTGGGTGGGGGTTTTGCCAGTTAACATGCCCCTGTAGGGTGGGGGTGTATTAACGTTTGTAATGATGTCAAGTCAAATCCCCCACCCTGTCCCGGGGGGGGGGGGGGGATTTCAATTGATAGGTGCATAAGTGAAGCTGTGTTGATTTTTTCGAACTATCGATAGCAACTATGAGCCAAGCTGTTTATCAGAATATCAGAAAGCTGTGTAGTGGCGTGTTTTCAAGAAACAAACGTTGCAATTTGCCCCGAGCTGTGATGTGTCAACTCAGCTGTTGCCCTCGCTGAAGAATCGGCACGCTGTTGTGTACCGAAGCAAATAAAACACAAACCGAGTTATTGTACTAGATACACTGTATCAGCTTATTATTGAGCGATATGACCGTGATTTGTGGTTATAAATCGAGTTGTTTTGCTCGGCGATGGCAAATGAACATAGCAGCTCGGTTCAAAACAAACTTACCTTACTTACTATACCAAGTTGTATACATTTGTAATCTAGCCAGAATTTCAGCCGTCGATCTCCTCTGTCGATTCAGGCTATGTATAATCAAGATTAAGACCGAATCGGACCAATTCGACCGGAGAGAAATTAGTGCAAGCAAATAGTATATTTTAAAATTAACTGGCAAATTCAATATTATGGGTCGTGCACACACTCCTGTTCTCAAGCTTTTAATAGATGTAAGTAAAAATCCATAAGTAGAGGTACATACATGCATATGTATGAATGGAAATCACTTCTATCTTTCAAGCCCTGAAACAATGGAAAAAGTGGAAGGTGTATATATTATCAACAAATCATACAGTTATTACTGTGTTATTCAAGTTGCTAAAGTTCCTGTTTTTCCATTTGTTAGAAAGTTATTTTCCGAAGCAAAGTACTTGCAATAATTATTGACAAATGGTTAACTCAACTTAAATGCATATATAATAATAATATATATATTCAGGAATATTCAGGGAATATCATTCCACCATTTAAAAATTATACTTCCTGGCACAATTCTCAATAAAAAGAAAAATATCAAGCCAATCATATTGCCAAAGACAACAGATTTTCATATTGATCAGCAGAAAGCAAACGTTCTAAGTTCGTTCGTGACCACTTGAGAACCATCCTCTGTTTGAAATTAACCTGTCGAACGCACTCTCTTAATTTGTGATTACTACTAGTCATAAAATAAAACTGTATCCCCATTTTTTCGAATCTTACACCTTAATAATTCTTGGAATAAAAATGTTTTCTGATACTGACTGATGCATTTAGAGAACACTTGTGCGGTCTTAGACTAAAATTTTAGAATTAATATTTTACTAGAGGGAATTGATGCACTCGCTCAAGTGTTTATAACATGTATAATCCACCGTACGGAAAATGATGGCGACTGTACATTTACCATAATTCTTAGCGCACCGAAAAACCCTAAAAACGCTCATAAAAACGCACAGAAAAGTTCTAAAAACGTCAAACCTAGCATACACCAATGCTGTTAGTACAGGGACGAATTCGCAAAAATATGGCATTCTATGTGCCTTATTGGCTGTGTTAGGTTCGCAAGGTATTGTGGTAAAATGTACAGCAGCCATCTTTTTCTGTACGGTGGATTAGAAAGGGCTGGCAGGTGTGAATCTATAATCATGCAAATATTATTGCAAACTCCCGTTCGCGGAAACCGCAGGAAACCGATGACCCGAAATAGACTGATAGAAACATTGGGATTTTCTTTGTTCATTTAGAAGAACTTTAGCAGGAGCCATTAGTAATCGGTTCCTGCCAAATTATCGTATAACCTGCGCGCGGAGAATTGAAAGACTTGAGTGCCGGTTTTGGCACATTTTTGTTGAAGCAGTCTAAGACTTTCCTATTCAGTCAGGGAAAACCAGTGCCGGTTTTGGAAATCTTCGTGGAAGCACTCGAAAAGTTTCCCAATTTTTTATCCAACGCAATCGCCGCCAGCAAATACGTCATGTTGCTTAGCAACTTACATACATACATAAACTTTATTTATGCTCGAATTTACAGCGTAGCTCCTAGAACTAATATCTTCGAGAGAGAAAAAAAGAATACCATTAACAAAAGTAGAAAATAATAATTAATGATAGCTAGAATATAATAATTAAAACTCTGTAAAGATGTATTTCACTTAGAGGACGAACACCGCGGGCTCAGTCCCATCTCGGAGACGGGATTTCGCCATCAACTTGTACTTGGTCCCTCGACTATGTACTATAATGTTGCATCAAAACACTGGTTATTAATTTGAGAACGCTTGAAAAATGTAGAAAAAAACGCTTGACAACGGCACACGTTTGCACCATTTGGACACGCACGCCATGCATCGAGCGCGCGCGCCGAGGTAGAAACTGGACAATTATAGTGCTGGTTTTTATTTAAAATATCACTTCCTTTAATGCATATGATTCTCTCCATTTTCACAAGAAACAAAAAATGTGACCGTGCGCAGTTCTACTTTTTTTTTTACTCACGAACGATCGAATTTCTCTACCATGCGTCTGGATCTGCCAAGTATACTAAAGTATCCTTCTGAAGTAATTATAATTTTACTCACGAACGATCGAATTTCCTCTACTATACGTCTGGATCTGCGCATGACTTGCAAGTATCCTTCTGAAGTAATTATAGCAGAAGTATAATAGTAATGACACTGACGGCTGTATGCAAATATTTATATAATATGCCTAGAGATCGACACAAGAACACTGCATGTCTAAAATTGTTAATTCATTTTTAACCGATAGCAATGTAATTAACCGCATATCGCCTTAAATGTCCAACGCTTCCAAAAAACGGTGGCATTCCATAAGCTTATTAAGAAAGAGGTTAAATAAATAAACAAATGTTCTCAATTAAGTCGAAATACTAAGAAAAAAATTCTGAGCTCCCCCAACGGAATCGAACCCATGACCTTGGGTTGGACGCTCTAACCACTGAGCTATGGAGGACTCATGGTGAGCAAGTTCATACAACTAGAAAGAAAGAGGTGTCCCTCAGCAAACACAAATATGACTCGACGAGATGCGCTCTCTGATTGGTTATTGTTTTTTCAGCCGCTGAAAAAATACATTAATTTACCTTAACTTTGCCTAATTTAGAAAACGCAAATTTGTTTATATTGCGTCACCCTTGGATCTGAGTGAAGCAAAATTAAATAGGAAAACAAATATGCAAATTAGTATGCAAATTCACAGAATTTATATTAACCAATTACAATACGTACGAAATCGGAAAGTGCGGATTAAATTTGATTATTTCTCCTGCAAGCGCTAATTGCAACTGGTGGGTGACCAGGACTCGTGCGAATTGTAAAGAGGTTGTTTTGCATTGTAATGAACTCTTGAGAAATGAGACAAAAACGGCTGCTAGGAGGCAGCTGTAAACGAATGTTAACAACATTTTAAGAGCGGTTTGCTGTAAGGACCGACTAAGGGATGCAAGATAGAAAAAAGCGTTTTTCCCCAAACTTTGCCAGAATAAAGTCCTCGGTGAACTAGTTCTAAAAATATAAGTTTCGGGGTCGTTTAGAATTTTATTTATTTTTTAGTGAATTTTTTTTGTGTTTTTGCGCTTGGAGGCAGGCTAAATTCACGCTGAAATCGAGACTTTTGCGAAAGCTCCCGTTTAAATATTGAAAGCCTTTTCGAAAAGATTAACCCATGGAGTCAAAATCTGTTATTTCCATAGGTTATTAGCGGTATAAAATTTTAAAATTAAACGTAAACCTGAATTTTTGACGAAATTTTTAAATTTACACCTTCAACCTTCGTTACAACAACCGAATTTTGGCTAAATTCAAGGCTCAAAAAAGCAATCTGGTACATGGATTTACCCAACGAGACTATACTCCGAGGAACTACAATCATTTCAACTAAACATCAGGCGAAAAAAAAATTGGGGTAAATAAAACGGAAAATTCTGAGAGCGTTTTCAAAACAGGTCACTTGAGCAATATGAGCGACCCGATGACCTTGCGTGACAAAGGGAAATCAACAAACGTAGCTCTTAAAATGGATTTCCTTCGTCGAAATACGCATCAGTTTGCTTTTCTGTTATGTTTTTAAGTAGAGGAAACTAGATTCTTGAATTTGGAGTTGTGTACTCGCAGTGCTAAGCTATGAAGGGAGATTTAGACAAGTATATTTGAAATTTCACCCACTCTGCTTAGACGGTTCCGATATGTTGATCACGGAATTATACATTGGAAGTCTGTTTACAACGCAAATGTGGCATCATCTAAGAAGTAAAAGTCAATTGACCGAATATTCCTTACCTTCGTAAGCTTTTCCTGCCTGGAAAACCACAGCATTTTTAGCAAAAAACACAGAGCAAGATCGCCGAGTCATATCGCACGTGGAGCCAAGTTGTCAAATGTTTCTATATGTTAACGATTAACCAGGCAAACCACAGGACACCCCAGCAGTTGTAGTCACATCCCATCGTGGCGCTCAGTTCTTTATAGCACAACAGTGCATTTTTACGCTATAAATTTGACACCTTCACAGCTGTATGTCGAACGCTATAAATATATATGTATTCGATTATCCTGCATTGGTCAATCACACACGTAAAGAGCACCACACCCCGGACGTGGCACGGATGAGAAGCGAGGTATTGACCCATGTTTGGGTATAGGGGTGCCGCTGAGGGTTTGAAAACCTGACCCTGTTTAGGACAAAAAAAATAAAAAACCCTAAAATACCTACCCTGTAGGACAACATCCTCTATTTTAGGACCCTGTTTAGGTTTCAATGTAGCTTATCACGTTTGACTGATACGCGGCAAACGTCTCCGATCTCTAAATACTGTATAAACCATATTTTTACGACGACAATCGTACAACCATACCCTATTTAGGACAGGTTCAGACCCTGTTTAGGACAGACTCGCATAAAATTATATACCCTGTTCAGGGCAGAGAGGCCAAAAACCATACCACGTCCAGCGGCACGTCCCCGTATAGGCCACTTATATTTAAGGGAGTACCCCCCCCCCCCCACCCCCACCCCCGGGATACCCGCCTGGGTGAAGTACACCACAGCATCCCTTTGTTTTTTAGAACCAGCTGTGCGACATGCAAAAGAAAGGCAGCATGAGAAACACATAGCATCGCCATTCACTGTTTGTGAATATTTTGGCGTGTGCACAGACGGATTCCATGCAAGGCGCAAGGCGGAGTAACTTTCTTCCTTAGGGGAGCTTGTCAACTGGGTGTGGCTGATTTGCCGTCTAAGAGGATTAGCGGATGTTTATTTAAAATTCGGCCTTACAGACCCGGCGTTTATAGCCACGTTTTTTGTTGATTTTACCATAACCTTTGCTGAAATAAAGGACTTTTAATAAAGCATTAACAAAATCATCCACTAAACAAAAATTTCAACAACTTTGTCTCTATTCAGACTAGTGACAAACTTTGATACAAAAAAGTCATTGTGAATGAGTGGTTGGTTGGTTGGTTGAATAGTGAGCAAAACTGATACATCGAGCTGTTATGCCCTGGTGGCTCGTGAACTTAAATAAAATAAACTCCGGAACTCAAATAAACGCCCGGGACCTCGATTAAGCGCCGCCGGTGTTTATTTGAACTCAGTGTTTATTTAGGACCCGGCGTTTAATCAAGAAAATACGGTACTAGTGAAAATGACAGCCGTCGTATTCCCATCTTTGTTTCACTTGAAAATTCCTTGTATTATTTGTTGCCAATTGGTATTTATTAGCAGATAAAAATGTTTTACTGTAAATTGGAGTATGCACAGTGCATGGTATTGTGTTTGTTAAAACTGGGTTATGTGTCATGGAATAAATAAAAAGCAAATTGAATATTACAAAAAGGCGCTATGCATGTCTTTTTAACTATTTATATTTTTAATGGAGTCGATTTATACGTACGTATACAGGGACTTAGTTCTATCTGTACTCGGAAAGGCGCCTTGAAGGGATTGGAAGAAGGGTTGGAGGGATCTCCCACCCCTCTCTTGAAGGGGTTATTTGAGTCTAGAGAGATATAGAGGACATACCCCATTTGGAGACATGCTTTAAGAGCCCAATGCGTCTTGTGCACGTCTTTATACTGGAGACATATAAGCAGACGAACTAAATTATTTGTAAATTATCATGGCGAACCACATTAAACTAAACTAAACTAAAACAAATGTTTGCCCAACTTCGTCGAGACGAACTATCTGCTTAGTTCGTCTGGACGTATAATCCGTCTGTTTGCTCGTATTTATACACAAAGCGGATTATCAACTACCAGACGGAATATCTCCGTACTGTAGTCACCTATTTGTGTCGGACACGCAACGCGTGACGACACAAATAATGGCTGCGCAGGTGACTAACCGTACTGCTGGGTGTCCTGTGGTTTTGCCCTGGTTAATCGTTAACATATAAAAACATTTGGACAACTTGGCTCCACGTGCGATATGACTCGGCGATCTTGCTCTGTGTTTTGCTAAAAATGCTGTGGTTTCCGGGCAGGAAAAGCTTACGAAGGTAAGGAATATTCGGTCAATTGACTTTTACTTCTTAGATGATGCCACATTTGCATTGTAAACAGACTTTCAATGTATAAATTCCGTGATCAACATATCAGAACCGTCTAAGTACAGTGGGTGAAATTTCAAAATATACTTGTCTAAATCTCCCTTCATAGCTTAGTACTGCGCGAGTACATAACTCCAAATTCAAGAATCTAGTTTCCTCTACTTAAAAACATACAGAAAAGCAAACTGATGCGTATTTCAACGAAGGAATCCATTTTGAGAGCTACCGTTTGTTGATTTCCCTTTGTCACGCAAGGTCAACGGGTCGCTCATATTGCTCAAGTGACCTGTTTGAAAAACGCTCTCAGAATTTTCCGTTTTATTTACCCCAATTTTTTTTTCGCCTGATGTTTAGTTGAAATGATTGTTTGTTCCTCGGAGTATAGTCTCGCTGGGTAAATCCATGTACCAGATTGCTTTTTTGAGCCTTGAATTTAGCCAAAATTCGGTTGTTGTAACGAAGGTTGAAGGGTGTAAATTTAAAAATTTCGTCAAAAAATTCAGGTTTACGTTTAATTTAAATTTTTATACCGCTAATAACCTGTGGAAATAACAGATTTTGACTCCATGGGTTAATCTTTTCCGAAAAGGCTTTCAATATTTAAACGGGAGCTTTCGCAAAAGTCTCGATTTCAGCGTGAATTTTAGCCTGCCTCCAAGCGCGCAAAACACAAAAAAATTCACTAAAAAATAAATAAAATTCTAAACAGCCCGAAACTTATATTTTTAGAACTAGTTCACCGAGGACTTTATTCTGGCAAAGTTTGAGGAAAACGCTTTTTTCTATTCTTGCATCCCTTAGTCGGTCCTTACAGCAAACCGCTCTTAATTTTCCTCTTTTTTCATGATTCGTCAAAAAAGTTTCCCCAAAAAACATAATTCCCTGCGAAAAAAAAATCCACAAAACTTTACTCTGTACTGAAATTATCAATATCACGCAAAATATCACGCAAAATATCGTTAGTATCTGAAACGATCTGTCATCGTACATATGTGAAAACATTTTCTAATTGAGAATCGCAAAACTCAGCGCTAATTGCAATTGGCGGGTGGCCAGGGGTTAAATTGTATAGTAGTTGTGTTTTGCATTGTAATGAATTCTTGAAAAATGCGATGAAAACAGACAGACAGACAGCCAGACAGACAGTTTATTTAAACAGTGCTAGGAGACAGATGTTTCTCACGCTTCTCAGCGATCAGTGTTAAACTGACTCTTGAACAGCAAGAATTGTGCATTGCGTATCTGAGAAAAACTACATCGACACAATCAAATCTGGCAAGGAAACATCATACAGATGCACTAAAAAAATTAAGGTGTGATTTTTGTTTAGCTATTAATTTTTATTTCGCCATAGAAGTGGCAATGCTTTTTGTAAAAAGCTATATAGGCAAGCGTTTTAAATCTTTGCTGAAGGAACTAAAACATATCTTGGGAATATTTTATTGTATATAGACCCGGCTGCATACGGCAAACGTACGCGTCTCATCACGCTCTCAAGCTAAGACCAGTATAGATAAATAATTTGTAGTTATGTTAGTAATAAGGTCCCTCTGCACCTGCCGTGTGGCGCTAAATTTTCTTCTTTTTCACGATCCGCAAAAACAAGTTCCCCGGCGCAAACATTTACTCCGTTCCGAAATTTAATATCACTCTTAAAGCAGAATTGCATTGCTAAAACAACTGATCTGCCATCGTGAAACATTTTCAGGGTTCGTAAGGGTGCTTGAAATGCTGGAAATTCCTGGAATTTTGTTGTGTTGTTTTATAGGACTGGAAAGTCTTGGGAAACGAGTCATTTTTTGGCAGGTCCTGGAAAGCCCTGGAAATATATAAATTCAAGCGAAAATTAAGTGCTGCAAAAAAAATCAGTCAAAATAAACTCGGGTGGAAGAAATTCTTACAAAATACAAAAGGTGTGTTGAATAAAAATCAGCTAATATGCCGGCATGCATAGCGGCCAAGAATTACGCGGAGGAGGACGTAAGGACAACTTTTAACCGCAGTGATTTTAAAATAGCACACAACACGTACATGACAACATAAAACAACACAACACCCAAAGTAAAAAAAGAAATCTGGGCATTACAATAAAACAAACAAAATAGACGAACGAGATGCCGTATTTCAAATCATTCAAGTCGAAGGCTTGAATTTCCATTTCTTTTTAAATTTGTCTAGTTCAATTCGTTTTTCGCCGTAATCGAAAAAATGAAAATAGATCTCGCCATTCCGAAAAATTAAACACCCGCAAAAATTTCATGCCACACGGTATTTAAGTTATTTAATTATTCGTGTGAACTTTAATTGCAGAATGAAGTGGATAACTCTACTTTGTTTACCTTTCGTTGCTGGATGCAGAATGACTAAGTTTGTCAAACAGGAAGGTGTAGCACTAGAGAATCACGTGATAACAACTGTGACAGCCACTGAACCAGTGAAGTGTAGCTGGCAATGTGTGGATACACCGCTGTGTTTCTCTGTGAACGTGAAAATACTACAAACAGGATGGGTCACGTGTGAGCTCAACAATTCTAGCAAAACTGCCGACCCACAAGATTTGATGCCAAGAGCCGGAAGTCAATACCAACAAATGATGGTAAGCGAAGCAGTCCTACGTTTGCCAAAGGTTATGAAGATGAAGAGAAGAGTCAGGGAATTTATCATACAATACAATACAAAGCCTTTATTTCAACACGATAAGTATAAAAGCTACAAGCTTATGGGGTCGTGCATCTAAAAGTAATAATTACATACATTCGGTATTACACACATTCCCTGGTCAAGGGAACAAGAATTATCTGTAGGCTCACAGAAAGTAGATAGAACCGTATACAAATAAGAATTGTTTATCTTTGATTAAACTGACGGATATCTGTTTTACCTTTAGGAGGTTGATCACTGTACAGTAGGAGAGTGTATCTACAAGGATGGTAATATAATCTGAACTGATGCAAAGCTAGTACTTCGGACATGGTTTAACCCTATTCTGCCTGGGCTTTTTTTTCGTTCGTGAGCCTGGGGGGGGGGGGGGGGCAGATAGTGCCCCCCCCCCCCTATGTATTTCGAAAAGTATTGACGCTATGAAAATGAAACTTACATGGTCAGTGTAAAGCATCCGAAAATCTTTATTTTAGTGGCAGTCACGTGTCGATCATGACGTCATACACGCCATAATGACGTCATACATGAAAAAAATCCGCCATCTTGGATCCTAATTCTTGGATTTCTAAATTGTTCAGAAATGTCAGAAAATCTCCAAATTTGTTTTGAAAAAATCAAGAAAAATATAAAGATGGTAAAACGGCAAAGATTTTGGAAGGATTTCATCGTTAAAAGCAAAAATGTTATGAGAACTGAAAATTAAGCTAAAAAAAACAACAAATTTGGGTAAAACGATCTGTATCTCGAAAAGTATTTGTGCTATAACAATGAAACGTATGTGGCGTATAAAGCATTCAAACATGTTTATTTTAGTGACAATCACGAATCAATTATGATATCATATCACGCCAAAATAATGTCATACTTTAAAAATGTCCGCCATCTTGGATCCGCCATCTTGGATTTTTAAATTGTTCAGAAATGTCAGAAAATCACCAAATTTGATTTGAAAACATCGAAAACAATATAAGGATGCAAAAATTGCAAAGATTTTGGAGGAAACTATTCGTAGAAAGCGGGAGGGTTAATGGCTAATATTTTGACAAACAGAACTAATATTATACGGGTCCAGAGCTACGATTGGATAGAATGATGACTATAAGACATATGTTCTACTCGTGGAAATACTGCCTAATGCTATGTCCGTTGTACTAGCTTTGTTTTTCAAATTATTCTATTCACACTTCCTGTATATTTACGAGAGATTTGGCATAGAAACAGCGTCTGCTTAGTTTTTTGTGCGTCATGTAGCCCAGCTTTAAAACATTTTCATTTAGAATAGTGAAAAGTACACAAAGCCAATCAGTGTGATGACAGATCAAATTAGTAAAACCAGACAATTTCCAATGCATAAAAAACCTTAACTCCGTTTGCTAGATCTGTAGCATAAGGCTTGTAATATGTCAAACAGGAGAGTTAGTGTTTCATCCGATTTCCAAACAACGAGAAGAAAGTTCAGTGAAAATACGGCACGCAGCGTAGTATTTTGACAAAATTCGATGTGTTTGGAAATCGGCGGATGAAACACTGTCTCAGGTGTTTGATACATCTTTCAAATCGAAACAAAATCTAAGGAGTAATCGTAAAAATATATGCTAATTAAGACCAAGTGTCCGGCCAAAGCTCCGACACGGTTATGATATTATTATCAAGGAGTTCAGAGAAAATCACATCTTCAATGGGCTGTTTTGGAAAGAAAAGAGTGAAATCATTTGCATGATTTGTTTTTTAATTATTCTTTTGTTCTCAGCTCTTCCGGATGGCTGGTATAAATTTGGTTCCAAGCTTATCAAGTTGTTTCCAGAGAGAAGGACCTGGGGACAAGCACGGCACTCCTGTCAGTTGATTGGTGCAGAACTGGTGTCAATCAACCGTGAAGACGAAAATGAGTTTATTTCTCATTTACTTGGCCAAATTAAAACAAAAGGTTAATGAACAAGGGACGACCTTAAAATGACTGGTACTGCAAGTTGAAATATAGGCCAATAAACCTGCCCCTTTGCCCTTGCCGTAGTGCCAGTATTGCCAGTTTGCCAGTTTGGTTGAGTGAATTCAAACGTTTTAGAATAGCCGGATTAATAGCTATATGTTGTTGTTAATTTTTGAAGAAAGTTTTCTGCAAAATTTAAAGCGTAAATTAGCGGCTACATTTAATTTTTAAAGGTCATTGAAAGTCAGGCCGAATTTTCGTTTTCTTCACCCCTGAATTGTTCAATGTCCTCAATCAAATGAATAGTGATGAACAATTTGTTTTTCCTTAAATTCTTTTATGTAATTAATGGGTAAAATAAAGTTGTTGTTGTTATAAAAGTTGTTGTTGTTGTGCTAAACAACTTTATAAGTTAAAGAAAATTGCATCTATTTTTATTTATACTGTTTAAGGTAAAGACTCAAACCAGATTATAGCACACTGGATATTAGATGGAACTGATTCTGATGTCAGGTGAGCATTATGCAAGTCGTGACTATTACTCATTAGTAAAAATCTACTAGTATACTAATGCAAATGAGACAATCTGATTGGCTGAGCTACTCGTATACTATCAGCCATTAGTGTGCAGTGGCTGGAGGTCGTCACAAAATTGCGGTTTCTTTTCGTTTCTACGAAGTTTCGGTGGATGATTTAGAGTTAATACTAGACAATTGTTATGATTTTTACTAAAACAATTAGATTATTCGCTCTCAATTTCTATGATGTGATAGTTGATTCGGCCAACCAAACCAGTGAATAGTGCTTTTCGCGCGTTCTGATTGGCTAGCTCGGAGGTGAATAGTCTTTGCTATTCACCTCCGAGCAAAACAAAATGGCTGTACTTCCTTAAACGAGGCCGCTGCACGTCATTGTGTTATCAAAAATACCTGAAGATATTTAGAGGGTTCATTAGCAGCAATTTTAGTCGTGTTACTAAATAAAATCGCCAAAAATGTCGTACAAAATGTTTTGTTTTATACTATCGAGCAAATAGCTAGAGTGCAACGCTCAGCTTTAAAAAACTGAATACAGCAGTGTCTTTCAAAAAACAAGGAGTCCCTGTAATTATTTCAATCCTGTCAATGATTTAGTTTTGTATTCGGATCGACTACTATCGGTCTCACTACGCTAGAAAATATTCTGGTTGCCGTATAACTGAAGATTTGTCCAAAGTGCTGTGGCTTCTCAAAACTTTACTGCTTCTCTCCTCCAGTAAATTAACAGCAGTAACATCAGACGGTGGATGCAGCCACATGTGAGAAATAACTGAACTGGAATTACGAAAACCTCTTCGATTAGCAGCATCTTGACCATCTTCAGTGTTCAGTTTATAAACCGACAGAACTTGTAAAATACGAGAAAATAGAACTCGTCGCTTTTGGTCCATCAGTAAAAACGGAAAAAAGAATAATTTTCTCCTTGAAATCGTCAAAATTCATTCAACATAAGAGACTTGTTGATCGACTGATGTTGTCATGTGACTTTTCCCGCGCTGTCCTTGGTCGCGCGCGTAGGGTTCCCCTTTTGAAGGATTTTTCCGATTTTTCGCGGTGAAATAAATCTATCATTTTTGAGCTAGCTATTTCACTGGTGGTATATACTAAAACAATTATACAATGTGCAAATCAAATCGTAGGAAATTTAAAAATAATAGTTCCCTAAGGTAGAAAAGGTAATAATGATTTAAAGCCAGAAAGGAACAAGCATGGTTAAAGCTCATTTCTCCAATACTCTATAAACAAAATAATAACATACTGTATTTTATCCTTTAAACAGTCTCATAAATGGAGCAACATATGAAGAAGAAGACGGTGTAAAATCCTTGTATCTCAGCGGATCAGGAGCGCACGCCACAACCCCAGCTGTTGACTTTGGAAAAACTAGTTTCACCATCGCCAGCTGGGTAAAACTACAGAGTCCAGTTAATTATTATTCAACAATTTACTCCGACTGGTCACATCCTGTAAAATTCATTGTCTATGCATACTCGTCAGGGAGTCTTCGTTTCGGAGGGATCAACAACAAAGAGCAATTTAAGCCGTGGATTACTGCAGGGTAAGACGTGAAGGACTACAGTCGAACCCCTATTAAGCGGCCACCCCTATTAGGCGACCAGTTATCAAAGTCCCGAAACTATTATCAGTATAATACTGTAAATCGTCCCGATGAGGGTTCTCCTATTGTTTTTCCCCCTATTAAGCCGCCACCAAGAATTTAATACACGTAGTTTAATTTGGCCTTGTTTTGAAAAAGCAGATGACAGATAAGAGTCCGAAATAGAAGGTGACGACTGTTAAAAACATTCAAACAAACGTTTAATATCGTCTTGATGCGATTCCGTTGTCATCAATCTTTTGATTTTCTACCACGCCTTATGCTAATTTATGACGAACCCCTATTAACGGCCAACCCCTATTAAGCGGCCACTTGCCATTTCCCGAGGGTGGTCGCTTAATAGGGGTTCGACTGTATATGTAATTTTGCCGGTTTCAGCCTCAAAACAAGTTCTAGGCTGAGTTAACAGACGTCTTAGTTGCCTTTTGCCTCTGTTTCAAAACGAGTCCTGGTGCATAATCTTACATATGGAAATGCGTTTGATTTGCAAGAAATGAACGTGCAAGTAAAACTTATTTCCGTCCTCCAGCTCGAGAGAAGTCTGGGAAACACTGAAATACAATTCGATCTTCGTTTACCAAAGTAAAGAAAACAAGTTGTCTAAATATTTCTCTAGGTCTCCACCAATTGACAAATGGTTTCATGTCGCGGCGATCTGGGACAGAAACGCAAACGAGGCTCGCTTGTTCCTCGACGGTCAGAAGATTGGGACCGACCCTGTGGATAACGGCTCGTACCTTAAGGATAATTCCCATTCAGTTTATGATATTGGACTAAAGAGAGACGCCGGTGTTACATTAAGAGGATATCTGAGAGATCTGACGATTATCGGAAATGCACTCACTGGCGAAGAGCTAGCTAATATTACAGGTGAAATATTTCTTCCCTCAGTATTTTTTTCCCTATTGCATGCCAACCATATCATTCCATGCAAACGCGAACAGAAGACAAATAGACTTCCTGCGGCTTGATCAAGAAACGTCCTAGCAATAGATTAGTATATTACTATTAGAGCGATTTTCGTATGACCTTGAAATGATTACGCGCGAACAGAACGGTCGCGAACAACCAACGAACGGATAGAGGAAATTTGATTGGTTTAACGAACGCAAACAATCGCGCGCGGGGTTGGCTGGTTTAGTGAACACGAGCTAGAGGTGAACACCGTTCAATGCAAATGTTCTCTTGACTTTCACTGGTTTTGATTGGCTCATCGAACTATACATTCTCCATATTTTGGGAAGCAAAAGAAAAAAATAGGTCCGCACTGGGTACATGTGTGGGCTTAATGTATACGTGTCAGTAGTATTTAGATTAGACTTAATCATATTATTGTTTAATCAATGGCGAAAGTGTTACTTTTCAAATTGTTTTAATTTCTTATTGCGAGTTCAACTAGTACATTTTGATATACAATCAATACAAAAATCAAGGTTTAACTAGGGGCCCTTAGGCCATGTTGTGTAACAATAATCTATTTTATTTTATTTATTTTTTATTTTTATTATTTTTTTATTTATTTTATTTTTTTTAATTTAATATTTTTAAATTTTCTCATTTTAATTTTTTTTATTTTTATTTAATTTTATGCACGTACAGTCAACTCTCGTTATAGCGGCCACCCTGAGGACGTTGTTTGGAGTCCGTAATAGTGTGAGTCCGCAATAGCGGGAGTCATTTTCAGTCAAACCTTTATGCTTTTGTCGGGTGGAGGGCTGTATTTTGTTCGTAATAACGGGTGTCCGTAATAACCGAGTGTCCGCAAGGCGAGAGTTGATTGTATTGCGTTACACCCTTGTAAAGTTAAAGAGATCGAATAACGACATGAATATCTGAGGTTTGCGTGATTCACGGAGCCAATCTTGGTAGGGATCGAATAGCGCGCTATAAAGGTCACAGCCAGATATATTTAGCACAGTTTTGCAACAAGGATGTTTCTTGCATTCATCTTTGCTTTCCAAATATTAAATTTTCGATGCAATTCCTGTAATAAGTTCAATACGCTGATAAACCTCGGGAAATGTTTCAGCTCGTACAGCCTAGGGAAATGAGTTCTCTTACGAACAGGCTTCAGTGCACGGTTGGCCGAGTGGGGTCCGGGACACATAAGCCCAGCCAGCCAGCCAGCCATAAACAAACAAGACGAAGGCATAGTGTGGATGCCCACACAAAAATCAAACAGGTAAACGAACTTATCCGCTAACTACTGGAAAGTCAAACAGAAGGCGAACCCCCCCCCCCCCCCCCCCCCCCCCCCGAAAACACATTTTCAAGGTCATACGAAAATCGCTCTACATTAACTTTCGAAAAAGTTAAAACCATTTGATAGAAAAATGTCATCGCGCTGGAAAGAAAACGATGACTTTATGGCGCATGCGTCTGGAAACTGTTCATCTCAATCATTATCCATTAGACAATACGTCTTTCTCGATATTTACGTAATCAACCATCTTTCGCTTGGAAGTAACTATATTACGGCCGCCTTTACAAAACCCCGTTTGAACTCTAGCTCATACAAACTCTGTATTTACACATTCCCGTAAGCGGCCAGCTCCAGTTGCGGACACTTTTTCTGCATTCCGAGGGTGTCCGCTTCGACTGTATGTGCATTAATCTTTTGCAGATCCAAATAAGGAGCCGCTTGATGGAGTTTGGATCGGTCTAAATGACGTTTCCACAGAAGGAACTTTCTGTTGGCCTGACGACACCCACGTGACCTACACTAAGTGGGCTTCCAACCAGCCAGACAACCAGTATGATTACCAGGACTGTGTGGAAATGACAATTGATGAGGGGGCCTGGGACGACACCAGCTGTGGAAGACAACTTCCTTTTGTTGTGAAAAGAAAACCTAAACTTTCCATCAACTTGAACAGACCGAGCGGAAAACCTGAATTTTAACTACTTGTTCCCTGGACTGTACTATACACTGTACTGTATCAGAGGTCTATAACTAGTTATAGACCTCTGACTATACACTGTACTATATATGTTATTTTAAACACTGCATCGGCAGGTTATTAATTTGAGGACGCTTGAAAAAATGTAGAAAACGCTTAACAACGGCACACATTTGCACCAACCATTTTCAGTGATAAAAATAGTTATGACCACTGGCGATCGCGCCAAAAAAATTCGAGGAAAGTCGAAAACGGAACTCACTGTACGAGCTCGAGTTTTCTGTAAGTGATAGTCAATGTGGTTATACGGCTTTTTGACTGTTCGCTCGTTAACTATGAAGCTCGCGTGATCATAGTCTAGTTAAGAAATCGGAAAACTCACGGGCCGTTAGTTTTCCATAGCCTCGAAACGAGCGTAGTGACCCCCGATTTTTTGGTCTTTTATGTCATTAACTCACTTATGACAAAGCTATCAGAGACTCGAACGATGTAAATAGAAAGATCAGAAATTCAAGTAGTATTTTGACTTTTTTAATTAATTTAATTTAATTTTTAAATATTTAAATATTTTCTAGACAAGTCTGAATGATAACTTTGGCATTAAAACGCGCTAAAATGTTATCACACTATCAATACGATGGGCGTTCATATTTATATACAGGTTTGTTGCGGCAACAAAAACACGGTCACAAAAAGCCGGTCAACGTAAATTAAGTATGCCGCTCCATTATCAGTATAATTATTGGAGCTTTGTACATTCAGACATTTGTATTGAGACGGACGGCAGTAAAGATAAATATAAATTAACTTAAATTAGTATACTGTCATAATGACAATTAAGGATAAGATCTAAAATGATATAATCATAAATAACTCTCAAGTTATATAATCGTTTGACGCTGAAGTCTGTCAGGGGCGTAGCGAGCCCATAGGCCCGTACGCCTGGGCCTACAAATGTTTCAGCCCACCAGCCTAATTTTTAAAATGTATGAGAGAAAAATAATTTCCGAAATACTTTCACTTTCGTAATAAAAAAGAAAACGCAATTTATCAACGTACCTTAGGATTATAAAAATCGCAACCACCCTGTCAGGATGAGATTAAGGAATTCGCGGAAGAAAGAGAAAACTCAGGAGCCCGCACGCTATGAACTAGAAGAAGTGCTACCGACAATCGTACAGCGGTTGCACCTCAGAGGGTGGTAAAGATGGTCCAGATGACATTCATTCACGGAAAATAAAATGGCCATTTTGCGCTTCACGAAACAGGAGCCGAGAGAAATTGTACTGTTTTCACGCACACTTTTATTGCAATTCCACTAAAGCCACTCCTCATTCTATCGCTGGCGCCAAAAAATCAATTTGAGTTCTCTGTTAAATTGCACATGAGTTTTAACACCATGTTCCTGATGTTCCATCCCAGACTCGTTATCAGAGGAGTATCGTCATCATATTGTACTAATCGCTTTCCACTTCTTCCTGTCTTTCCTCCTATCTGTTATCGTCCAGCGTTTATTGCAAAATCTACTGAGCCGTTTTCCCCGATGGACAGCAGTCTCGTACATGTTAAGGCCTTAAGTCGTTTCTTCAGCCGGGCCATGCGTTGTCCAACACACTTTCTGTTTTCTCTAGATTCTCCCAGTTTTATGAGCTTTTGACAGTGGAAAATGTTCTTTTTCTTGTACATGTGAATCAAGGCTCTTCCGTTTGAAATGTTCGATATGTCTACAACATAGGAAATATAGAAAATTTTGGTTTTCTGGTTGAGAATTAAGTTAAACTCCAGACTTTATACTTTGACTTCACAGACGCTTTTCTAGTCTCCAGAATGCAGGAAATGGTGTTTTAGAGGGTAACAGATAAAAATTTTCCCGGCGTGGCACGTCGTAGCGGCATACAAAATCCCCCCCCCCCCCCCACCCTTTCAAAAATCCTGTATCCACCCCTGCGGCCTGGTCAGGCCTACAGTTTTTCAAAAACCTCGCTACGCCCCTGTCTGTATATAGCACCGTAGTAGTTACCTAATTATAGGCAGTGATGTTCCACGTCCGCCGGTCCATATGGCCAGGGTCTGTTTCGGCGTTGTTATATATAAAAAGGTAATAATGCAGTTCTTGGATGTTAAAAGCGTAACATGAAAGAAATAAAGAAAGATTGGACTGCATTGATGTTTTTGAGATAAATAATATTTTCCAAACGTTTTGAAAAGTTAAATTTGTTACCGACTGGTAAAACTCGAAGGATAGTGTAGAGTTCAATGTCAGAGCAGTCATCAGCAGCTACCCATGCTCCCCCAGTCCACCCCACCCCGGGAGTCCAAACCTTACTCCCACCTCCAATAGTTGACTACTATAAAAACAAGAACCCCTTAAGGGATTACAAGCGGCCGATTTCCCCGGGGGGGGGGGGGGGGGGCACTCCCTTATATACGCTATATAGGTAAGTGCCGCTGGACAGGGTATGGTTTTTGAGCATTTTGGTCTGGAACAGGGTATACCAAAAGGCTTTTTGTGGTCTGGAACATGGTATCAGTTTCCCAGAAAGAAAATCGTTAAAAATCGTCTGGAACAGGGTATCTTTTTTCAACATTTAGTCTGGAACAGGGTCGCAAAATTAGCGTTTTGTGGTCTGGTACAGGGTAAGGGTTTTTATAGCCTAGCGGCACACCTCCACCCAATTGTTTGGGATACACCCCCCCCCCCCCCCCCCCCCCCCCTCCTCGGACCGATTTCACCTTGAGGGGAGAAAGAACAATGCACCCCTCCACCCCCTCGGTCAGTGTACTCTGAAGTTCCCCCGCCAAATCTAAGAGTCAACTTAGAACCTGCGCGACGAAAAACGTGACTGCGTGATGCAATATTTTGGCTAGCTTAAGTTTGAGCTTAGATCAAGTTTACTGACTCAGGGGCGTAGCCAGCCTTTAAGCCGTTAAGCCTGGGCTTAACAGGAATTTCCGTGAGAAAAGAAAAACTGCAACCAAGAGAAACAAAAAACAAACCGAACCGAACATTTCTACGCTATTACAAGATGGCGCGCCGCCCTCGGAATTCCTCACATATCGCAATCAATGATCAATTCCTTACCAGATTTGGTCCTTGCGCTGATATTCCTTGCTGCACACGTCGAGCTTTTGTAAAACGTTGTTTAGTGTACTAAGGCCAGGATATATGTAAGGCCGAGATATAAGTATCACGTTTTGCTGTAAGCACTAAAAATACCTGTCATTTTACACATGATTGAGATCGATTTGTTGACGAAATATATCGTGGAGAATGCTGAAAATAGCATTTCCGAGCCTCTAGATTTCAAGATTTTCTGGCGGGGCATGCCCCCAGACCCCCTAGAGGTTCGCGCCTTCGGCGCTCGCTTTAGAGCCCCCCAACACGATCATCTGGGGCTTAAAGGGAAAAAAGGCCTGGCTACGCCCCTGATTGTGTAGTCTGTAGAAGCTGTAACTGATCTAAACAAATCCCGTCATACATGCGCGATACGGAAGATAAATTCGCTAATTTTACACAATGTCAATCATGTTCACCATGCGTCATCTCAACCATGTTTCTTTCTGCGTATAAACTGTGATATCTAACCAAATGCAGTAAACTATTAAAAGCCAAATAAACATCGGCCGCTTAAAAAGCTCTTACACGACACGAAAATCGAGATTTTCTCCGAAAATAGGAAGAAATTCTCAAGAAAGACTGTGTTCCACTCACGT
Source organism: Desmophyllum pertusum (assembly GCA_029204205.1). Lineage (NCBI taxonomy): Eukaryota > Metazoa > Cnidaria > Anthozoa > Scleractinia > Caryophylliidae > Desmophyllum > Desmophyllum pertusum. The sequence goes on from MU826863.1 coordinate 447,029, forward strand.
AACGTAGTGAAATTAGTTGCCGGAAGTGATTTTAGTCAAAGTCGATTGCATCATGTCAACCGTGAGGTCAACCGGATGTCTGGGGCTAGTAACTGCGAAAAAAAAGTCCATTGCTTGAAGCGGCTCGATGCCCATATACGGCCGCTTAAAAAACGGGTCTGTGAGGGGCAGTTGTTTTTACATCTTCCTCAAACTACCAGGCAAAGAAACAGTTGGAAACGAATGCGTGACAATTGAACAAACCTGCGTTACACACGACAAGGGTCATCCGTGAATCGATCGTTCAAGGTGAACAACACTACAAGTGCGTGGCCTGGCGTGTTTGTTTTGGAATAAAACATAGCTGTTTGGATTATAACAGTTATTTCCTTTTTGGCTTCGGCAAATTAAAATTATCAAGAAAATGCACACAGACTCGCGGTTGGACTTCTTGGATGGCGGCGCATCATCAGTCAAGTTCGTCGTTCGTAATTCGTCCCGATTCCCCCACGCGGCCACCCCTCCCCATTTTTAACTCATGAATGCATAAATCCATGAATGAGTTCTAGTAGTATTAGGTTTTTGTGTGTTTTACCTTAGTAAATTCATATTGTTAGGTTTGCCTTGATTTGAAAGACACGTTGTACCAAGCATAAAATGGCATATAGGGCGATATTTGTTTACGTCGGTGTTTTTTTATCTCTTATTACCATAAATTAAAGGAACATTAAATTTAGTCTGGCGAAATTAAAGCTATGATAAATTGATAACGACTATGCCATTTAGTAACTGTCGCAAATATGAGAAGAATACGTTAAGTATTGAACGAGATATTTCCTGTCGAAACACATCAAATTTACAGACGTTTTTTATGGTGGGTGGCAAGAGTTGTCACCCACCTAGACTGCAAAACAGTCCGTATTTTCGCGCGAGAGTGTCGGGCTGAACGGGGCCGAAGGATCTGGAACGAGCGTGAAATTACGAGTGGGATTGGGGAGAGACTTTGCAGTCTATCACCCACCATACAAACGTCGGTAATTTGACAACTTTTAAATGCGTCGTTTGAAGCAGATTTTGAATGGTTTCCTTTCAAACTCGGCACTATAACTCAATTTTGCATGCTCTTTCTAGTTATGATTTATATATGATTTAAATCGGGCGAATTTTTAAATTCCAGATGTAAACAATGACGTCACGATGAATTCGCCTATATATTGGCACAAAATACATCTGAACGAGATTCCAAGGCATTTGAGCAAACGAACCCTGTAGACGGCGCAGGCACCCCGGTTTGAAATATTTTGACAATGAGCTTAAAATAAAGTAAAAAGAGAGTGGTATATTTGTCAGCTGTTAAGAATTAAAAGGAAACCCGCGGTTCTTGACCTTTCTTTATAATTTAAATAATGCTGTAGAAAATCCATACAACACAAGGATTTCGTTACAAGTTTCATTTGCTAGATTTCAACAAAAAGGCTCCTCTATATTCTACGCGATAATATCACAGAATTCTTACAAACAATTCTTCTAAATGCGCCAAAGTGATAGCGTAACTGTTTAGTCTTTGATGTACATGAATTTTGCTATGTAAAACATTTTAGTACATAAAACACACAGGTCCGATTTCAATGCGGAATGGTTCCGCTGACTCTCCGATGTATGTTGGAGCAAGGTCTACTATCGGTAGAGCACCCTTCCGTTTGGTGTTGATTTCCATTACTGCCTGGCGACCGATTGCTTCTTCCTTCTGGAGAGATTGAGAAAATAAAAAGTAATAAATAAATAAATAAATAAATAAATAAATAACAAATAAACGAACGAACGAACGAACGAACGAACGAACGAACAAATGGATACGTTATTGAATTTCGGTTTCATATTCATGTTAATTCTTATCGTTCTAATGTTTATCTCAGATGAATAATTTAAATTAATTAATCAATTACACACTTTGTGTTCTATTGCAAATTCGCGAATCTCATCGCGTTCTCCTAGGGGAAAATTATTGATTTTTAGCTTAACCCTATTCAGACCGGGGGAGGGGAATCTCCCCCACACGGACTTTAAACGTTTACGACGTTTTTTACTATTAAAGCAAAAGCCGCCAAACTTTCCAACTTTACCTTATATTTATGTTTCCATGGCACCCATATTTTGACAGGCATGTTATTCCAAATTTTGAATTTTCCTGTTTTTAATGATAATTTTTAACTTCTACATTCTTAGTTCATTTTAGCATTCTACGATTGGTTTAGATTACTTTTGAATCAGTTTTGGTGGTTTTCTTACGTAATGGACAATCAAGAAAGCCAAGATGGCGGATCCAGATGGCGGATCCAGATGACGGCTGTTTGGGAGTAATCACGTAATTTCCGCGTCAGATGACGTCATTATATAATGTTGCACACCTCAAAGGAAACATTTTTGGATGAAATATACACCCTCCAAGTTTCATTATTGTAGCCTTGATACCCTTAGAGTTACGGAGGAGGGGCGCACCTCCCCGGTCACAAAATACCAAAAAAGCCTGGTCTGAATAGGGTTGAAAATACCTGAAATTGTAGGTTTATTGTATAAAGGAGGGGGACATTGGGGGTTCTGAACACCGCAAAACCGCAAAAAAAAAATTGACAAATACCGCAATATCGCAAAAAAAATCGCCAAATACCGCAATACGTCCAATACCTTGTCAAAAATCGATAGAATACCGAGACCGCTACTCTGTTCGTTAAATTTCGCGCAAATATCAGCTTAGATTGTTAAAATGATCAAATTATTATCACGTTTCATGTAATATGACTAATATAAACTCGCGTGACGGATTAGAGGATCTTAGAGCTGTTTCGAAGCGTTTCCAAAACGACATGGAACTGGAAAAGGATGGAAATGGGTCGTAAAAGTCGTAAAACACTGGAGGATAGTTTTTAATACCGACCAAAACGCTAAAAAACCGAATCCCGCAGGTTTTGAGAATACCGCAATACCGCAATTTTAGATTAGAATTACCGAAATACCGCATGAAAAATTGTCCAATACCGCAATACCGCAAACCCCAATGTCCCCCTCATAAAGGCATTAGACGACTCGCTTTCAATCTCTAAGAGCTAGTAGTGGCTGTAATTGAGTTAGCATGCACATTATGATATTTATCTATACAAGTATACCTTGGAATAAGTGTCAACGAAGCTGGATTTAGTTTGTTCGGATGATCTAAGTTCCATGTCATTTTCTCCTTGAAGTTGGATCGTACAGTCGTTTTCCTCCTCTTTGTAGCACGAGTACGTTATGTTCTGATAAACTCGTTTACTTAAGAGTCTCAAGAAATTCATTTGTCCAGCTGCTGCCTTGTATTCAAACTAAGAAAGAAGAACATACGTTATTATATATTTTCAGTTAACCTACGGTTGTTCGAAAACCTTTGATCCCCAATCCTAGACTAGAAGCATACCCAGTTTCAGTTTAAGTCATATATCAAATACGAGAGAAGTGTTTCATCCGATTTCCAAACACCGAAATTTGAGGTGCTTGGAAATATGATGAAACGCTAGTGTTTGATAGATCTTCTCGTTTGAAACAAAACTAAGGAGTTTGAGAAATGAGTTCAGGCCCACTCCAACCTTCGCGAAGTCCTGCGAGACATGGACCTTTAGCATACACTGTACATATAATAAAGGGAAAACCTTTTTTTCTGGATTAGGTTAATCATGTTTTGGAAAATCAAAGTCTGAAGTATAAGACTACCAAGCGAGGATCCTGTAAACACCTATATGCTCATTTTATAAGATGAATGACTTACCATTTCCATAAGTGGATGAACTTCGCTTATCCACTGATGTGCAGAAAGGCGTGGAATGGTAATCTGCGATAAATAAGATATATTAAGTTAATATGTAAATGTAGAGGACACTGCTATATTAAATGAGGCTTCTGTAGCAAACGTTTATCACTGTTTTCGATGTGGCTTAAAAGTGGTCGAAACCCCTCAATTATAAGTTGAATATCATTTTAACTCCAAGAGGTTATAAAGAACAATTAGTGAACTTAAAGCAGATGACTGCTCCAGGCCCTAACTAGCGTATGAAGTTTCATCAAACGCATATAACTACTTTAAATATAATGGTGGGGAATGGCAAAATATGTTTAAAAAACTGTTTCAACAATTATGACTAGGCTTGTAGGTAGCATAAAACTTCCTAAAGTCGGCTAAAACTGCCTTAATTTCCTCACAGTCAACTACGTACAATCGCCCAAGATCAAATAAAGCCGCCTAAAGCTCGCGGTGACTTCTGGAACTTTGGAACTTATTTGGGACTTCTGGAACTTCAGTCTTTGCTGACTGAATTCGATCAGATGATTTTAACTCTTAACTGAAGAAGTGGCAGTGCATGTGGTGTACATACCTTATTATTTTTAGGGTCTACACAATTGACCTGCTCTTTAAAGTCACAATACACGCGAACTGCATCATCGAGACATCCTTCATTTGGATCAATCCAGTATCTGCCTAAAGCATGCAATACAGTTATTAGTTGTCCAAATTATCTGACAAAAAGTGGAAGGTGGATGTATGGACTGAAGAACGGTAAGAGAAAGGGATGGATGGTTGAATGAATGAATGAAACAATGTTAAGCAAGGCGTAAAAGGGTCATCCGCATCATTCCAATTCAAACATTCCTTAATTCACCATTCCACACATTATCGAACAGCAGTCATCTTTCTCATTCAACAATACCAATAACAACCAAAATTATAGAGACAAATAAGTAATGAATGAATAATGATTAGTTCATATATTCATATTCAACAAATATAAGTTAGCTACGAAGTTTAACTGAATTGTCATATGGAAAAGTAAACCCATTCGTAAAGCGAACAGCTGAGAATCATTCAATATGCAAGTGAACTTACCACTTTGATATTCAGGATGATCGAGGTGAAGTTCTCGGCATGAACGTGCAGGATATCGCCTGGTGCCGTTTTGTATTTTGTAGTTATCAAAGACGTAGTCTATACCAGTCAGCCAGAAGTTTATAGCTTCTGAAGTCTTGTTTATGGAAGAGGAAACCAATCATTCAGTCAACAAACGAATAACACAAATAAAACCATATTGTTTGAGTAATACGGTTTTCGGAGCAGCCAGAAAGGTTGCACTGATATTTGTCTTAATTTATCTCCCAATATTTTCATATAACCATCTTGGGTCTTCTGTGGCAACCAAATATTTAATGACATGTGTAGGTCAAAATTACAATTTACCTTCTGTTTTGAAATAGATTTGACTGGATCAATAAACTAGTCTTCATGAATTATGTAATAACCACGTCGAGAGGGAAATGGCCAGGAACTTTGTTTATAGCAACGCTTTGGGGGCGAAGAGAGGATAGTCAAGATAGGGTAACAATAATTAATTTGGGTAGCGTAGGAATCCTCACTGTAACCGAATGCTGTAGATAACGTTATTACAAAAACGTATTTTGTCCTTGATTCAGGATGTTGAAAAAAGTACACGGATAATCATTGGGTGAGTAAAATCAATGAAGTATCGTGCAGTTGATACCTGTAAGTATAAATAACGCACAGGTTAAATCGTATGGGAAAACAATGCTTTGTAACTGACCTCAAACTGCAATTGGTGTTCAGCAGTGTTCAAATCTTTGCTGTTTCCCTATAAACAAGTAGGACAAAACAAGAGTTTTCTCAGCACAATTGGTAATGTAACCAACAAGATTGTACAACGCGTCAAATTAGATAATACAATAAATTTGTCATTCAGAGAATTAGTAGTCTCCTACGCAGCCGTTATTTGTGTCGTCACGCAACGCTTCTCCCGAAGAGAAGCGTTGCGTGACGACACAAATAACGGCTGCGTAGGAGACTAGAGAATTAGTTACTACTGTGCTAAACACTTAGCTGACGATGAGGTAAATTTACTACTGTTTTAATTATTTAAATTTCAACACCTGAATGTTTTGAGCCTTAACCCTTCACTAGAGCAGGAACTTCAACTGCGCATGCTCTCACGATGGGCTAACACTCGAAACACAGCTGCTGATATATAGAACGACGGGCGTGTGTGGTAGAATGAATGACTTACCTGGTTACTAGAGTAAAGCCTATTGGCGTGTGGACCTTTGTTGTCACTTCCGAGGCTTGCAGGCTACCAAAAAATAACAGGAAAACAGTACGTTAAATAAGACACGTTTTCTTTACACCAGATTAATTTCTATCGATGTTGTCTACAGTTTCACTTTAAATTTGTGACATAAAAAACATGAGTTTTAAAGGAGCTATATGTCATGATATATTTAGCCATTGCTTATATGCAAACTTACAAAAATTTTCAAATCAAAGGAAATCACGCAATAATAGTTTACTTAGAGATAATAAGAAACCAAAACTGAGGAACAAGGATGGTTAAGAATGAGGAAGATTGAGAAGAATTACGAACGACGAACTTGACGTTTTTTTAAGATGCGCAATCCGTGAGTCACTGACGTAGCTCATTTAAAACCTGCCTTTCCTGTCAGTTTAACCTACCCGTCGATAGATATATCTTCCTGGGGGACCCTGCAGATAGAAAGGACGAGGAAAACATGATGCAATTTTAGAACATCGCCTATGTTATGCTAGTTATAAGAAGGTTTTTTGACTGACTGACTGACGGACTGACGGACTGACTGACTGACTGACTGACGGACGACGGACGGACGGACTGGACGGACTGGCTGTCTGGCTGTCTGGCTGTCTGGCTGTCTGGCTGTCTGGCTGTCTGGCTGTCTGGCTGTCTGGCTGTCTGGCTGTCTGGCTGTCTGGCTGTCTGGCTGTCTGGCTGTCTGGCTGTCTGGCTGTCTGGCTGTCTGGCTGTCTGGCTGGACTGACTGTTGAATGGATAGATTGTATATTTTACAAACCTTGTCGCCTGGTGGCCTGGTGGGCCTGGGGGACCCTGTATGGAATTTAAAAGAAAAACGACGATGAAGAGAATCAGCATAACAATGTACTTCATATCATCGACCAAAATGGAACAATGCAATTAAGCAATACTGTAGTGATAACTTACCGGGTATCCGTCATGCCCCTAAAACGTTGGAGAAAATAAAATTTACACATTGTCCAGTATAAAGCTGTATTTTTACTTCTCCTATAAGTTATCGTGTGCTAATAAAAAATTATTATATCAGGGTATTCAGTCAACTCTCGCCTTGCGGACACCCCGTTATTACGGACACTCGCTATTACGGACAAAATTCAGCCCTCCACCCGGCGAAAGCTACAGAGGTTTGACTGAAATGACTCCCGCTATTGCGGACTATCGCTATTACGGACTCCAAACTACGTCCCGAGGGTATCCGCTGTAACGAGAATTGACTGTAAATGGTTAATAGAAAGCTATATTATATGTTTTATGCAGTGTTCTCTATTCCACGATACGTTTTTGTCCTCCACAGGGTAATGGAAGCAATCAAATAACGTCATTGTAGGTGACCACAGAAAAGCGAGATGATTACTTTTCTGGTCTTGTATTGTATCGTTTTTTAACTCGTGAATGCGAAAGCAATGAAGGTGTTATAGGATTTGGTGGACACATTTCACTCGGTCACCCTGTTAATTTATGCATATTAATTTATTCATTTAATTCACGAGTTAAACACGAAGTTCCGCTATAAAAGAGCTATGCCTTAAATGGATAGCCCAAAATAAGATCAGTCTACTTTAGCACCCCAGTTGGCCTATAGTAGCGCTGATTAGCCCGAGAATAGCGCCCCGGTTAGCCTACTATAGCCCCGAGAATTGTTAGCTTTCTTTCGTGGGTTAGGGTAACGTCTGATCTGATTTTGGGCTATCCATTCTAGTCACGACCCCTATAAAAGGGGCCTGGCCTGGCCATTCTCACACCTAGTTGTCAATCAACCATCAAAGCGTAAACAGCTGACAAACAACCTGCGCTTTTTGTACGACCGTTACTGATAAAAATTGTTGTATTTTTTCTAAAAATGATATGTTAAAACGTTAGCAAGTTATATCTTATTTTTGTTAATGATATATTTTGGTTTCATGAGACTTTGAAGCATGTTTAGTTTGCAGGACGCTTGGCTCGACAACGTGCCACGACTGCAAGAGTACACATTTGCATTTCGCACCCGAAAGGTGTGAAATGTGGAGGTGCCATCCCATTTATAGCGGAACTTCTTGTTTAACCATGAGCCATGAGCCTTGATTTATATGCCATTGTTTTGTAAGTAGTATCACTGTATAGGCAGTAGTTATCATGTTTTTTATTTTTATTTTTTGTTGAAGTGAAATGCAGCCATGTTTGTATTTATGAAATAAAGTGGACAAATTATCAAAAAGTTGTCGCGATGCACTCTGATTAGGCAATTATATTGAATCTGTCGCACATAATCAAGGCGAATGTCACTCTTTGTATTTACTTACGGAAGGTCCTCTTGGTCCCTGAAGGTAAAAACAAACGAAAAATAAAGTGTATGAGTTACTAGCATTACCAGAAATATGGACTGAATAGGAATAAACGAGACGTTTATGAAGATAATCATATGCCGAAATCGTTTGGCGTACACAAAATAAAGTGCCAGTTACCTTATACAGAAAAAAACTATGCTTAGAACTTAAATCAATTTATTTGTAAAGCTGCAATAGTGGCTGTAACATACTCACCGGTTTACCAAATTCTCCAGGAGCACCCGTGTATCCCTGACAGGAAAAAAGGCACCGACATTAAAAATGTTTTATCACACTTCTTTGAGCTATATTCTTACAAAATCCTGTAAAGGATGGTCCGCAATTTTTTGGCAAGTTTCAGGTTGCAGTGCAAAAACTAGACTAATTGCAATGCAGGCGAACACAGTGATTTATTTGAAGACAAACAGTGAGTGTCTCTTGATGTCGATTAACAAGCGCTGTTGGTTTATTTGATAATATTTAGAGGGAGAGCTAGTGTCCCAACAAATTATTAAAAAGTGTGGCTCTGATATGTAAAACAAACGTTCAATATGGGTTTATCGCTGAAGCTTATCATTCCATTATTTTATGCAGCAGAAACTAACGCTCAGTAAAGTTATGGAATTGACAACGTCTCTCCCCCCCCTCCCCGCCCCTCCCCGCCCAAAACAGTAACTCACCTCCTCTCCAACATAGCCAGGAGGGCCTGGTTGTCCTTGAGTTCCGATTACGCCCTTATAAGGAAAAAACATAATAACAAACAACCAATGAGCAGAGATGTTTTTAACCAAATAATTTTGTAAAAAAAAATATATCTTTTCCCTTTTATCGCAATACCAAACGATTCTCCGTACCTTAAATACATGTACGATGACACAAACTGGCACTTTCTATCTTTAGCTGGAAATGTATCTGGTAAATTTTCATTTTGTGAATGATTTTAAAAGCGGTTTTGTTATGAAGACCAATCAAAAGCCTCTTACCAGCATCACTCACCTTGGTCCAAAGGGACCGTCTGATCCAGACCGACCAGATTCGCCTGCCATTCCCTGCAAACGAGTAGTTAAGCCTTACGTTCGTTACAAAAATCTATATATGTATTCAAAATATTATTTATCATCTACAGTGTATATTGTCATGATGAGCTTGAATGTGACGTAATTACCATTTCTCCTGGCTGACCAGGCATTCCCGGCACTCCTGGAAATCCTGGATCACCCTAAACATGTGAAATAAAATAACACGATTTTAACACATGGAAAGGTTTTGGATATCGTCATCGTCATCGTCATCGTCATCGTCATCGTCATCGTCACCGTCACCGTCACCGTCACCGTCACCGTCACCGTCACCGTCACCGTCATCGTCATCGTCATCGTCATCGTCATCGTCATCGTCATCGTCATCGTCATCGTCATCGTCATCGTCATCGTCATCGTCATCGTCATCGTCATCGTCATCGTCATCGTCATCGTCATCGTCATCGTCATCGTCATCGTCATCGTCATCGTCATCGTCATCGTCATCGTCATCGTCATCGTCATCGTCATCGTCATCGTCATCGTCATCGTCATCGTCATCGTCATCGTCATCGTCATCGTCATCGCCATCGCCATCGTCATCGTCATCGTCATCGTCATCGTCATCGTCATCGTCATCATTGTCGCAATCATGTTCATCGTCGTCATCATCGATTGTTGTCGTATGCTACGTGTTTCTCATCAGAAATAAAGTATGAAATGGCTTTAAGCCCACTCCCGCAACCAGGGTAGTTTTGTCACCACGTACAATACGACGGCTTCACGATCGAACAGTTTCACTATGGAATCGGAGAAATAGAAGAACTGCTCGTAGTCTAGGCTGACTGATAATGGTAATGGCAATGAATACGTCATGTAATAATCACCTGGTGTCCATCTGCCCCGTTTTCTCCATCGTCTCCCCGTCTTCCTTTTCGGCCCTACATGTTGAACAAATTAAGATGGTGCACGAGAAAGTTTGGGATAATTCGAAATTACTTTTGTACAAGTCCTGATGCAAAACCTTTCATACGGAAATGATGTTCATTTGTTTGTTTGTTTCATGTTCATTTTTATGCAAATCAAACTCATTTTCATTTGAAAAGAGAGTCAAAAGTACAACTTGGAAATTAATATAAACTTCAGTAACCATGCCGATAACTTACATCTGGTCCGTTAAAACCTGATCTCGCTGGTTCTCCATCAAGACCCATTTCCCCCTTGAAGAAAACAGAACAAAAGTTACCCGATTGATAAAATTGATATTAAGTACTTTACAAAGTACACCAACGTATACTAGTGCGCATGCGTATATGACAGGAACGCCGACTACTCGACAATTGGCCCCAGCAGTAGCTTAGCATGTGTTTATGGAATTTATACAGGGAAGTTTATATTAACTATGTGTTGCTCGCACGACTTTGCTGGCTATGTTAAACTGTAAATTAAAACAGATTCACGTACCAGCAAACGAAAACTAGAGTAAAGCACTGCGGCTCGATGAACCGGTCGGTTTGTGAACAAGCTTTTATTATAATAAACACGATGTTTGCTTCCAATTTATCAACAAACTCATTAATAACAAATTAGCATAGATTTTTTACGATATTATTTCAACGTTTACTCCTTAGTTTTTGTTTTCGATTGAGAAGATTATCAAACACTCGAGACAGTGTTTCATCCGATTTCCAAACACCTCGAATGTATTCAATAATACTCTGTGCGTCGTGTTTTCAACTCTCTTCTCGGTGTTTGGAAATCGGATGAAACACCGTTTCTTGTGATTGATTGTTACAATTCTTCTTCCTGTATTACCGGTTCTCCTGAGAAGCCGCCTACACCCCTCTCCCCAGGCTCCCCCAACATTCCAAATTCGCCTTGTCTGCCTGGAGCTCCTCTAGATCCATTATTACCCCGATCTCCCTGTAAATAAAACAAGATATCATACAATAAATGTCGTATTCATCTCCTCTCACAGAAAAACACCCTCTAAAAAGCTCAGCCTCAAAATCAATTTTGTATTCATCTACCCGTTCTCCATCAGGTCCAGTCTCCCCAGGTATTCCGTCCATTCCAGGTTTACCCTGCAAAAAAAATTCAACTTCAGGTTATGAAAATTTCCGGCAATAATCTACAAAGTTGCTGCTGTTTAATTCGTTGTATTTCTAATTAAGCAAGTAACGACTCCCAGAAAATAACAGCACAGCACTTTCAAATGACTTGACGTGTGCAACGGTCTGGCATTTCTCCCAACAGTTCATGTACGTGAATAGCCTGATCGCAAGTTTAAAATTAATTGCAATTTGTCAATTCACGTCATAGTTACCGAAATAGCTCGGAAAGCATAATGCACTCACGTTTATCCCTGCACGGCCATCTGGCCCTTGTTTTCCTCCTTCACCAGGGAAGCCCTTCAATTGAGAAACAAAACATAAAATGCACTGCAAATTTGATCAATTATGTTAGACATTCGATGTAGATTATTTGAGTGGGTATGTTGTTTTAATAACATAGTTTCAAACTATGTCATTAGAGTGGTTTTCAATTGAGTGCCGTAAAACCAAAACCAAGGCAATTACAATGGCCAATCACAACAACGTAACGAACAACACAATGAACCAATGTGACTAGACTCGGGGACAAGTCCCATCGTGTGTATTGACTGACCGGACCAACAGGTTATTTACTCACCTGTCCTCCAGGTTCTCCGTTTGTACCATCGGTTCCATCAGGGCCGCGATCACCCTTAAATAATAAAATCACAAGAAATAATTTGTTGAATAACTCTTGCCACGGTGAAGTTAAAGGAGCTACGTCACGATATTTTAAGTCATTTTTGCGAAATGCAAAATCACCTTCAAAATAATTGTTTTACTAAGGTGGAAAAACACTTAAGAGGTGATAATAAACTAAACAGGAACAAGGATGGTCGAGGATGGAGAAGATTAAGACGGATTGCGAATGGCGAACTTTTTTCAAGATGCGCCACCCGTGACGTAGCTCCTTTAAAGAATAGAAGACCAAAGGTGATAAACTCAAAGCAAATCTCTTACCAATTCACCGTCTGCCCCACGACGACCAACTGACCCTAAAAAACCATCCCATCCCTACACAGGTGATAAAAAAGCACAAGGTATTAAACATCAATCTGGTGAAATAGGAGAATAAAATCATTTCCGCTGTTAGAGGCTGAAAACATTCCATAGCCTCTGAAATCAGCAAGGGTTTCTTCAAACAAAAGTTTTATTTTTGCGTCACTTGGGCTTATTTATCCGTTTAACACTCTGAATTTCCTAACCGACAGTATTACAAGCAACATGTCCGCTGGTATTATGTCAAACCACCTTTTCTCATGTATTTTAGGAGTTTTTCCTCAGTGAGTGTATTCGGTCGTTCTTCTTCATCCCTCTCTCCCCTGGCAGATAAACCTGTATTCACTCCGTTCTAAACCGATCAAACTGGAATACTACAGGGTAACACGCGTGCGTACTGGGCGTGTTCTCTTTTATCAATATGTTAAAATGACGTTATAGTCGAATAATTAAAAGAGGATACAGTCGAAGCTCTCTGAGCTGACACTCTCGTTACCAGACAGCTCTAACTTACGGCCGCCTTGACAAAACCCCGTTTGGACTCTAGCTCATATGAACTCTGTATTTACACATCCCCGTAAGTGTCCAGCTCCAGTTGCAGACACTTTTTCTGCTTCCCGAGGGTGTCCGCTTTCGACAGCTTCGACTGTATTCCACTAAGAAGGCGACTTTCCGATTGTAACAGGCACAACATTTTGAGCTAGGTCAATAACATCAAGGCTAGGTGGGGAAGGCATCTTGAGAGACAGGGATGTAATGTAATGTAATGTCGTGAAACAACAGACAAACAACATGTCTGTTTTACATCAATGAATGCTGAGGATGAGATCGGACTTCAGCTTCCAAGGGCGCCTCTGGCAGCCGCTATCAGTCCATTTATGATCTCATCCACCCACCCTACCCATGAGATATGAGATGAAAGAATAATGTGGATAGGCCAGACCACGACACCGGGGACTGCGTCCACTCACTCTTTTCGAACAGCGATGCGGGTTCTTTAACGTCCCCTACTAATTTAATACGAGATGGTGTAGGAGACAAGGCCAACGGCTTGACGTCACCGCCCACCGAATACTATACATTATCGCTAAAAGGACTTCTAACAACAACAACAACTTCTCAGTTGAATGTGATTTGAATTCTTACATTCAATCCTACATGTCCTTTTGTTCCAGGTGGTCCATGAGGTCCAGCGAAGCCCTGCAGAATGAAACAGTTTTAATTTAAAAAAAAAAATTCACAAAGGAGGGTCTGCAAAATACCATTGGAAAATATTTTCATCACAAACCAAACACTGCAACCCGACAAACATAAAGCAGAAAAAAATACAAGAAGACAACAGAACTCATAAATTATAGGGAGAACACCAACTAAGTGATTTACTAAGAATTCCAATCTCTACAATAAATAACTAGATTTTAGCTAACAGTAGTCTATGAGTCACTCTTTGGTTTTCTATGTTCCTTTCCATGCGTCTTTGTGTTCTTAACTATAAGTCTACCTACGTGCAGGGGTTTAAATAACATTAATAATTCACCAAGTTATAACAAAGGAAATCATAACTATACTATGTATCAGGTCTTAATTAGCATATATTTTTACGATTTTATTTTTCCGTTTACTCCTTAGTTTTTGGTTTCAATTGTGAAGATATATCAAAGACTTGAGACAGTGTTTCATCCGATTTCCAAACACCTCGAATTTCGTCAAAAAAATACTCGGTGCTTGGAAATCGGATGAAACACTCGTGCTTGATACATGTACATTACATAGAGACAATTCAAAATCAGCAAAGTAATAATTTACTCTCAACCGCTTCTCCAACAATAGTCTACGAGCTATACGCGTGTTCTTATCTATAAGACTACCCAAGTATAGGAGTTTACATTACGACAACAAGGTAACAATTTACTCACAGCTGGTCCATCCAGTCCGTCAGTACCAGGCATGCCACTGCTGCCATCTCTTCCCTTTAAAACAACACAACGTGATAAATCAGTCGCAATTTGTGTAACTATGTAATAGCACTATATGTTTGTCCGAATTGGAAATAATTGGATGAAAAATTCCGAGACCTGCCAAAATTCAAGAATTATTTTGAATTCAATCATTTCCAAATTGAACAAACATGTAATGCTATTACTTTAGTTATAATAGTTTAGAGCAGATTTAGCCAAGTTCACGGTTAGTAGCTATGGGTATTTAAAGGATTTGTCACGATATTTTAAGTCAATTTTGTGATGTACAAAATTACCTTCAAAATGAAAGAAACCTACAAAAACCCCAAACAGGTAATAAGAAGCCAAACAGGAACAAGGGTGCTTCAGGATGGAGAAGATTAAGACGGACCGCAAATGACGAACTTGAATATTTTAGGCTAAATCTTTCAAGAGATATATCAAGGTAAAAATATTAAAATAATTAATTAAGCGCCCCATCTTGAACTACCAAAAATTAAAAAGCGTCGTGGGCACTAAATCTTATTTTTATGATAAGACAACTGACCGGCAGGCCTGGAGACCCAGGCTTTCCTGACTTCCCGTATAAACCTCTGGCTCCCTGAAATATCACAAAACATTCCATCTTGTAAATTACGAACATGACACAAATTGTAGCTAAAATTTGGAATGGACTCCTATAATTAACAGGGGCACCCAACGGATCGTTTCGGTGTAATATCTGTTCGGAAGGCCTATAATCGCCTAGGATATTCGGTTAGGGAAATGTCATCTCGAACTTTCTTAATATGGGAAAATCAATGCCTTTTGTTTTCGGAGAGATAAAAATGTCGTTTTGGATACAAAAATAGATCAGCTAGGATTTTCGGAAAGGCAAATTCAGCTCATAAATTCGGGTAAAAGATTCCAATCCCTAAAATTTTCTGAAGTTTGAAAGTTCAGCTAACGTATCCGAACAGATACATTTTTCTTAGCGTTTAAAAATAAGCCATTGAACTGCACAAAAAGCATAGTTATAACGTAAAAACGACGTTCCGACACCAACAGGAAATTTTGTCGTTGGGTGCCCTGAATTAATTCAAAATCCAGTTGTAATAAGGATCATGTGGAGACGTGTTTTGTGAAACAATTCCAGAGCAAAGAACGATGATGAAGTGTCACTAACATCAAAACTAGACATTTAAATCTTGGTCAATAGCATTTAGATGGTATGATCAGCTTTTCTATTGGTTTTTCCTTGTGTTCTTTCTCCGGTAAAGAATACGTTTTTATAGTTGTCCTTGTTGTTAAACTAACGTATTATTGTTGTTCAGTAAAAAGGTAAAGTAACTCGCAACTTGACTTCAACCAAATGAATTCGCTGTCACTCTTGTCTCGGGACACTTACCTTTGTGGCAGGAGTTCCAGGATTACCTTCCAGTCCAGGTTCACCCTCTCCACCCTGGAAAAACAGTTGTATTAGGATGGGTGGGGGGAGGAAGGATGGGAAGGAGGGAGGAGTAATGGATAGATTTTGAATATAGAATTTTGAATTTTCCGCCATTTTGTTTCTAAAAATAGCTCAAAATGGCGGAAAATTAAAAATTCAATATGCCATAACTTTTTATTGGAGCAACATATTTCAGATATTTTCTTCGGTTTCAGGATTCTTGTGGCATGTTCTTCTGTAACTGTCATCTATAATACTTAAAAATAATTTAGGCGCCAACTTTGTGACGTCATATTCCCGCCAAAAATTTTTGAAAACAAAAAACGTACGATTTTTTCAGAATGACGAGTTCTATATTGTTGTAAAATTTCAGGTTACCTGCATCAAAACGTGAAAAGTTGAAGGAAGGTGAGCGTTTTGGGGTAAGTTTGTGCCCACCGTGGAAGAAAAGAGGAAAGGAGGAAGGAAGGAAGCGAGAAATGGAGGGAAGAAGGGAGGGAGTAACGAAGAAAGGACAGATTTACTTACGATGCGCCCTTGTGCTCCCGGTCTACCAGGTAAACCTGGGGATCCTCTCACTCCCTAGAAAGGTAATTGAACAAAACAACAGAAGATTTAAAGAGGAAAAATAATTTTAAAACTACTTGTCCAGGGATCGTTTAAATTAAGTTTGTCTTTCGTAATCCGTCTCAATCTTCCCTAGTGGTAACTATCCGTTCCTCTTTTAGTATTACTACCTCTTTGATGTTTTTCTACACACACAAAAACATGACTTAAGATCTCGTGAGATAATTCGTTATTAAAAAACACCCAGCATATATCAACCTTTGTCATATTTCTATATTCTTCTTTACATAATTGAAACCTTGTTGTAGCATGACTTCTATATATTCTGTCGTCTGTATAAACATAGTTTTGTTCTTAGTACGCTGACAAATCTAAGTTCCCTTTCGGATTAAGGACTTAATTATTAAGGACTTCAAATGTGGATGTTGCATACCAGAGCGCCGGGCCTTCCTAGTTCGCCATCTTCTCCCGAGGGACCTTGCGACCCCTGAAATAAATATTTAGACATGCCGGCCGGTAAGTCAGAAAAATCCTGTAAGTTTCAAGTCGTTAATTCCATTACAGTAACAGTAACAGTAACAGTAACAGTAACAGTAACAGTAACAGTAACAGTAACAGTAACAGTAACAGTAACAGTAACAGTAACAGTAACAGTAACAGTAACAGTAACAGTAACAGTAACAGTAACAGTACAGTAACAGTAACAGTAACAGTAACAGTAACAGTAACAGTAACAGTAACAGTAACAGTAACAGTAACAGTAACAGTAACAGTAACAGTAACAGTAACAGTAACAGTAACAGTAACAGTAACAGTAACAGTAACAGTAACAGTAACAGTAACAGTAACAGTAACAGTAACAGTAACAGTAACAGTAACAGTAACAGTAACAGTAACAGTAACAGTAACAGTAACAGTAACAGTAACAGTAACAGTAACAGTAACAGTAACAGTAACAGTAACAGTAACAGTAACAGTAACAGTAACAGTAACAGTAACAGTAACAGTAACAGTAACAGTAACAGTAACAGTAACAGTAACAGTAACAGTAACAGTAACAGTAACAGTAACAGTAACAGTAACAGTAACAGTAACAGTAACAGTAACAGTAACAGTAACAGTAACAGT
Organism: Desmophyllum pertusum; assembly: GCA_029204205.1. Lineage (NCBI taxonomy): Eukaryota > Metazoa > Cnidaria > Anthozoa > Scleractinia > Caryophylliidae > Desmophyllum > Desmophyllum pertusum. Next base: position 464,662 of record MU826863.1, read on the forward strand.
AACAGTAACAGTAACAGTAACAGTAACAGTAACAGTAACAGTAACAGTAACAGTAACAGTAACAGTAACAGTAACAGTAACAGTAACAGTAACAGTAACAGTAACAGTAACAGTAACAGTAACAGTAACAGTAACAGTAACAGTAAACAGTAACAGTAACAGTAACAGTAACAGTAACAGTAACAGTAACAGTAACAGTAACAGTAACAACAGCAGCAGTAGCAGTAGCAATAGCACTGAGATGTAGCTGAGCAGCTCTAGCTATAGCCCAGCAGTAGCAGTAATAGCAGTAATAGCTCTCTGAAGCTAAAAGTGATCTCAAACACCTACCAGACCACCGTGTTCTCCTTTACTACCTCGGATACCATGTCGCCCTTTATTTCCCTGGTGAATTGAAGTAAATGTTTACTTATTAGTGTCACCTTTTATCAGTAAAACGACAAAAATGGAATGTATTGTTCTGACTTCACGCCGGGTCAGCGTGAGGCCGGTGCCCTGGTGAATTGAAGTAAAGGTTTAGTGTAAACTTTTATAATAATAATAATATTTATTATTTATATGGCGCAAATTAACATGTAAATATGATCAAATGCGCCTTACAAACTATGTGAATGAAATAAAATAAAAGATATGCTATGAATATGAGTAATTTAAAACTAGAATTGTAACTGTAATTTAATTATCAGTAATTTAATTTAATTTAATTTAATTATCAGTAAAACGGCAAAAATGGAATGTATTTTTCGACTTTGAATCAGAACAAAATAATCCTAACTTATATTCAGTATGGACCTTGAAAAAACGTATTCTATTTTTTTTTTAAGTTCGTCGTTCGTGATCCGTCTCAATCTTTCCTAATCTTAACCATCCTTGTTCCTGTTCGGTTTATTATTACCCCTTTGGTGTTTGTCTACCTTAGTAAGGTACCACGAGTCTCCTGGTAGAGCTTCCGACGGTGTGCGGAAGGTCATAGCTAGATTAGACTCCTGTACGTCGGGAGGACTAGGAATGTTTTTTTTTTTCGAGTAGCTTGTGTCACTAATTATACCGTTCTCATAGCTTGACATTTACAATCTTTTATTTCCTCGCGTCCTCGCACATGGTTAAAACTCCTCATATGCGAGATGTTCGACTGAACTAGTTGTATGGCTTAGCTCCCACGAGTTTCCTCAGTGTAACTCATTGGTAGAGCGTCCGACCAGGTTCGACTCCTGTTTGGAAAACTCGTTTTACTAGTAACTTGTACCACTGATTGTTTTGATGTTGCAATATGTCAATTTGCAGAAACTTTGGTCGACTAAAAGTGGCCAAAGATGTTATGACTTCTACCCTTAAATATATTATGGGATAACCTAATCTTACCTTGAGTCCAGGAGCTCCTTTGTTACCAGATGTCCCCCTAGGTCCTGGGGGACCCTGGGAAATTAATGGCAGAAAACAGGAAATAAGTCAATAGAGAGATCAAGCAACGCGTTCTACGGCAAAGGTCTGCTTGCAGTCGATTTTCTTTTCTTTTTTTCCAATCGATAAGTAATCCATCAGAAAAATAGAAAATAATTCACACGTTCACGATAAACACGAAACTACATATTTTGACATAGAAACGGCATAACCACAGACAGTAAAAGTGGGATTTTTGCCGTTTGCGGAAAAAACAAACATGATGCTTAATCTATCTAATAAAGCCCAAAACGAGAACGAAAGTTGCCAAGAGTTCGACAATTAATACCAAGGAACGAAATTGAAATTAAATCACATTTACCAGAGTTCCTGGTATTCCAGGTAGACCATTGGACCCTCTATCCCCAGGCAAACCCATGTCGCCTTCTTTTCCCGACTTCCCATGAATTCCGGGTTGGCCATCTTTCCCCTGTAATAAAAAGTGATTTTAAATAAAAACATTGTGACTGAAAATCAGTTCAAGCCAAACTCATCAGTAAAGGTAAAGTCTTCACGAGCCTAGTGGCCCACAACTGCCGGAGCTTATCCCGGTTTCTGTAGCATGAAGCGACTAGAAGTATTGCTACTCTCCCTGGTTGGGATGTTAGTCCATCGCAGGTTACCCCCCAGCATTTTGTCACCGGTACCCATTTATACTCCTGGGTGGAGAGATGCACTGTGAGAGTAAAGTATCTTGCCCAAGAACACAACACACTGACCCTGAACCAGGGCTCGAACCACCAATGAGTTTGAAAGCTTAATTGTTTTAGTATTGAAATATTGTCATTATGGACGAAAAGTCGATAATAGGCGCCAGAGAAGAGAACATTTAAGTTCCCTAATACCTTTCCTATTTTTAGATTGCGTCATCTTTACAATGTAAAATTCATGTAATATAACATTACCTTGGGACCGCGGAGCCCTGGATATCCATGAGTGCCTGGCCTTCCATCCATACCCTAAAACCCGTTTAACACCGGAAGAGAGATTTTGAACAACAAAATATAAGACATCATCAAAATCTAAAATACACCACTAGTTAACATTTGATTTGGGTGGGGGGGAGGGGGGAGGGGGGGGGGGGGGTGGTCTACTTCTACTATACCGAATTCCGAAAATTTTAGATTTTATTAAAAAAAATTAATCTACTAACCGGTTGTCCGTCTTTTCCGTTAGATCCAGCATCTCCCGGATAACCACTGTCACCCTACGAAATATATAAGATCGAGAATAAATAATAATAAATTAATCGAGACTGAAAACATGCAGGACAAATTATCTAAAACATACTGCAAAAGTGAAGCCCGTAAAATTGTGTAATACTCACTGGTTTTCCTTTCGGTCCTTTTCTTCCAGGATAACCTCGCTTTCCTCGCCATCCCTGAAAAAGAAAATTTCACCGTAGTGCATATTTTAGTACATAAAAAATGACTTAGTTAAGGTGATTCCGCGCGAAATTATGCGCAGAAAGGATGCGCAGTGCAATACTAGACTAATGCTAAGGAATCACCCAAAAGGAATCCTCCACTGTTGGAACAAGTTAGTATTAAATTGATGGAAAAATAATCTAAACCAAAAATTTGTTGAAAAACAAGTAAAATTATTTCAGTGTCAACAAAAAAAAAACTGGCTACAAATCTCTGCCATTTTGGGTTTCAAATTCATCCCGCGCGTCGCCATCTTGGATGTCATTCGTTTCATGGTTGCCCCTTTTGTTATACAACAAAAGAGCTATTGTTTTCTGACAATAGTGGCAACCATGCACAACGCGTCATATAATACAAAATGGCGGCGCGCGGGAAATTTCAACCCCAAAATGGCTGATATCTGTATCCAATAGACCAATTCCGATATATTAATATTCTAACTTGGCCGAGGCTTAGGGGAATAAAACAAAAGAAATCGACAATAAATCACATCGAGGTTGAGGGATGAATAAATAATTTATTTTGTCTTATTCCCCTAAGCCTCGGAGCCAAGTTAGAATATTAATATATCGAAATTGGTCTATTATTCCGTACACTTGAACGTTTTTTTCCAATTTATTTCAATAAATTTTCAGTTTAGACAATATTTCCAACAATTTAACGGCAATTTGTTCCAACAGTGGAGGTTTCCTTTGATAGCACGACGTAGCCTATAAGCTAGAGACACTCACCGGCTTTCCAGTTGAGCCACCAATTCCTTGCAGCCCTTGTTTGCCCTTACCGCCCTATAGGAAACAACAAGTGAGAATAATGGCCGTGTTCACACTAGAAGACGGACAATGTTTTTGGACGAACAAGTCGTCCCAGACAGACATGTCATCTTAGTGTGAAAACGGGACAGACATGATTTTGGACGTAAAAGTCGTCTGATTTTCTCCGTCAATTTGTCCGTCTATTGAGACGATTTTTCGAGGTCGATTTTTCGTCTAGACGGACAAGTCGCATTAATGCATTTGATAAGAAATGATTTTGTTATGCCCAAGAAACTCAAGTTCGAGAAAGATGTTAATGAGCATGGTCAAGTAGTTTGTGTCACTGCCTGATTAACATATTTCCATCAAGCTTAAAGGTATACCATAATTTCTTTTCACAAGCTTTGTTTGTTTTGATACTGACAGGACACACGCTTTCATTCCCTCCCTGTTCTTAAAAAAAAAGGCAACAAGAACACTACTTTACTCACGGGAGTTCCGGGAGATCCATGTAGTCCATATTCACCGAAAGATCCTGGATAACCCTTGAACACAAAACATAGCAAGGATGAGCTACTTGTAAGAAAGAAGGGAGCCAATGAGAAAAAAAAACTGCTACAGCGGAATCTCACTATCACAGCGCCTTTTTATTTTTCCAGAGCAAAATTTCCATGTGATCCTAAACAAATCCCACCGGAGGTATGACCACATTTTGGTGGCCAGTTAGTGACCACATTAAAGGAGTCTTACTTTTATTAATACAGCCGAAGCTCCCGTAAGCGTACACCCTCAGAAAGAGTGTCCGCAACTGGAGCTCAGGTCGCTTATGGGAATATGTAAATTCAAAGTTAGAGTTCAAACGTTGTCAAGGCGGCCGTAAGTAGAGCTGTCCGCTTACGAGAGTGTCCGCTCAGAGCTAGAGCTTCGATTGCAGCCATTTAATAAAGAAATGTATTCATATAACTAGTGATTTTACTTTCAGACTGGTATATTTACCGGTGATCCGGGGGTCCACTTTCACCAGGCGTTCCGCGGAGTCCCTGAGAAAGTCACGAATGAAGTAATAGTCAATACTAAAAGTATTTAACAAACGATATTCAAGCATAAAAGCATAACATGGCTCTAAGGTAAATCACAATTTAACAGAATAATGTTTTTATAAAGCTACTGAGCAGAGTTGCAAACTTTGAGTCACGCAATATAACATGTTACATAATCACACAACACGTCACATAGTGATTCAACACTAACCGCTTCTCCGGCTTTTCCATTTTTGCCGTAGATTCCACGCTTACCCTGAAGAGACACCAAGAATGTTTAAGTCAATTAAGGGAATTGTATACAATTTTTGATACAAGAAAGTTAAGGAGTGACAATTTTGAAGGTGTTAACGTCATATGACGTGAAATGACGTCATCAATTAATATCCGCCATCTTGGATCTGCCATCTTGGATTTCCTAACTTTTCAAGAGGTCATAAAATGACAAAAGTTCGATTTCACTTAAAATGTAAAAAAAAAAGATGCTAAAATGAACTAACATGAAAATCTACTGCTCCAAGAGGGTTTCGATGTTTTCATCTATTTCACCAATAGCTATTCTTCTTCATCTTTTTATATATTGCCAGTATTGAAGTAATTTCTGAAGCAAATATATACTAAAAGTAGTATAGAACGCTCAAGAATGTAATGACTTTGTGTTGTCCTAAAATAAACTTACCCTTCTGCCTGCACGGCCGGGTAGCCTGGGGCGCCTTGAGGACCGGGGAGACCCTACAAAATTTACATATACGTCACATATCACCGTCTGTTTTGTACATGTAAGAAATTCTGCAAGCTCTAGATATTAAACACATTATCAACCTGCAATCCGCGACTTCCTTGGAACCCAGTCTCTCCGCTGCTACCTCGACGACCCTGAGATGCAAAATAAAATGCACGCGTGGCATTATTACACACAAGAGAAGCACGTCATTAAATGATTATACACAAATCTACCTTTCTCCCTATTTAAGCCAATTGAATATGTACAATTAAATTCAAGTCCAAATTCAAGTAATCCACTCCTACCAAATTCCTATGTCAAACCCTTTACCCCACTCCCCACCCCCCAAAAAATGACACTTCCCCGAGCTTCTCGAGGACCTGCGAGTCACGCGGGTGTTTCTATTTAAGAAATACAAAATGGCGCCCGTGTTTACATAGCCCAATGCAAACACGAGCGAAAGTATGGGAGCATTCGAAAGTTGATATAATTTTCCAATTCAAATTTCATCCAAAAGTTGCCTAACCAACGTCTTGCTAACTTAACTTACCCGCCTTCCAGTTCTCCCACGAATTCCTCGAAGACCCGTTTGTCCACGATCACCCTTGTGAGACAAAAAGTCATAAGTTACGAAAAGCTTACGGCGGCGGGCTTGTCGGCGGGAAAAGGTTTATGTAGAACAGGCCATTACTCTTTTACGTGACGTTACTTTCTGACGGGCATACCTGCATCTCGACGGTCTCTTGCTTGTAAAAATATTTTATGTGCAGTTAAGTAACTCGAAGATCTTGTTTTTGAATTTTACTTTTGTTAGTGTTTTTATCAAATATATATATTTTTTTTTTTTAGTTTATTATCAAAGATGGTGTGGAAGTGGAAAGCAATTGAACGTTATTCGAATGACTGTAAAAACACCTTTTTGCAAAGGTAGCTCCTTTATTTCCTCTTCAGAAAACTAAACAGTAGAGTCGTGACAAGTGTAATGACTAGCTGTATCCGATATTACCCAGAACAGAGAATGCTATAGACTTATCATGTCATTTTTAATCCGCAGTTCCAAATATATGCCTTTCATCAGGGGCACCCAACGACAAAATGTTCCTGTAGGTGTCAGAACGTCGTTTTTACGTTATAACTATGCTTTTTGTGCAGTTCAATGGCTTATTTTTAAACGCTAAGAAAAATGTATCTGTTCGGATACGTTAGCTGAACTTTCAAACTTCAGAAAATTTTAGGGATTGAACTCTTATTACCCGAATTTATGAGCTGAATTTGCCTTTCCGAAAATCCTAGCTGATCTATTTTTGTACCGAAAACGACATTTTTATCTCTCCGAAAACAAAAGGCATTGATTTTCCCATATTAAGAAAGTTCGAGATGACATTTCCCTAACCGAATATCCTAGGCGATTATAGGCCTTCCGAACAGATATTACACCGAAACGATCCGTTGGGTGCCCCTGTTTCATATATTCATTACGTCAGTCCACTCCATATGTGGGGCATATATTAAAACCTGCAATTGACCTGATCCCGCACGTATCAAACCTTCATAGCTCAGTGGGTAGAGTATCGCACTGGTATCGCGAAGCTCATCGGTTCGAATCAGGCTACAAAAGCAATCGTTTCAGTTGCTTACATTCTGAAAGGATCATTTCATACTTATTTTCAACTCATTATTGTACATGACTACTATATGACTAACAAATTCATGACAGCACCTTTAACCCTCGAGGTCCGCGACGTCCCGTAGCTCCAGCTCGTCCATCCACACCCTAATAGATAAAACGATCATGTGTAAAATGTTTGTCGCCGCGCATGTGGAAATCCCATACGTTACAGTTGGGTGAATACCTTTCGATAACAGGATGGTCCCGCAAAGGAAAATCGAGGATTATCTAAGATAACTCAGAAGGGTTCCCCGTACAGTGTACCTCATGATCATTTTTTTAAATATATTTAATAGTTTAGGCCATGTGAAAGTTATCAGTTTATTTCCTTCTGATCGAGGCTCCGACATCACGTCACTCGAACTGGCCAATCCGGTAGCGCTCTAAAAATACCTCAGCTATGGCTTTGAGATTAAAAATAGATTTCAAAAAAATGTCATTGGAATGACCCATGTATGGGAGAATCAGTGCTTCCTCAGTCTCTCGATACATTCGACATGTATATTCTATACCACAGTTACTCATTGCTTCTACACTCAGATCTGTCAATACATCGGAACTTTTATGTTGTTCAGACTAAATATAATGTATCACAATAAGGAAATCACGTGGGTCACCCGTGGTATATAAAAATAACTTATTCCTACCTGTGATCCTCTCGGACCGTTAAAGCCTGGGATTCCCGTCATACCACGCGGGCCCTGCATGAAAAAAAAAAAAAAAAGCTTCTAAGCTTGTCCAAAAATGTTGCAAAATAACCTATAAAATGTAAACGACCACTTGCTTTACACGAATTCACTTATTAGTTATCACTTACTTCTCTTCCAGCTCTTCCTGGACGGCCATCTTCTCCATCGTTTCCCTGTAAAAAAAGTAAAAAAATCTTAACAGAAAATTCACTTAGCGTATGCATGTTCAGTTATTCTCTATGTGTATACTTACGAGAATGATCGGTATAGAACCGTTGATGAAAAATACGTAGAAACTGTGTAGCGCATCTTATATGCAGCTTAATTTTAAAATGAAAATGTTTCTGCGACGGAAAAATTTTTGAATTTATATAGCCTGAGATCAGGCTCCTAAAGAAAATCGGCGAGCGCCGCGAAGCGAGCCGAGCGCCGCGAAGCGAGCCGAGCGCCGCGAAGCGAGCCGAGCGCCGCGCTTTTTCATTAGGAGCCTGATCTCAGGCTAGAATTTATATACTGCATAGAACCGTTGAGTTACAATACATTGACTATCTCGACTGACAATTACTCGTACAGATATCAACCCCATGGTCTTCTGAGTCATAAAACAACCAGTAGAACAGTTCTGGTATCATTGTCCACGGGGAACTGTGAACGAAATTAGAAGTTGCTTAGACAGACAACGATCACATATGCTCACTCCAAATTAAAAAACCTGTTCTGACCTGCTTTCCAGGTTCTCCATGACGCCCTGATTTTCCTCTTGCTCCACGTATTCCCTGCAAAGGAAGAAAACAGACTACATTAGTAGAAGTCTCACGCTATTGCTTGTGCTCGTTACTTAATTAGTGTACTCGTTCTTTAAAGTTGAACCTCTCTACAACGACTAGGGGCAGAATTTACTGGCCGTTCTAGGGTGGTGGTCGTTGAAGTTTTAATAACAGTACAGTCAAAATACTCAGCGCGTTCCGATTATTATTCGAGAATAACTGACTTTCATTAATCGTGAACGGATTGCGTTTTTCCTTTCAAACTTTCAAATGTAACTAATTCCACTTGAAATTTAACTCGATTTGAGTTTGGAAGTTTGAAAGGAATGACGCAATCCGTTCACGATGAATGAAAGTTATTCTCGAATAATAAGCGGAACGCGAAGAGTATTTTGACTGTAAAGTGTATGGATCGGTACACGGTAGGAGCGACAAATGTTGGCCGTGTAGAGAGCTGAGGTGGCCGTTATACAGGAGTGTCGTAGGAATGGATGTTAGTGGAGGCTTCGACTGTAATTGTTGTTCTCGTTACGTAACAACACAACAACAACAACAACAACAACAACAACCTTTATTTTACCCCAGAGTCTAATATAAGTAGTTTACAATTTTAAATAAAAAATAATAATAGGGGTACTGGCTACCCGAAATAACCTTAAAGTTAAAAATGCCCGGCAGCCAGGGTCAGGGTTACGTACAGTATTTGTGGTGTTGTTTTCGTTACTCACTTGTTGTCCTGGTCTTCCCGTTTGTCCCGGATCTCCAGCAGCTCCCTAAAAAAAAAATATATTAAAGGAAACCTCCACTGTTGGAATAAATTACCATTAAGTTGTTGGAAACATTGTATTTTGTATTATATGACGTAATGTGGTTGCCACTATTGCACTATTGTCAGAAAACAATAGCTCTATAACAAAATAGGTACGCAACGCGTACATGTGTGTACTGCAAGGTTTTCCCTAGGTTGATTTATCATTTGGAAGTGGTAAAGTCTTTGTCACTAAATATGATTTACTCAAAATACACTAGCCAGCTTGGAAAGGATGGTGGGGATAGAAGGGAAGAAACTGGGAAGGGTGTATAAAAATAAAATTCACATCATAACAAACTGTGTTAATTTTACTTGCCAGATAAATTTATTATTTATCTAATCTTAATAAATATGAAGAATGTAATTTACAGAAACAGAGTTGTAAGACTTGAGGAATGTGAATTGAACTGTATTGATAATTGTTTTTTTTTCTTTTCAAAACTGATCAGTTATGTTAAGCTTGAAGAAAAAAGTATCAATTCATTATTTTGAGATAGTGACTGACTTCACAAGCCAAGTTAAAATCAAAAAGAACAAAGTAATGTTAAATTAAAGTGTGGAGACTACTTGATCAGAGGGACTCCAACATGGCGTTTCCATACTGAGCTCTATAAATTTGTGTGGAACATTTTGACAAATAACTCGAGTACGGAATACCGCACAGACCTGAGACTTGGACTGATTCCTTATTTAATCATTATCTATGACATGTCAATTCCTTGACTTCATTCATTGAACGGTTTTGATTTTTTTTATTTATGGCGTGACAGTGAAAACCGAGAATAGGAAGGTGCCCAGTCTCTTTGGCATATTCCGAAACTGCGGAGTTCTGAGTACCTGCAATTGCAAGCTGCATGTCTCTGTCGTGTTCCTTTATTCTTTCACGCATCGATATCGCTGTATCACCGATATATACTTTGCCGCATTCACATGGAATCTTATAGACAACAGACGTGTCTCGTTTCTCGCGAGAGTCTGAGCCGGCATATACTCGCAAGTGACACCTCGCGTGTCAATGGCGTATGTGTCAAATGTTTTATCTACGATCCGTTGCCAAATCGATGGGATCGAAGGTCCAATGTATAAACAAGCAATAATGTTCATGTAGTTAAACGTGTTGACAGAACCAGGGTAAAACTTACTGGCAAGTACAGAAAACGATCCGCTAGATTAATGGCGTAACTTATCGAAGGCTTGATTCATTACGATCGTATCGAAGGTTAAATACTACACACTGGTAGAGCGGAATTTCTAACAAACGGGGAACAAATATTCTAGCTGTCCCGCGCTTTGAAACCCCTTTCGATAGAGATGTTTTTCGATTCGATCCGTTTAGTAATTTTCGAGAAACGACTTTCGAGCGTGTGAGATCGAATACAAGGCATTGCGTTACGTAGAAAATTGAGACGACCACGAAGTTTCAATTGACCAAATTTTGACAGCTCAAACAGCTGGAAACGGCGGGGGGTTTTGAGGGGCGGCATTCAAAATTCTGAGACATATTAAAGTGCAAGCTCTCTTTCCCCCACTCATTCTATTTTCCCTCCAAAAACGCCAAGAGAGCTTGCTCGCAGGCTAGATTTATCGCGTAACTTATCGAAGGCTTGATTCATTGCGTATCGTATCAAAGGCTAGAACATTGCATCTTTCCGAAGGCTTCATTCATTGTGATCGATGTATGTATGCATGTATTGTATCAAAGGTTAGATTTATCGCGTATCTTATTGAAGGCTTGAAACATTGCGATCGTATCGAAGGTTAGATTTATCCCGTATTTTATCAAAGGCTTGATTCATTTTGATCGCATCGAACGCTAGATTTATTGGGTATCCTATCAAAGGCTTGATTCATTAGTTTTTATCCATTATACTTTGTAAAGCGCTTAGAACAGCGATGAATAAGCGCTATATAAATTAGTTATTATTATTATTCATTGCGATCGCGTCGAAGGGAGGATTTCGTATCGAAGGCTTGATTTATTGCGCATTTTATCGAAGGCTTGATTTATTGCTATTGTATCGACTTGATTTACATTATTGTGTATGGTATCGAAGCGCCGGCCATTAAAATTCGGAAACCGTGGTTTGTTATTGATTTGATCGATTGTCTGTGGTTTGTTTATCGATTTGATGTTAACAATAGAGCATTGTTAACATTTCTTTTGTTTACAATTTTTACGGTATAAGTGCATAGTGTTGACTGCGCAAGCGCAGTACACACAAAAAGGGGAAACCATGAAACGTCATAAAATCCAAGATGGCGGCGCGCAGGTAATTTGAAACCCAAAACTGGCAGAGATTTGTAGTAAGTTTTTTCGTGAACACTTACACAATTTTACTTTGTTTTCAACACTTAGATTACTTTCCATCAATTTAATGGTAACGTGTTCCAACAGTCAGTCACTGAGCATAAACCAACTAGTGAAAATGTCCAGCGCAGGTTCCTTACCAAATCTCCTTTTACCCCTGGTATTCCCGGTATTCCTGGTGTTCCAGGATGGCCCTAAAATAAAATAAAAAGTGTTTGAGACATCTTGAGAATTGACTTTTTGCTCATGTTGGCATAAAAGTTAATCGTGTGTTTGTATGACTTCATACCTAAGGTCAGGAGCATATCACCCTGGAGCCTCCATCTCCCTTATTGGGCCTATGACACAGCGTAGTTACAACTTGAGCTATTTTTAGAATTACTTTTGCCGCGAAAATCACCCGTTGCGAGCACGAGGACGAGGTTGTCATTCGTGTTTAAGATTAAAAATAAAATCAGGAATGGACGAGACGAACGTGGAATAAAACTAGAACTGTGGAATGTCGTTACTATGAATTATCACTATTGTCCGCGGACGTACAGTACACGGAAATATTTTCGCGGGAGAACGATTCAAAAAATAGCCGGCGAAGGTGTAACTACGCTGTTGTCATTAATCAGTACATATCGAGGCTCCGAGGTGATATGCTCCGGCTAAGGTGTATGTAATAGTTCCATATCCCAATTTCTCGAACCCTCGATTTCTCAAAAATCCCGATAACTCGAACCAAAAGTCGTTTCCTTTGGAATCGTTTCACTGTAATTCCCTGATATTTCGAATTTCTGATTTTGTTTCTCTTGGAGGTTCGAGAAATCAGGATTACACTGTACTCTATGTATTAAGGTTACAGTTGTTTACGAGAACAAATCATAATTATAATTTCTGAATTCCAGAAACAACTTGAAAATCAACATTGGTGTGGAAATAAATGATGGTTTCAAGTCAGAACCTGCCGAATATTCACAGCTTTCATTGTTTTCAAGGACATTTTTCTTTTCATTTCCAGTGAAAGGTGGTTCAATTACGACTACAAGTAAATCAGACTTTTTCTAGGTTACATCCTTACAGTACATAATTAGTTCATGAACTAGGAATTCCATGATGGAAGTGACTGCTGGCGACCTGAAATTCACGATTTCAATAATGATAGTATAGATACACGGGGCGGATGCAGTTGCTGGTCTCATTGTATGTACCTTGCTTCCACTTCTTCCCACTGCACCAGGATATCCCACTGACCCTCGTTTGCCCTGTGCACGTGGTAAAAAATAACTTCAATAACAATTAAAATGAGATAACAACCACATGGGAGTCGACAGGATCAAATGATAAAGTTAACGTTAATGGGTTAAATCATTTTTTCTGTGCTCCATGCAAGGCATTCTTCAACGCAACTAGGCATGTGCCATTTTAGCAAGTGTTAATATACCAGTGCTGGAATTTATAGAAAAATTCAATGTCGATGCCAAAGAGGACGTCAGGAGAAAGTTTTACTTGAACGCGGGGCGCACGCTAATTTGGCGCTATTGTCTCATTCGCTTATGATTGACAAATGAGACCTGTCTTCTTTAGGTGTTTAAGCTCTCTCTTATAGTACACCCCCGCGTTTAACCAACTGTTGATATCTGACTTTATAGATAAATAACACACCAACCATCCTTATGAAACAATATAAATCTCGAGTTGTAGATAGATGTTATACTTACCGTCAACCCAGGCTCTCCGGATTTTCCAGCCGCGCCCGGTCCTCCAGTATTTCCCTTGAAACAAACATTACCAATACATTAGACTGCTATAAGCACATGTACATGTTGAATGTTTAGCATTAACCCCGGCCAAACGAGAACGAAAGTTAACTAGCTATAGTAAATCCTCACTCTTGTTTGGCTCTGACATGCGCTTTCAACGACCCTCGTCGACTCTCGTGCGCTCTGATCGAATTTAAACATGCTCAAATTTTTCTTGAGTCATCGAGAGTTTTCTCTTGTTTGGCCTGAGACTAGTCGCTGAGAGTTGAAGAAAACTCTCGTGCAGTTGAACTCTCGGCGTCTCTCGTAGACGTTTGGCCCGGGCGTTACGATAAAACGTGAACCAGTGAGTAGCCTGCGAGAGCAGGCTACTCACTGGTTCACTACGGCTGGTTCGCTACGGCTTCTTTGCAAACGGCAAAACTGCGAGGACCATTTCTTCACTTTATACTCTTCATCCACAGTTCATATATGATTTCATTCATATTATAAGAACACTTTCACTACGAGTGAGAGGCATGATCAATTGACCTCATGCACTATATAGCTCTACCCCCTGTATCGGCTTGCTAGAGGTGATGGGTTCGAGTCGTCTCGTTGAAGATCTAGACTGGAATATTCTCAGTAACCGTAAAAAGTGCAGAATAATAACATTTTTTCTACGCAATTTGACAATGACAATTGGTACCCGCGGTATATTTTACTATCAAGCTATCAAAGAGTACCTGTGGACAAATGAACGTTCGCTTTCGAATTCGTTTACGAGAAGTGTCGATCAAAGTTCAAGAAAGTTACTTTAAAAGTCTACAAATATTTACTCGCTTTCCCATGCTGCCAAACGGCCCGGGTCTTCCCACCACTCCGTTCCTACCCTTTGAAAAATAAAAAAATATATCAGTATTTACAAATAAGTTATATGAAAGCTTTGACGTGACCCTGAGTCCACAAAGATATAATGACATAGGATGGGATGAACACATCTAAATGCCATTAATTTTCACACAATTTTTCCCATATATAATCAATTCTATAATTTATGTACTTTGAACTTGAAAATGATGACATGGAGTCATCGAAACGTCGTTCGACTTTAATATCGCTGATTTTCATTCTAAAAAATTTGACTAAACCTTATGTTATATGAATAACTTTAAAAGGTAATTAAGTTTGAGTCGCTTCCCGGTCTAAGTGGCATGAAGCGACTAGGAGTATTCCTACTCCGCCTGGATGATGGGATGCTAGTCCATCGCAGGTAACTCCCCAGCATTTTGTCTGGTTGCCCTAAAAATTCACCCATTTACAGTCCTGGGTGGAGAGAGGCACTGTGTGTAAAGTGTCTTGCCCAAGAACACGAGCCTTGCTTGCCACGAGTCCTCCATAGCTCAGTGGTTAGAGCGTCCAACCGGCACCTGGAAGGTCATGGGTTCGATTCCCGTTGAGGAGCTCAGAATTTTTCTGAGTATTTCGACTTGAGAGCATTTCTTCATTTATTCACTGTTAGTTATTTCATTGTTTACCGCCAGTTCACAAATGTGATTTCTATTTCATCAAGATAGGATGATCTAAGAGAAGGATTCTCCCCATAGTTTCCCCATGCTGTGAAAGTTATTTTTATTTCCTTCTGATCGAGGCTCCGACATCACGTTACTCGAACTGACCAATCAGGTAACGTTCTTAAAATAGCTCAGCTATAGACTGAACGTTAAAAATAGATTTCAAAAACGTATAATTCGAAGAAACCCATGTATGGGGTAATGCTTCTCTTAGATCATCCTCTCTTGGTTTCATAATGTGCAATTATGAAAGAAAACCTAACACTTCAATCCCACCTGTTCACCTTTTGATCCTGCAGATCCTCTCATACCAGGAGGTCCATGTTTACCCTGTTAAGATATACCGGTAAAACCGGTAAAACACGTTCATTCGGCACCTTTTAAATTGTGATGATTTTAAATTGTAATTAAATTTTGATAGGAAGGAGCCCATTATCCGGAGCATAGTTAATAGAGGGAAATGGTTATGAAGCCCGGCAAAGTTCTTTGTTATATGTTTTTGTTCGCTATTTTGGGGGTCGACCGTGCACAAAACCTGACAAAATACAATAGGTGGTTACGTGTGTTCAAGCAACTAACCAATAGAAACGTTTCGCTTACGTAATTCATGCATAGTGTATGAACACAAAACAAAAGATGTGCACGGTCATGGACCTTCCAACATAAATCTTGGCTTCTTTGTTTGCTCCTTTGAAGTTTGCCGGGCTTCATAACCATTCCCTTCTATTAACTATGTCCGGAGCGAGCAACTGTAATGAATTCGTGTCACCGCATTTTTACAGACTGGTTTATTTTTAGATTCCCTTTTCGCCATATTTTTATTTATCTCATATCATATTACACTGTACACATGAGGACCGGAAACACATGTTTACCCGCGAAAGGGGATCTAAAAATAAACCGGTTTGTAAAAAAATATGGGAGTGGCTTGCTCCAGGTAATGGGCTATGTTCTGATGTTGACTAAATATGTCGGCTCAGTGGAAGCCGACGCGTTTTTATGTCAGACCCTGTCAAAGACAAATGGTGAGAGCAAAGAGAAATTAAAGAAATCAATCAAACAACCAATCAACAAACAAAAGGTGCATGCGAGAATATAACAGTCACGAATACTTACTCTAACTCCGCGTTCGCCCTCGCGACCAGGCTGGCCGGATATACCCTGTGAGAATAACGCGGATTAACTAATATAGATATATACACAGTATAAATTAATACATTGCGCCTAAATGTGGTATATATATTGAAATGAAACCAAAGTTCATAAAGAACAGCCATTGGTTTGTTTGTAGGTTATCTACGAACGTTTTCTCGTTTGTTTGCTTGCTTGCTAGCTTGCTAGCTTGCTAGCTCATGGCTTGCTTGTTTGCTTCTTCAGTTTGCTTGCTTGCCTGCTTGCAATTTTCAAAAATTTAAGGTGGCTTGACCTGCTGCTCATTATTTTGCTATGGTAATCTATTGTGTCACCAATGATTGGGCATTCATATGACATCACCCGATCCACCGAAGCACAAGTGTGCTGTAAACCTAAACCAAGTGTGATGCCTCTATAATGGTTATTAAGACGAAATCCATTAGAAAATCGAGTAATATTTCTGGCCAGTGGACAAAAATTAATTACTAAAAACTACGCCATAAGCATTCACGCTTAAACTAGACATTGTGAGCCATCACTTTAACGGTATTCTCCAATAATATAACTCCACAATCCTTAAATTTCCGCCTCGTTTCCTCCCGTGTATTGGTGAGTCATGAGAGGTGGCAGCAGAGTTTTTGTTAAACATGGCTGCCACCTCTCATGACTCAAACATTCACGAGGAAACTCTCGCGGAAGCAATTTAAGGATTGTGGAGTTATATTTTGGCGAATACCGTTAAGGTATGGCTCATGAATGTCTAGTTTAAGCGTGAAAGCTTATGGCGTCGTAGTACAGGATTTTTGTCCACTGGCCAAATATTACTCGATTTTCTAATGGATTTCGTCTTAATTAAATAAGTCCTACCTCTCTTCCTCTACTGCCGCGAGCACCAGAAGGACCAAGAGGACCCATTCCACCCTGGAAAATAAAATTAACAAAGTGCTCGCTGTTACTCATTAAACTCCGTAGTGTTAAAAATTCATGGATACATCTCGCATTGCTACGTAATTATAAAAGATGTAAAAGATGTGTGTTATGCATATTTTTCTGAGTGTTTTGCATTGTAAATTTAGTGAAATTAATGTGAACTTAGCTAAACTTATGTATTGTACATACATATTGGTATTGTTAATAAAAGAAAAGTAATCATGAAAAAAAAACTTATAACAAACATTCCGCACACCTCTAGGATTAATTTAGTTGCAGAGTGAGAATTTATGGAAAGAAATGATGCATGTTAAACTTGGTAGAAATATGATAAATACTTAACCTACACAATTTTTAGCAGCAAGGCTTGCATAAAGTTGTTTATATTGACTAATCTGTCTGTTTGTTTCTTTTTTTGTTATTTCAGTTTATTTTCACCTCAACCCTTTTAGCTTCTTACAACGAATCACCTACCATGTTACCCTTGGGCCCAGGTCTCCCCTCCTCACCTGGGAGGCCGGGTGTTCCTGGGTCTCCAGTAGGTCCAGTCTCTCCTGCGCCGCCGGATTCTCCATTAGGACCCCTGGGACCGGAATTCCCCTGGGGTCCTTTATCTCCCTTAGCTCCGAGAGTTCCGAGTAAACCGGCTTCTCCTGATTCTCCGGGTAAGCCCTGCAATAAAAAAATAAAATACAAATAAGGTCCTAGTTAAGGTTAGCCTCCTAAGGCTAAGCTAAGGTCCACATCACCCTTTGGCTGCCATTAATTAACCTACTTATCAAATACGGAGTCGCAAGTTTTCGCAAATGTCCAGCTTGTGACGACTTGCAACTCCGTTTTCACGTCCTGCGTTCGCTTTCATCGACATGAAATTAGCAGGCAAGTCGACGCACGTTTTTCAGCGTTTGGCCACCCAACGCAAGTCGCCGCAAGTTGATCTGAATTCAAGTCATTTGTTGTTATATTCGATGAATTTTTCCGAATTCAATGTTTTCTTTTTTTTAGCATTTTTTGAAAGTTAATGTAGTAGTAACTTAAGCCGTTTTTTAACCCAAACACGAAACATTTATATCAAACAATCGATACAGTGTTTCATCCGATTTCCAAACACCTCGAACTCGATTTTCGTGGTCAGAAAAAATTCCGCTACGCATTTCAACTCTCTTCTCGGTGTTTGGAAATCGGATGAAACACAGTGTCGTCTCTCGTGTTTATTATATCTCGACTACCACACTAAAGATTGATACATACCGCTGAGCCTTCTCGGCCAGTTTTGCCTCGAGGACCCGCTCTACCCTGGGATAAAACAAAGATATGAATGTTCAAGTGAGGGAAACAAAAAAAAAATGAGACGAAGAAAAATTGCCATAACAATTATGCTGGTTATTTTAATATTATAAAAATCATTGAATTATTAGTTTCAGTTTTCATTGATCATTGCTATTACATTGTATTGTAATTTTTCTTTCTTCTCTTTATATATTTAACGCGTTGTTTGCAAATTTAAGGTTAGTTTTGGGAAAAAAATAGAAAAATGGCAAAACGGCTGCAATATAACTGAACTCCCAGCAAAGTCCTTATTACAGTGAAGATGACGCTACCGTTGCCACTCGACAAAGTTTTTGATTAATTTTTGACATCTTTTTGACAACGTTGATGGGTTCCGTTTTCTAAAACCATTCAAATTTCACGACTCCGCCTCCAACACTCCTTGGATTTTGATTGGTCAAGTCAAACGGAACCCATCCGAAAGTCGTCAAAAAGTTGTCAAAAAGATGTCAAAAATTAATCAAAAACTTTGTCGAGTGGCAACGGTAGCGTCATCTTCAGTGTAATGAGGAAAATGGCAATCTCATCTTGTTGAAAACGCATCAGGCTGTTCCAAACTTATCTTACTCCCATTATTCCAACGCCGTTAATTAATTCACGTTATTTTGCTTACAGTTCGACCTGTTTCTCCCGAGATGCCAGGCCTTCCACTTGGACCGGGGGGGCCCTGGGGAAAATAATGCACAGTAATTAAATAATAATCGTATTAAATTTAAAACTAGAAATGAGTAAAACGACGGATGGCTAAAAATGTAAGCCAATGAAAAAAAGTGTCAGTTAGTAGTAATTTGCACAGTCAGGCAGTAAATAACTTACAGGTCTTCCATCGCGACCAGAATTTCCGGGTTGACCTGAATCCCCCTAAAAAAATAAAACGTAAAACTCAGCGAAACGAAGCTTTATTATGTAAAATAACAGCGGGAAAAATGGCTACTCTAGCTAACGTTGTACTTGGCAATTTTTAATTAAAAGCGCTTGATCATGGCCAATTATTCCCTCGTCGGAACAAAGTCCTTGCATTGATCTTGCACTAGAAGTCGTGTGATTACACTTAAGTAGTCGTGCAATAATTCCTGTATTTTGTTTAAATGTAGGGACAATGATTGCATTCGTACCTCGGCTCCTCGACGTCCAGGATCCCCTCTTTCTCCTTGTAATCCTTGGTCTCCCTGAAAATCAAGCAATGCTTAAAGGGGCACTGTCCTCATTTTTAGCATGATTTGGGGAAGCTCAGAAACATATCTAGATCATAAGTTGTTTTTTTTTTAACGTTTTTTTCAAATTGATATGTTACAATGTTTCGTTAGAGATTGCCAAATGATTAAGGGAGAGTTCCTGCATAAGACGACAGCAAGCTAGCGAATGCGGCCGAACAGCGCCTCAAGGTTTTTTCACCGTGGCAAATAATATGAATAACTGCGGCTGAGCAGAGATCTTCAGGGAAAGATATATGAACAGTTCTAAAGCTCCATGTAGTACTAATAAACAAATAAACTGTCCTATTTATCATGGTCCTTTCTGCACTTCTAATATCCTGTTGTTTCTGTGAAGTACTTTAAATACAGTGTATCATCTATCCACCAAAACGAAGGAAGTTTACGAAACTTGATATGAAACGGTAAATTTGCGTAAATTACAAAGACTTATGGTGTACAGTAAAGACGGACGCAAAAAGTTTCGTAAATCAGGGCTTTGTGGCAGTTTTACGGAGCAGTAAAGTTGCCGTTTCGTGCTGTGGCATGCAGTACAGTGCGTCAGGGGTCACAATTATTAGAGAGTTTTAGATCGAGGTTTGTTTTTTTATACTTCTGACCGCAAACCTCTAGGCGTCACGGGACCGGACTCCTGAGGTCACGTTTGCCGTTTGCCGTTTACGTTTGAGCGGCGCGAAAAGGAGTTTCACGTATAAGTCGATTTTTCTGCATTTTCTTTGTATATTCTCAGGTAAATCTAAAACTTCTAACTTCTACCCGCAAGTTACTACCCGCGGTTTGAGGTTTGCGGTTAACTAATCAAACGTGGATCTAAAACTCTCTCAGAGTTAGCCAGTTGTAGTATGAAAATGAAAGGTTTCAACGTCTTTGCGCATAAATTACTGCATACCATATCTCCCTTGATGCCTTGCAGACCTGGCATACCATTCGATCCCCGAGGACCCTGGAAAGGACAAATAAATCAGTCGTCATAACAGCGGAAACAACAGTTTCAAACAAAGGATCATACGTCACCATTCAGTAAAGGTAAAAAGGAAAACAAATATTTTTACATGGTTTGTATTTAAGGTCATTCCTTAGTATTGCACTGCGCATCCTTTCTGCGCATCATTTCGCACGTAATTAGCGCGCGCACATTAAAAACATGGCGGCTTTTTCATTGTGGCTATGCTCGCCAGAGAGGTAAATTATCGTTTTCTCGTAAACGAGCGTGGTGACCTATCATTTTTTTTCGCATATTTAAGTCTAGCAATCATCTTCTTTCTATACAAGGAGTATAGACCAATTCTCAGTGCAGAAAAATTAATAATCACTGAAAACGTGAAAAAATACGTGTTTTGGTTGATTTTGTAAGGAATTAGGAGGTATTTTTAGTCGATTATATCTCTTTCGCGGGGCTGGTGACCTATTCTTTTTATTCTATATTTTGAAACATTACATCACAATGTTCAACTAGGGAAAGTTTCAGAAACTTCCCAGTGTAACTTCTATTTCGATGGAATTACCTTAAAGCTTGCAGATTTTCGGACCGTGTATGGGAAACAGATACTTCAAATGAACATAACATGGATAAGAATCCCAACAGGCAGGGGGCGGAACAGTTGGCTAGGACGGCAACCGGAAGGCGAATGTTCTTGTTTTTGGCGCGCTTTCGCCTCCACCAATGAGTTGGAAAGCTTTCGTCTTAGCACTTACAACATGATGTTACGGACAAAAAGTCGAAAATACGCGCCAAAGAAGAGAACGTTCGACTTCCGGTTGCCGTCCGTGGCTCAAAAACGACTGTGCTTAAGCTCCCTTATCCATTTTCTTGGCGTGGGGCTAACCCATGTCCAACTGCTGTTCACATGGAACATTACTCCACTTCGGTCTTCAAAGTTCACATTTGAATATTTGCTACTACCCCAAGATCTGCCGGGGCGGCACCGGAGGCCGTTTCACCCAGGCTCGGGCCATTAAGGCTGCATCACGACCACCACGCCCTCCTACTTGTCGGGGCTTCGCACTCGCTCCGACGGCAGAGCATAGGTGCGACGCTCCAGCGCCATTCATAAGGTGTTACACTCGGGGGATTACCGAGAACCGTGAAATGCAGGACCTCCGGAATACAATACCGCTGTTCTAATCACTCGGCCACGCAGCCTCCCCTCTTTACAGTATTTATCCTGTTGTTAAATCCAGTTTTTCCGGTATCTACAGTTTTCCATGGTTAGTGATTTGTTCAAGAGCTCACCGTTTCTCCGCCAGGCCCAGTCTCCCCTGCTTCCCCGGAGATCCTGGTCCTCCCTGAAAAGCAAAACAAACAAATTGGATTAAGCGATCGGGTGTTAATTAAAACTGGAAGCAAACGACAGTGTCCTCAATAGAGATGAGTGCTTATAAGGGACGGGGTGGAGGGGGTATCATTATACACATTATGGTGCTGCTAACAAAGTCGTTAATTTGGATATCATGCCAATAGAACTACTCCTCTTTTAAGGTAATTCCTTAATACAAGAAAGACCATCGCAGTTATGTACGCAACTTATGCAGCCTAAAAAAATCAAGCTTGAACGAGATCCTCTTGGATAAAAATTGGATAAAAATGCTGTTTTGCAACACAATAATTTAAATATTCTTATCCATTATTTATTATATTAGTCTACTGGTAGTTAGCGTAACTCTGTTTTATTCCTATTTTTGCGTGTGTGCGTGTGTGTCTTTGTTTGTTTGTGTGCCCGACCTTAACATGTAAATTATATATTTATATTAACTGGCTGCCTGGCATTTTTAACTTCAAGGTTATTTCGGGTAGCCAGTACCCCTATTATTTTTTTCTGTCCAATTATTGTAAATACTTTTAGTAACTTGTGGGGTAAATAAAGTTTGTTGTTGTTGTTGTTGTTGTTGTTGATCGAACCAATAACCTCTGCGATACCGGTGCAGTGCTCTACCAACTGAGCTATTAAGCCAACTGGGAGCTGGTCGTATTCCAGTTTTTTATATACCCGTAGAAGATGAAGAAATGAAATTTAATATATGAAATATCATATATTTGAACTGCGGGTGAAATTGCCGCACATTTTTCAGAGGTCAAAAACGCCGGGATCGACTTTTTGTTTCACAAAGCTTGAAACGTGAGAGCGATTAAGTCACACATGGAAAAACGTCACTGAGACCCTAAGAAGCTAAGAAGAAGCATGGATGGTCAAAACCGAACGTGATTTAAACATTGCAACGGTCGAGCTAAACACGATGTCTGTCGGGCCAACACACAGATCAGGCTTAGCCCAACTCGTATGATTTCATCAGGTTTATTATGTAGCGGAGACTTTCATCTATAAGCGAAAATTGCATTGCCATCACTTTTCAAGTTTGAATCTCCCAATCATCACCAACACTAGCGTAACCACGTAACCAAGGTGAAGCCCCTTTAAATAAAAACAATAACCTACGTCTTCTCCGCGGCGTCCAGGTTTGCCCGGATGGCCTGATACTCCTGGTGTTCCCTACAGACAAGGAATGTTATTCATTTTTAACTCGTGAATGCGAAAGCAATGGACGGGTTATAGCATTTGGTGGAGACAAATAGGCCATTTCCGAGTTGCCTTTTGCCTCTGTTTCAAAACGAGTCCTGGTGCACAACCTTTCATATGGAAATGAGTTTGATCAGTTTGCAAGACAATGAAAACTCATCCATATGAAAGGTGTGCACCAGGACTCGTTTTGAAAAAGAGGCAAACGGCAACTCGAAAATGGCCTACGGTATTTCACTCGCTCGCTCGATGGGCTGTAAACGTTTATTCATTCACAAGTGAGCTCATAGGATACACTATACCAAGTACCAAGTTCATTTATATCAACGTTAAGTACGTGACGTCGTTTATGAGGATTCCTGGTCACTGAAAAAAGTGGCCCGAAATGTTATACAACTGATCTGAGTCACTCCTTTTCCACGATAATAAACAATAATAAACCACAAGGTATCAATCGGAAACAACGTCGTAATAAATACAACTTGATAACAATTATTGGTAACAACCAGAAACCCATAAGGGTTTTCTGTAACAACATAATAAATATTCCACCATCATTTAACGTTTTACGGTAATGAAAAGCGTTTAGTTAATGTATTAATTCCGGTTTTACATACCGGTTTTCCCGGTTGTCCCTCTTCTCCCATTGCCCCCAGTCTTCCATTTTCTCCCTGGTGCAAATTAAATTGATACATAAATAATTAGTGCTGAATCATACATAAATTAGCATTTAATTGCCTATATCAGAATTAATACAAAAACATTCTGAACTCGGGTTTTATGAGGCAAAACTGGGTAATACGCTACTATTACAATATGCCAACTTCGCTCCGAGGCTTAGGGGAATAAAATAAAATAAATTATTTATTCATCCCTCAACCTCGATGTGATTTCTTGTTTAATCCTTCTGTTTTATTCCCCCAAGCCTCGGAACCAAGGTATAACTTTAATATATCGAAATTGGCCTATTGTCAATATTCCAAGCCAGTAAAAATAATTGAAAATGAATAACTATACATTAAACTTCACTTGTTCTTTCAAAGTTCGTACTTTGAAGTAACAAATTAAACCAATCGCACGATTCGTTATGAACTGCGAAGTTCAAAGTTACGTCACAAACTATTTATGTTTGTTTTTTTAGTCCGGAGTGTTTTTCTATAGCTACGAAGCTGTTTTTATTTTTTAATAAAGGAAAGGACAGGTATTGTTTTTTTTATCTTCTTCTAGATATAACAAGAACTATAAAACCAACTTAGAGAGCACTCGTTTGGATTTTGTACTTACGTCGGGCCCTCTTCTTCCTGAAGTGCCAATTATGCCAGCAGGTCCCTAAAAAAATGAGAAACCGGTTAATCGTGTTTAGTGTATGTGAATTCGCATAATAACATACACCGTTGACCGCCGTACGTCATGTGACGTCATAACCAACACGCCAACTTCTCAAATAAACATATGTATGTACTATACTCCATTTAAGTTTCATGAAAATGCCTTAAAGGCCGCGGGCAGAAACTGTAACATAGTTGCGTATCAGCTGACAAACTGACAGAGATTTAGGAAATAGAAAATGGCACGCGTGTTCACATAGCCTGATGCAAACACGAGAGACAGTTTTATCAACCTCGTTCCCAGGGTCTACTCCGCTTTCAAGATGGCGGCTGGGCGCGGAGAAGACCCTGGTACACGCTGCAAAATACTCCAAGAATCGTGGAGTATTTTATCACGTGACACACGATCGAAACTCGTTTTAGTATACTTGACCAACGGTTCTGGGATCAAATATCAATTTGATCCCAGAACCGTTGGTCAAGTGTAGAGAAAACGAGTTTCGATCGTGTGTCACGTGACAAAATACTCCACGATTCGTGGAGTATTTCGCCAGCGTGTCCCAGGGTCTTCTCCGCGCCCAGCCGCCATCTATATGATCAAAATGACTACACAACCAATCAGAGCACGCGTTATATGATTACACTTTTATAAAACACTATACCGGATCGCCACGTGCGCCTCTCACTTCCCTGTATCCCACACTTGGTCCTTTATTGCTCAGTAACTATAAAGAAAAAAATGTTGGAAATAATACAATTCTCAGAAAATGATCTCGTCTCAGTCTAAATACTCAATTGGCCATATCACCTTGCTCGTGCTCATGGGAATAAACACTTAGCTTATCGAATCTTTAAGCCTGAGCCAAACGAGGATGAGAGTTGCTGAGAGTTTAGCCTGAAACTCTCGTGCAATCTCGGCAACTCTCATCGACTTTAGAGGTATCAAGAGTTTCTCTCATTAGACCCGAGGTGATTATAATCGTTGAGAGTTGAAGAAGGCAACTCTCATCCCCTCCTCATGCTGAAATGAAAACTAACACGGCGGCTATCGTGAAACAGGCG
Organism: Desmophyllum pertusum; assembly: GCA_029204205.1. Taxonomy (NCBI): domain Eukaryota; kingdom Metazoa; phylum Cnidaria; class Anthozoa; order Scleractinia; family Caryophylliidae; genus Desmophyllum; species Desmophyllum pertusum. Next base: position 490,102 of record MU826863.1, read on the forward strand.
CATTGATAGGTCATGTCACTCAACTATAGGTGGTGGTAGTGGTAGGGGTCCGCCATCTGTGACGTTGAACAATAATCCCGGAGGTCCCGGGGGGCCTCGACGCCCCGGAACTCCCAAAGCTCCTTTTGGTCCTAGAGGTCCAGGAATGCCCTATAAAGAGGAAATAATAGCGTTGGGAGCATTAATACTGAATAATAAATATATGTTATTGAACTAGTGTGAGAATTGTATATTGGGGAAGCAAGAGAGGATGATCTAAGAGAAGGATTATCCGTGCCCCATGATGGGTTTTTTAAATCTATTAATAGTTTCGCGCCATGCTGATGTATGGGGGAATGCTTCTCTTAGATCATCCTCTCTTGATACTGATTAATAAATTATATACAGTGTAACCTCCCGTAAGCGGACACCCTTGGGGTCAGGTGTCCGCTTATGGGAGGTTAAAAATGTAGTGTTTGTATGTAACTGGGTGCATGACAAGTGTCCGCTTACGGGAGGTGTCCGTTAGCGGAGATGCGACTGTATTGAACTAGAGTGAGAATTGTATATTGGGAAATATCGGTCGAATGCTATTGTTTTTGGCGTTTTTTATAACAATTCAACTCGATAGATATGTAGAAGTTAGAAAACTTTATTAACGAACATTCCACTTCCAGTTACCGTCCGTGGCTCAAAAACGTCTGTGCTTAATAAGTTCTCTTATCACCTCTTTCCGTAGACGATTGACGATGAAATGTACCCTTATTTCACAATTGATGACTACATTTTAGACCAGTTAACACCAAATTAAAACTGACTTACTTTAAGACCTCGATCTCCCTCAGGTCCATCCGACCCTGGGGGTCCTGTGTCACCCTAAGAAAAATAACAGCAATTAAACCATGGGATAATGCATTTTCAAGCAATTTGATTGGTTCCCTGCTCATGGTCTCAGAGGCAATATACCCTTTCTACCTTATTTGGAAATGCCGCGAAGTTTAATTTTCGTTTTCGAAAATTTTCGTTTTTTTCTATTTTCCTCGGAGAAATACAACAACAACAAACACCTTCGGCGAATAATTGTTAAATATAATATCAAATATCGGTTGTCCTGTATCGAGTGCTGGACATTAGGCCTGTCCCGATTGTGCTCGGCAACTTTTGAGCAACTTTTTGCGTTTGGAGCAACTTTTTGCAGTTCTAGCAACCTCGAGCAAGTTTTGCCTTTCTGAGCAACTTTTGAGCAATAGGTTCAAGCACGAAAAAGTGAAAAAATTTATAGAAAATGTTTGGATTTTTGGCAAATTTTTAGCAAATTTTTGGCATTCCAGTGAGCAACTTTTCATCATTTTACGAGCACAATCGGGATAGGCCTACTGGACATACGGCATACGGGTTTTTTTAATCAGTATTTTACGCTGAAATATTGGTATTTGGTATATTTTGGAGATCAACACAATAGATATCAAGTTGAAAGTGTAAAATCCCTTTCATTTATTCTTGATCTAGAACATGTTCTCTTCTGTGGTGTTCTAATTTCAGGCATATTTGGTAGTTTAGGTTTTTACCCCTAATTGTTACTTTCTCCTTCTCTATAAAAATTTTAAAACATTATCTACTGACAGAACAGTATAAGTAAATGACTACTGTAATCTTATTATATGACCCCTACTTCTATGTACTTCTTGTTTGTTCTCCTTTGTTTGTTTTTTTTTCTCTTTTTTTTTCTTTTTTAAGTAATGTATAGAACAGCTACATAATCGTATTTAACATAAACAGGCTAGAGGTTAACTAGAAAACCCTCCAGTTCATTTGACCTCTAGGCATTTACTATAATTAGCTAATTACTCAAATACTATTACGAACTACTATTAAAATAATTTATTCAAAAAATGTAACCTAAATTTTATAAATGCAAAATAAAAATTGTTGTTGTTGTTGTTGTTGTTAAATAACGCCCGACGCTAGATGAAACAAACTAATAAAAGCAATAAACGATAACATATCATGTCCTGATGAGAACCCTGAGAGGTTGAAAGTTCTTGACATAAGTCCGTAATATTTTCACGCTCCAAACTGTTGAAAATATATAAATCTAGAAGAAGAAAAAAAACAATAAACGATACCCTCTTTCATAAATGGCCACCCAGCAATTTTTTGTCTGGCAAGGTTTTCAAGGATATCGATGCTATCACATTACCAAGCACTGCAAAATATGTTGTCCTGGGAAGTTTGAGCCTTTTTGGTTTAACGGCTGCAAAGTTATGGCTGTTTCAAATTTAAGACATTTGTATGGGAAATCAAAACCTGCATGGCCTCACAAGCCTCGTTTTCATGTTTGTGCAAAAATTGAAATGCCTACAACTTCTCCCGAAAATAGGAATATGGCCTTAAATGTACGCATATTGATTCAATTTGACATTATCTTTCTTGTTATTGAATTCTTTTTTTCAGTTATAGGCATTTCAATTTTCAAAAAATTGCTGCGGCGGCCATTATGAAAGAGGTGAATGCACAACTTGAACTTGCCCCAGAGCACTTACAACAGCTATTCACTCCCCGCCGCGCGATGGTAAACTCGCTTTGACCAACACACCAACTATCTAAAACGTAGCTTCAGTTATAGTGGGGCCCTCTTATAGAATAATCTACCCCAAGAAGTAAGAGGTGCTCAGGCTCTCTTGGGCAATTTAAAATTAAAACATCCCGGCCAATGTCTGATATATCGGACTCCTACACGGCAATCATGGAAAACAGTATCTAAGCATTGAAATCTTTTTTTTTAGCTTGTACTGATTTATTTTGTATACCGTGTGTTTTAAATAAAGATTATGTAAACCTTGTCCGCAAATGAATAATTGGAAGCCGAGGGCTTTACTAGCCGATAGAACAGAGTTTTAGTAGTACTTTTTTGACGTTTTAAACCCTCCAAGAATGTTGTTTTTTTTTTTCACGCACCTTATCTCCCTTGGGTCCTGGGTCACCCTTCTCGCCGACCTAACAAACAAAACAAAACAAATAAATAATCTAAACAACAACAAACAACAACAGCAACACAAACAACAACAACAATAGCAACAAAAATAACAACAACAAAGCTGAACTTCGCACAGCTAAACAACATCACGAACAAAATGCAGTCAAACCATGTGCAACTTACGAATATTTTATAAGGTACCAAGGTAATAATTACTCATGCAGACTAGCTCAATCTCATTCCCGAATCTAAGTTGGTTTGTAGTAATTAATTCAATCAAAAGCCGGGTCTACAAGGTCGAGTTTTAAGGAAACGCCCCTGGCCCGCCCCTTGCATTTATAAGATTATTCTACACTCACTCTTTGTGGCGGAGGTGAGGGGGGCGGCTCACTCGTGGTAGGTGGAGCAGTGGTAGTCGTAGGCGAGGAGTGGTCGTCGTAGGCGGAGCAGTGGTAGTTGTAGGCGGAGGAGTGGTCGTCGTAGGCGGAGCAGTGGTAGTTGTAGGTAGAGGAGTGGTTGTTGGCAGTGGAGTCGTTGTGGGCGGAGCAGTGGTAGTAGGATCTGTGAATAAACGCAGCAAAACCATTAGTAACATTTCACTAATTTATTCCCGGTTCAATTGAGTATCGAAAGTAATCCGGGACTGCTATGGTTTTTACTTTACTACGTTTTGCGATTGGTGTAAAAAAACTCGCGCCACCTACTCAACCAATCAGATGCAAAACCAAAACCAATCGCTACTTGGTCGCTCGCGTTATCCCGCGCTTGGTACCGGTTACGTGTATTTGCTTCGAGTTCTCATTGGTTCATTGTGTTTCTTTGTTGTGTTTGGCCGTTGTGATTGCTCTTAGTTTTACGACCCTCAATTGAAAACCGCTCTAATACATATATACAACTATGAATTGTTTGTAGTATACTGTGCTAGCAGAACTTACTAGGGCAAAGAATTTCACTGGTGTCCATAACTTTTTGGTTCAGCTGAGAGAAATCGTCCACAGTAACTACTTCTGCGCTTACTGTTACCAACGTCCACAGTTCTATAGGGTCGAAAAAGCCAATACCCAACCCATTGACGTGGATTCCTCTGGCTTTCATAGCATTTGCAACATCAAATTGATTGGCCTCATTGCGATTAGGAATCGCCGTCTGTTTTCCATCGGTAATAAGCAGAGCCACCTTGTAAAAAAAGCAACAATTATTACCCAGTTCAGACGCCGTACTTCACATGAGCCGAATCGAATTCGAATTTAGGCCGACCCAAATTAATTTAGACCGGCTGAATTGATTCAGACGCCGAGCTAAATTCAGCCGAACTTAAATTAATAGGGGAAATTGCTGTTATACTGAAAAATACATTATAATAATTCATGCATTTTTTTCGGCTCATGTGAAGTTCGGCGTCTGAATCAAAGCCGGTCCACAGCCGTTATTCCGACTGAGCCAGGCGGGAAGAACGGCTGAGCCGATCCGAATTCATTTAGCCGTTCTGAATTGATTCAGACGCCGTACCTCACATGAACTTAATTCATCGAATTCGATTCGGCTCATGTGAAGTACGGCGTCTGAACTGGGCCTTACGGATATATAGGGAGTTTATTATTACGGACCTTCAGATTGGGGTACGAATACGAGAACGAGTACGGGGTACGACTTTTTAAACCTATTGCTCATCCTCAATATCATCACGTTTCACGCCAATCTCCGGCCAGAACCTACACTTCTACTGGTCAGTCACAGGGAAGAGCGAGGGCTCTGGGAACAATATTGTTTTGAAAGTAGAAACTTGTACTCGTACTCGTTCACGTACTCGTACCCCAATCTGAAGGTCCGTATTAAGCAAACCACGATGGCAACGTTTTTCAATCTACTAATTTTTAACTTCAAATTCTAATTTTAAAACTACATTAAATCTTCAATATTTCTCATTTCCCTAAATTTTACAACTCCTTTGAGAAAAACTATTTCCTCTCAAACATAACCAAAAATCACCCAAAAATTTACAAAACACCCAATAATATAGATTTAAATGGGACGAGCATAGAGTTTTTGGATTGCTTGAAACGTGAACGAGATATTTCCATTTAACCCATGTTAAGTCGCGGAAAAATGGCATTTAGGTTAAGTCCCGAATGGTGAACTTGAAAAAAATGAGCAATTTTTTCAAGATGCGCCATCTGTGACGTAGCCCCTTTAAAGGGAGGAACAAGAAACGACCTAAAGGGAGGAAGGAGAAAATAAGTTTAAAGATAGGGAGATGGGATATGTAACTGTCTGCTCCTCTCCTCTCTGTTAGAGCAATATGACAAATTCTGGGGGTGGGGTGGTACTTTTTTTTTTTTTTTAGGTGGGGTGGTACTTACTTTGTTGTATACCAAAACCTACCTGCTTGACGTCCGGTCTCATTCCAAATTGTTCCCTTAAAACCTCGTTATTTGCGAGACGAAGGCCTCTGTTGATATATGTCTGCTCTCCCGAGCGTGGTCTATGTATGGATGTAATTTTCCTCAAAATTTCTTCTTCATCGTAAGGAATTGCATTAAATTCTGTAAAATCGAATATTTTTTTGGCCTGGCTTCCAAACTGCACCATGCCAACGTGGGAGCCGTCAGGACCAATATTTATTTGGCCTGTGACATCGACAAGAAATTGCATCAGAGTGTCCCAGTCATCCCTTACACTACCTGAGGCATCCACAACGAAAGCCAAATCGATCTTACAGTTAGGGTCCACTGTGGAAATAAAACAGAAAAAAGAAAACCATTAGAGCAGTTTTCAATTGAGTGTGGAAAGTGTAATCCGGAATTGCTTTGGTTTTGCTTTACTGCGCTCTATGATTGGTTTAAAAAACTTGCACCACCAACTCAACCAGTCAGATGCAAAACCAATCGCGACTTGGTAACACGCGTTTTTCCCGCGCTTGGCGCCGGTTGCACGTTTTCCTGCGCTTGGGATCGGTTGTGTATTTGTTTCGAGTTCTCATTGGTTCGTTTTGTTGTTTACGTTTGTTGTGATTGGCCATTGTAATTGCTTTGATTTTGGTTCACGACACTCAATTGAAAACCGCTCTATCTTACATGCGGAACTCCCAGGGCACCCAACGAACATTTTTTGGTAAAATGCATTATTTTACCCGGATAAATGAAAATAAATGATATAAAAGCATTTCCAGGTGTTCTTCTGCGTTGCCGGGAAAAATATATCTGTTCATCTTTCCCAGCATGACACATATGGGGAAATTCCCAGCCAGCTGGATAAAAATGTCTGTTTCCCAGCCAGCAATTTAAATAATAATAAGTAACCAAAATGGGCTTGGGAATTTTAATTAAACATAGATGGAAAACCATTCGAAGTTTGTGTATTTTGCTGTTTATTGTTTGTATATGTCCGTTTTTTTTCTCGATCCAGTCTCTTTCCGATCTACTCAAGTCAGCCAGCGCAAAAATAGTAATTATTCAGTGAAAATTTTCAGGAGAAAAAATAGACCGAATTTTGCCAGCCAGCAAGAATTCCGCTGGGAACAGATAAAGTGAGGAACAGATTCGTTGGGTGCCCCTGAACTCCTGAAGGGAAATGTTTTCCTAATTTTAAATACTGCAAAACTCCGATAATATATAGGCTCTGAGTTTATATTTGTCCAAATAGCTTTCTTGGTCGACTTAGCAGAAGGAATTTGCGTTTGAAAAATGTTCGGGCTTATATTTGGAAGATATTTGAGACTTTTGGTGTTAAATTAAAAAAAATAAAAATAAAATAAAAAAGGCGAAAACATTTACAGGTAAAAAGAGGGCAAACTACTGTACACTCTTTTTTATGTACAGGATCGATATTTTTCATGCCCAGGCTGAATATTCTTATTTTTTTGAAAACATTCTTAATACATTCTTAGATTAGTATTTCAGTAAAATAATACGGATGTGGCCAGGAACACCTTTGATGTAAGAAACTGAGGAAAGAAGTATACTGGTACATATTTTATACCATACCTTATTATAGGAAATTAACGCTCCATGAAATTAACGCGAATTTTTAAAATTCGCGTTAATTTCATGGAGCGTTAATTTTTGTGAGCGTTAATTTCCGCGACATTAATTAAGTGGAGCGTTAATTTCCGCGACCTTAATTTTCATTATTATAACCCCAAATTCTGGAACCTGTACAGACATATTTTATATTTAGGAAACAATAGCTTTCTCTTTTCTGCACACCGTATTTAAATCTTTACCATAAAAAGCCTATAAAAGTAACAAAACAATATTTCCAGTTCACCCACGCTTTTAGAAGAGTAGTTCTCGACATTTCGGCCAAAATTTATTTGTTTCTTTGTGTTAATCGCGTTAATTTCCTTCATTTTGAAATTTTACCTCCTCTTTCGGGTTAATTTCCTTTATTCAGAATAATTTTCCCTCCAATTCGCGTTAATTTAAGTCGCGTTAATTTCAAATACCTTAATTAACACGAGCGTTAATTTCCTATAATAAGGTACCATATGTTTTCAGATATTTTCCATGGTGTAATAAAGTCATGCAAAAAACATTTCTTATCTACATCTCAGTCTTGGGTATATTCTTAGAATATTCTTAAAATTTCGCCCAATCTCAGTCTCAATATTCTTATAATAAAAAGATTCTTGCTAAAGAAAAATAATGTATTCGTGTTTTACGATAGCGTGACACCTGAATAGTGGATGAATTGCGTGACCGTGTAGTTTGGGTTACGCCGAGTAATGTGGAGATCCTTTCTAGAAACGTACGGTACGGTATGCCCCTTTAATTTCCGAATGGAGTGTATGACTTGACGCATAAACAAACAGGCGCCTTGATTTTCATTATCTTATGTGTTTAATTCATCAGAAACATTTTTTGATAAATATTTTCCTTCCATTTGTTGGGAAATCCTAAATTGAGCATCTATAAATTTCTAGCGGACCAGCAGAACGCGCAAAGCATCAAACCGAAAGCAAGGAATTTGTCAGATCAAAAGCGAAGTAAATGGAAACGTTACACGTTAGCAATGCATGTACTAAAGAAACTTTTCAATGAACAGCGTAATCTTGTAGGTGTAATTTAGATCCCCTTAGTTCTATTGACATATGAATCGTGATAAACACGAGGGTATAATTTCATGGCAATCAACCAAAGAAATTATAAATTCAGATGTTCGATTTACTTCTCATCATATAGAGTAGATATTTTAACAAATTATGTTAATATTCAACAAGCTGTATTTCTTAAGTTAGCAAAATGTAGGGATAGAGCTTCATCGAAACGATCGTTTGAGTATGACTGAAACACCGCGATCACGCAATTACGACATTCGCAAAACAAAACACTGACAGTCGTGTCCTGAAATACTCACCCGCTGAAATCCTACTCCCAAGCGAGACAAGAGAAATAACCACACTCAAAATCAGAGACATCTGCATGGTGTCGAGGGACTCCTTCGCTCCAGAGCGAAGCTTCACCGTTCAAAGACTTGAAGATCACTCCAAAGGCCAACCATGTATGTAGTCAGCTTCGAGAATCTGCAGCGCGCAGCGAGGCCACAGTAACCTCAATAGGTCTTTGTGAAAAGGAAGTTCGTGTAATTTGAGCCTGTCTGTCTCACCACAGACATTGATGACTTTATTACAGGCATTTCAGATCACGATCTGTGCTTCGCAAAGGTTTTCTTTCTTCTTTCTTTGATACTGAATTATATCGAAGGGTCGAAGCGCGCTGCGCCACAGAAGAAAACGTTTTCTCTCCACAGCTCAAATATGTATACCGGATTGAAGCTGATTGAGCAATAGCTCTGGGACCAGGGTATGTCACCGGCTCTATAACAAACAATTATTCATGCCGGTAGTCACTGTATATCGTGGGAATTATTTCCTTTAGCTGCTAGTGGGCTATTATATAGTGCCGCTAGTGCAAGATCCCATAACAGCGGTCTCCTGCTAATTAAGAACAAATGATTTTCCAGTCTTCGATGACAGTAAGTATCTGCCCGCAGTCAAATATACCACTCATTCGATCGTTATGGAATGAAACTTCGCCTGAAAACTGAACGTACATACTGGAGATCCTCAATCGCGAGAACCCGGGGGGGGGGGGTGCATGACCCATGTTTGGGTATAGGGGTGCCGCTGAGTTGAAAACCTGACACTGTTTAGGGCAAAAAACAATAAAAATACCTAAATTACCTACCCTGTGTAGGACAACATGCTCTATTTTAGGACCCTGTTTAGGTTGCAATTTAGCGAATCCCGTTTGACTGATACGCGCGCTACGCGGCAAACGTCTCCGATCTCTAAATACTGTATAAACCATATTTTTACGACGACAATCGTGCAACTATACCCTGTTTAGGACAGGTTCAGACCCTGTTTAGGACAGTCGACTCGCATGAAATTATATACCCTGTTCAGGGCAGAGAGGCCAAAAACCATACCCTGTCCAGCGGCACGTCCCCGTATAGGCCACATAAGAGAGTACCCCCCCCCCCCCCCCCCCCCCCCCCCGGGCGCGAGAACAGGCACGCGCTCGGAGCATAAGTCCTTGTAAAGTAAACACTTGAATGTTTATGTTGTAATGGAGGTCAAATCAATACAGTACCCTTGTATATTGAGTCACGACCAGGTGTCTTTAATTAAGATGTTCCTGCAGGACAGGAGCCAGGAGCCAAAAAATAGGGGGTTACTCCGGATTTAAAGTGAATGTGGAGCCTAAAAAAAACAAGGACTTGAAGTGAAACCCCAAAAAATCACCTGAACCAAAATTGAACCAGTGAAGAGAACGAAATTGTAATAATACTTGATTCTGGAAAATTATAGGGCAAAAAATCCAACGCTGAATTTCCGTAGCACAAGTACGGTAACAATTGTTTACTCGGTGCGAACTCGCTTCCCATTTTTTTTAAATACCCCAAAAAATCCCTACTAAAATCAAACTAACTACCCCCAAAAAAATACTTGCGAAAATTTCCTTACCCAAAAATCCCCATACTGTGAATTTCAAACTCCCAAAACTCCTTTGCACCTCCCTGTCACTTTAAATCCCCCCAACCCACCCTCCACCCCTTTCCTGGGGTCAGAATTCAACATTCTTATTTTGTTGGCCACTTGAGCCTGGAAATGTTCTTAAGGCGGGAGTTAACCTGAATGCCATTTTCCCACCACTTAACATGGGTTTAATAGAAATATCTCGTTCACGTTTCAAGCAATCAAAAAACTATCTGCTCAAAACATGAATCTATGTTATGGGGTGTTTTGTAAATTTTTGGGTGATTTTGGGGTATTTTTGGGAGGAGATAGCCAAAGGAGTTGTAAAATTTAGGGAAATAAGAAATATTGAAGATTTAATGTAGTTTGGAAATTAGAATTTGAAGTTAAAAATTAGTAGATTGACAATGACGACAGTTGATAACCACGCAAGAGCACCCGCGTGGGTATCAACTGTCTGTTGGTGTTCCAAAATTATTATTTTTCCTTCTATCCCTTCTTTAAACCTCTTAAAATTTCATTGAAATTCAGGTAGAATCCCCCTTGAGGGGCGCAATAATTTAAAGCCGTTTAGATCACACACGAAATGCGCCATCAAGGGGAAGATATCAAGTATATCGTTGAAGGGAGAGCAAACCGCAATTTGTTTTTAGCGATTTTTCCAAGACACAACGGCCCGGCGTATCACATCGAACGAAATCGAACTTAATCGAACTAAATCGAACTAAATCGAACGATTAAATTCGATTTTGTTCGGTCATCGAACGAAATCGAACACATATTTTTTTTGTGAGTTCGATTTCCGAACCAAATCGAACCAAATCGAATGTCATCGTTCGATTTTGTTCGATTTTTGTTTTTTATATTTATATCTTTTATGGTCATCCCGGGTCTCATTAGCACACTGTGACGGGCAACTCAGTCCTGTAAATGACCCAAAGGGCAGATGGAGCCTGAATTTATTATGTATTTATAATCAAAAGCTCGAAAACCGAACGTTCGATTTTGTTCGATTCGCAATTTTTTTTGTGCAAGTTCGATTTCGTTCGATGACCGAACCAATCGATCGCGAAAGTTCGATTCTCTTGATCGAACTCAATCGTTCGATTGAGTTCGATTAAGTTCGATTGAGTTCGATTTCCGAACGTTCGATGTGATACGCCGGGACAAGGACAGAACTGTCAGAACTGTCAAGTTGTGACAAAGCTCCTATGGGTTGTTTATTTTATAGCTTCAGTACACTAGTATAGCAATTTTTTAACCAAACTGGACCGTTATTTTGAAATATGCCCTCGTGATAGTGTTCCTTTAGTCTCGGTTTTCCAGATGACGTCATTGCCGCCATGTTGATGGTCACTTGCTTCTCAGTGTTGTTTGCTCCACACTGACCACCAACATGGAAGCCCGCTGTGTAGTCTGAAGTGTCAGCCGCCTCCTCGCTCCAACCCCCCCCCCCCCCCCCCCCCCGCGGGGCCAGGGGGTGGAGCGAGGAGGCGGCTGACACTTCAGATTACCCGCTGTGGGGCATGAAATTTCGCGGGAACTAATTTTCGCGAATTTCGCGGGTTTTCCAAACGATCCGCGAAAATTAGATCCCGTAAAAATAAACTCCTGCGTAAAAAAAATTCCGCAAAAATTTACTCTATTTATTTAGAGTGCTGGATTTCAATTTAAAAATTGACTTGTAGTCCGGCGGCATAGCTGGAAAATTGTGTCATTTTTGTTACTAAAGTTATATTTTGCAGATCTATAGAAATACGCAAGGGACTAACTTCTGCTATAGAACCACTCTCAGTTCTCACCGTATTGCCCGTAAACGGCTTTGAAGTTTTTCCTCGCTGAGACCCCCGCGAAGATATATGGGGTATGGTCCTCTTTCAGTAACTCAGAAATGACGCGACAATTTGCACGAAAAAAGCAAAATGTTCGTATTAGTTAAAACATTTACTTCTAACAATGAGAAGTTTTGTTGCGTTAATGAGCCATTGATACAGAACAATACTAAAATATAGGCTTGAATAGAAACTTGTTACTTGTTTGTGTGCTGTTATTTGTCTTCCCTTCCGCGTGTTTCGGCGATATTATTTTCGTAGTAGCAATTTAGCACAGGCGAAAGGGAAAATTGTTAACCGGATTTTCAGTGACCAGCTGGTATTACTGGGCCGTGATGTAGGCCTGTCAGGTCAACATAATATAATCCAATTAGAAAATATGGAGGAATCAGGCCAAAATGCATCAGTATCCAGCAGCGTTGACTGGAGCAAATACGTATTTTGCCAAGAAAAACACAAGCGAGAAGAGGGAATGCCCAGCAAACTCGAAACTGAGCAACCGTGGCGCATCACACTTCAAAAGGATTTGCAAGGATTTTATGAGGCTGGACTTTTTTGTTGTAAGAATGTATATTTTTCATGGAGGGGGACATTGGGGTTTGCGGTGTTGCGGTGTTGCGGTGTTGCTCAGTTTTTTATGCGGTATTTCGGTGAATAAAATCCCACATTGCGGTATTGCGGTGATCTCAAATCCTGCGGTGTGCGTTGTTTGTGTTTTTAAACCTCCGGCCGGTGTACGGTGAAACGAAATTATTTGCGGTGTTACGGTTTCTTGTTGGACCTTGTACAATAATCGTCGACCCTTGTCGTCCAGAACTAAATTTATAGCTTCTATATCTTCGTTAACCCGTGTTTATTTATTAAAAGCACGTACCTTTGTTAAACCTGTTAATTTGTAACACAGTATAGTCAAATACTACTGTCTAGTTAATATTTTATGCTTCAGCAGCCAGTCGCAAGCCGTCTTCATTTATAAGTAACTTAATATATTGCGGTGTCGGTGTTTCGTCAACTTTTCGTGCGGTGATGCGGTTTTTTTTCGATTTTTTTTGCGGTGTTGCGGTACTCAGATCCCCCCAAGTGTCCCCCTCTTCATGCCAGGCTGAATATTCTTATTTTTCTGCGGATTTTAGGCTGAAAATATTCTTAATACATTATTAGATTACAAAGTGATCCCAGCCTAGTATTTCAGTAAAATAATAGAATAAATCAGAGCAAATCCCTTATTTTCTCTTGATGGTATATCTTTTAACAGTTCTTTTTCGGAGAATATAAAAGTCGTTCAAAACTGTTAATTCTCGGCATGGGACAATCACGAGACCACACAATTTCGCGCCATGTTTCTATGTTCTATTGCAAATTGCTCATTTATGTTCCGTGATAAGAGAAAATGGAGAGATGAAAAAATGTATACATGTATAAAGAGAAACTAATTACATATAGGCAATTAAAAGTCATTCCGTATTACCGCACCTGAAGTAACAACTTTACTTTACTGTTATGCAAATAAATACGCCTCTGTGGATACAAGTACTTAAAATTATTGTTTTCTTTGTCGGCGAGAAACTCGCACATTTCATTGTAATTGATTCAAAATTACATGTGATAATGAAATTATTTTATTCATCCATGCGCACTTCAACCCATTTGAACTTTCAAATTTTTTAACCGACTTATTACTTTGCGGCTGCAACGGAAGAACTTTTGAACAGAACTAGATCGCTTTTAGAATCATCCACTTCGCCTTCCTTCAACATCAGATGAAAGATCCGCTTTAAAAAAGATACAGCGAGTTTAATTTGACAGTGCGATGATTCTTGGCTTCACCACTGACGATTCCGCTGGAACTTCGCTTGGCAAATATGGTCATGTTCGGTCATGTTTCGTATAATCTGCGAGATTTACGCATTGGATTTATGATTCACGATCGGAATTTCCAGCATTTCAGGACAGCACTGTAGCAATCTTCAGTGGTAACTGATAATGGTGGTGAATGACATATATATTCGTCTGTATTATTTTCTTCACGAGACTTTTGCACTTGTCATCGCGGCCAAGTTGAAGAGTACGATACAATTCAACGGAGATGAAGCTGAAAAGATAAAAGAAGATGGATGTCTAGAGGTAACTAATGAGTATCTCATTCTATGTAAAAATAGTAATAGGTTTAAACTAGGTCTAACTTGTTTAGATACTGAGATAATATTGGTGCAGTATCAGTTCTGTATTTTTTTACTAATCAGTTAAAAACTGACCGACTCTGGATAGTAACTCTCAGAGTAACTGGTATCGGCTACTCAAAGCGTAATGACTAGTTTATCGTTTCTTAGCACTTTTTCGAGAGAAAAAAAACACTGACCTAATGTGCGCTCGAGCCACTGACTTGGTGCATGTTTCTTTTAAGTTCATCATTTCACGAGTAGGAATAGAAACCTGTCGCGATATGGATAAGATTATGACCAGTCTCATACAATTAAAATATTATTATTATTTTTCATTTACAAAAAAAATATCATAAAAATAATCCTTTAGTTACTTTACTGAACTGTAATTGTACTTACACAAAGCAAGATAGTAATAAAGACGATCGAGTTTTATAATGTCATTTATGATCCTCAGCATAGAAAGGGAAGGCCTGGTCAAACGCGAGGGAAAGTCTTTCCTGCCTCAAATGCAAAACTGGATTAATCCGGACACCGAACCCGATTGTGGATCAATTCACAACTGCGCGCTGCTCAGGTAAAAAATAGTCAAATTGTATACTTTGTAACACTTGATTATTGACTACTGAGCGGCAATTCAAGATCGAGAATAACAACTCGTTTCTCGAAAAAGAAAAAAACGGATCAATACCCAAACAAGCTAAGAACGTTTTCAGCAGGAATTGAAATTCGAAGAGATTGTAGGTAATCACGTGATCCCAGCTGGGTGGAGAGTTTCGCGCGCTCCACTTGGTGCTTGTTTACTTTCACGTCCCGAGGCAAGGTTGCAGTTGTGTGGGCGGGTCGCGACTGTTGGTCCCTCACCCGGATGGAATTCCCCCTAATGAGCACTGCACGTAGGTATCATGAGTACCGAGTGTCAACTCACAGAAATGCATAAACTGAACAGTGACTCGTTGTGGTTTTAAGAGAATTCCTCCTCGTGACACCACTACCGACGCATTATATATATAATAACAGCCATCGCTCTCTAACCCCCAGAGGATTGTGTCTGTATTCAAGCAGGGATACTGATTGCATGCAAATATATATATATATAAAAGAAAAATTACCAAATCCTAGATTTTTCTTAAGACAGTTGTACTTCTCCATGAAAGAAAAATGCATGGATATCAGTCACGAAACCAGTAAACATTACTTTGCGTCTACCTTCATATTTGAGTGATATTTAGTATATGTCATTTGAAAAAAAACACAACAATGAATGGGATGATTTGGTAATTACTGAACCATAATTGTATTTGTGCCCGAGGGTTAGAGGACCAGGCTGTAGTCGGATGGAAAGAGAAGTAGTAACGCGCAAGAGAAAGTGTTTCAAACCAGGAAACCAACCAGGCTGTGGATCAATTCGCAACTGCCACTCAGGTAAGACTCAACAGACTAATAAAACTTTTTCTTTTAAATTGGGTATATCCCTCTTACAAAGGAAGCTGTACGTTTGTAATATGGCAAACTCCTTCATTGTTCTTAAATTGATGTATTCGCAACGGAGAACTCTTTCTCGGTTGCCTCTGTGGGAGGCGCGGTGGCCTAATGGTTAGCGCGTTGGGGTCCGGGTCGAGCCCACTCAGGAGTAAACGGGTACCAGCGAATTGCCAGGGAAACCTGACAAAAATTCTGGGGTTTCCTTGCGATGGACTATCCAGGGAAGTAGCGATACTCCTAGCCGCCTCATGCTATGGAAAGCGGAGTTAAAAACCGGCCTCGTGATAAGCTGATAGGCTTGTAGACAAACTTTAACCTTTTTTCAACCTTCTCAGGTTTGGTGCGTTCTTCAATTAAGGGTCATTACTCGGCTTGGAAACACCACTACCACATGTCAACTCCAAAGTATATTACTTACTTTGTGCCAGCAGAGAAACAGAACAAGAAATAAAAAGATCAACGGACAAGGCACAAGTTAAAAATCATCGAAAGGAGTGTCGACTATATTTCTTCGCCCAACGAGAAGGACGTCATCTTTTTTATGCTTGACATGTTCCTCTGATGTCCCCTTATGCTCCCGCACAGTCTCATGGGATAAGCACAAGGGACAAAAAACGCTAGGTGTTTAGAGAGCCGGATGAATGCAGTTTTCCCACAAGGTCCCAAGACGCCATTATTGATGACGTCAATCAGATATCCAGAAATGGATATGGCCCGGACTGCTGAAGGTGTCATCGAACTGGAAGTACGAAGTGTATTATGATGCGATCCTTAGCTCGGTTTACGACGTCAGGAATTCCGAGAATTTTTCGACTGTAAATTTGTGGTTTTCTTGGTACAAATATATTGTTTGATGTTGTTGTTGTTGCGTAGTGTCTCTGATTGGATGTTGCTTGGTTTTGAATTTTTGCGCGCAAGCCGCGACAACCAATCAGAGACACTGCGTGGATCTCTGTAGAGCTGCGTCATCAGTTTTGGGTCGAATCTCTCATACTTCTCTCTCGAGCGGGGGAAATTTTGAGCACGCGAAGAGAGACGTCTGTTTAGCAGGCTAATCAGATTTAAATGGATCCGAAACTTTGTCGAGTGACAAAAGTACGGTGCGCATCAAAGTTTAGTCGATCCTGGGATTTAGTCCAGGTTCTGCCCCGCTCTCTGTCACGCAACACCACGTAACGTAATCTGCCGCTTATAACTTCGTAAGGGGTTTTGGATGGGCTTATAAACGGGGTGGGAGTGCTTAGATCGGGGGGGGGGGGGGGTGGCTTATAAGCGGAATGAAGAATCGTTTCGAAATGAGCAATTGCAGGAAAGTGAGAAAAAAACGGGTAAAGATAATATTATTGGTCACATCCCCGACACCTTAGCACAAGTTATTTGTCCATTCTTATTGTTCTGCAATCTTTCCTGGATTTCTATTTGAAGTTGTGCAGTTTTCTATGAAAGGGAAACAAGGAAAAGTAGAGTGGGGGGGGGGGGGGGGGGGGGGGGCTTATATCGAGGATGGGGGAACTTATAACCAGAATAATTATTTTGTTTTCAGGTAGATGGGCCTATAACTGGGGGGGTGGAGGGTGGGCTTATAAGCTGCAGTTACGGTATAACAATAACTGGAAGCCCCATGCATAGCATTTCTCTTAATTTCAGTCATCATCACCTTGTTTTTTTGCAGAAACGTTTTTTTTTTTTTACTACTGCTTATAAGCAAACCTCGCGCGGGTCACAGCAGAGAACACTCAAGAAAAGCCAATGGTACCCAGGGTAGCTCCCTCCATAACAATGTTGAAATGCCGCGGTAATGTTCCGAAAGTAACGATCCTCGTTACTTTCAGAATTAGCAGTCTTTGAGATTCGCTACTTTCGGGGGGGGTCGCTACTTTCAGAGAACAAAAACCGTTAAATAAAACTTTTCCGAAATAAAAGACATGCGAATCACTTCACAATCAGTCAATCGGTGGAAGTGAAACAACTGCGTATAAAACAATAATTTCATTCTATTACTAGGTGTTCTATATTGGAAGTGAAGTGTTGCCACATTTGTAATCCTTTAGTGAATTTCATTATCATCGTTGGTTTGGGCTTTTTGTAATTATCCAATTGTAAACCAATTGTGAACACAATGCAAGGTGCGTGCGCCAAATCGTAGAACATAGGAACACGCCGACTCAACCGATAAAGGCATAACTTGGTATCAGTTACGGGGTACTAACAATGCTGGCTTGTTTATAAAGAGGCTATAGACCCAAAGACCCCAGTTCATGCGTGCAAAACAACAGTAGAAGGTCAGTTCAAGTTGTACGCTAGAAACACGGTGGCTTTGTAATAAAACAATGTCACGCAAGATCCTTTCGTGCAAGAGCGTGTGCAAAAGCGTCTCAAAACAGCCGAAACTGGCAACAATTCAAGCATCAGAGCGTCTCAAAACAGCGTCTCCTCGAGCGCGCAAAATAAATCTCGAAAACTACAATCGTCTCTTCTCGCGCAAATTCGAGCGTGCAAAACAACAATCAGAATAAAGACTGGACTGAAACACAACACTTCAATTTTTTTACCGAAGACAGAAGGATTCATACAAATCGATACTACCATCTATAAGATTTGGAAACATTATGGCAAAGGCTTTCCTTCCTGGACGGCGCCCGGTATCAAGTCGCTGCAGCTCTCTATTCACGGTATTTCCACTTCGCTGGAGCACGCCGTTTATGTAGATCGACGTAGATGACCATATTCTAACTTATAGTAAGCGAAAACTCCCACTTGAAGAGCATTGCGAGATCGAAATGTATACATCTTAGCTAGTAAAACTCGTCATTTACCGCCAACTGAATTCGCCGCGAAATATTATAATTTATTCTGCCGCGAGAAATGCCGGGAAATTGATACTATGCATAACGCTGGTGATGACAACATAGCTAGAAGAGTATTGACAGATTATAACACTTTCGGTAACTTACAGTTGAAACTTTTTGTGTCCCCTCATGCCTAGTCTCCTACGCAGCCGTTATTTGTGTCGTCACGCAACGCTTCTCCCCACTAAGTGGGGAGAAGCGTTGCGCGACGACACAAATAACGGCTGCGTAGGAGACTACCTCATGCCCCCGCGGAGACTATAAAGAGTATGGATTGCTAACTTGTATAACAAGACCTTACTGGTGATTTGCAATGTTGCTTGCATGAACAACATCAACGTCAGAAAATTAGAGAGATTTCTTCCCAAGTTTAGACGTCCAACAAATACCGCGCAACGCAACGTGATAGTCGGGGACTGACGGCTGCGCGTTCTTTTCCTTTTCTTTCTTTTCGCGCCAAGGTTATAGGAGGGCCTGATCGCTGGTTAGTCGGGGACGTGGTACTAATCCAGGACTCCAACCAAGTGCGAGGCAGTTGGATACTCGGCAAGTTTGGACTGCGCATGCCTACAAAGGAGACAATGGCAGAGTACGAAAGGTGGAGGTTCAGTACAAGAACCCCAAACCAGGTGAATCGGTAAAAGAGTGCCAGCGGACGACAAAAACGTGGAATCAAATAATGACACTTAAGAGCTAACAACATTGTCAAGACAGTATTGATCGTGTTTCTATAGGGGGAGTGTGTTTCGTGCAATCATACGCGAAAACGCGCAAGTGCACAAATGCACGTGCACGTAACGTATGCCTCGAGAAGTCATTTTAAAATGACTTCTCGCGACATGAGATTTGTCCAGGATTGACCGCAAATGAGATGCACGCTACACATGATAAGCATCACAAAGTGTTTTCATTGATAAAAGTTCACCAAAACACACATAATTCTGTCAAATATGAAATAATAGAAAATGACAAATAACCCAGTCATATATGAAGTATTTAAAAAACAATACCTGCGTTCAATTCTGGACATAAGAGATATGTCCAGGATTGACCGCAGATAAATGTCAAGATTTAGTTCTACAACCGAACAATGAATGAATGAGGACATTTACCCGTAACCCGTTACATATTACCCGAATTTGTATAGGTAATACATGCACAGTAGTAATAGAATGAGTTGTGAATACCTAGAGTAATATTTTGGACAATTTTGAAATATTGCGAGTTGGTCTTATTGCCAAATACCACGTACAACTCATGCTATTCGAACAGTTTTCAATTGAGTGTAGTAAAACCAAAAACAAATTAAAGTTGTTACTTTAGCCAATCACATCAGAAAAAACCAATCAGAACTCAAAGCAAATACACGTGAACAGCGCCAAGCGCGGGAAAACGCGTGCGACCAAGTCGCGATTGGTTTTAGTTTGGCATCTGATTGGTTAAGAAAGTGGCGCGAGTTTTTCGAACCAATCAGAGAGCGCAGTAAAGCAAAACCGGGTTACTTTAAACCCGCTCTATTTGTTTATAATACAAGGCAAATAAATATCCTACCCGAGTAGGTCGAGTAGCTGACAACTACGAAGTTTCGTTTTGAAACATTTAAGCAATGGAGTGCTTTTTTTCTGTTCAGTTCGGCGCCACACAAAAATGTTTTCCTCTGAATATTCGTAGAAAAAGTAGCTTTGACAGATAAGCCCCATTTACACGACATTCATTTTGGGTCCGGCACTCCTAATATAAATTTTGGCACGCGAGCCGATAGTTTTGGGCACGGCCCGCTTAATTTTTGCCGTGTAAATGCAAAATGTTTGGCACGCGTGCCCAAAAATTTAGGTGGGCCGAGACTACCTCCTGAGGTGGTCTCGGCCCGCCTAAAAAGAGGCCCGCGTGCCAAAAAGAGATGCATACTCGTCCCCAGAGCCTTCGGCGACACGGAGAAAAAAATAGGGGCGCCAAAATTTCAATCACACTTGCGCAAACGGTGTGTCCTGACGAGATATGTCTTCATGCCGTAAAAGCTTGGACTAAAGAGGAATATAAATGGCCTGAAAGACAGAGTAATCAGTCGGATTTCCACTCGTTTGAAGTTAGATTTTATTATAAGGCTTATAACAACAACGGGTAGTAAAACTTGTTCGTATATAGCGAGTATTTTAACCGACGTGATTTGTCTATGCCGTTTTCCATTTTGGACACCAACTACGGCTTTGTTCGACCTCGTGTAAATTACTATTGGAAGAATAGTCATTCATAGCAGTAGCATTATTTTGGAGGTAATGTATCAGTACATGCAGTTGATAAATTCACATCGTGCGCATGTTTAATTTGACCCCTCGGTATTTCAGTATCTGTTCCGTAAAATGCGGTTTTTAGTATTACAATGCCGTTTTCTGCTTATATGGTTTAATTATTAGATCTTCTTTGGCTCGGCTGTATTATGAGATACAGGTTTTTTACACTGTTTTATCAAGATTTAGTTTTTGAACGCTATTTAATTCTTGTTATCAGTTTGCACCCAGAAGCAAATGTCCCTCGTACCACAGCTCATCCGACTTGATTCAACTTGTCAAACCAGGCAAAAGAATAGGGATGTATGCATTCCTCTCTCAAGCGCATAATGATTAAACAGCTCAATATATTAGCTTGCATAAATCCGTACTATCGCTGCTTCAATGCCACGGTACAAGTGATGACCTTGTTTCGTCCCTCATTCCTGTCAGGCCTTTTCTTTTTTTCAAGGCATCAAGCCATAAAATTGCTTTAGGCAATCGACATTGAGTAATCTGCCATTTTGATTTTGAACGAATCCGCAAAAAATTATGTGAGCCGCTGTTAAATAATCTCGAGGACTCACAAATTTAAGAGTGCCGTTCTTGTTTTAGGGTGCCGTTCAGAAATGAACATTGAAAAAAATCGAACATATTTTGTCGTGTAAATGAAGCGGGCCGTGCCCTAAACTATCGGCCCGCGTGCCAAAATTTAGGAGTGCCGGACCCAAAACGAATGTCGTGTAAATGGGGCTATAATCTCGTTGAAAATGCCAACTTTTGTCTACACGCCGTACGATAGAAATGTCCGCCATCTTGTTAATTTTTACGAATCAATTGCTATTCGTTTCTCGTTTCCTTCTATCTCTTACCGTTTCCTGTCTCCCTTAGCCTGCGTGGCAGGCGTAGAAAGGGGAGGGATGAGGGGAGTTCGAGCGCGAGGAGGGAGCGCGAAGCGCGATCGACGGGGATGGGGCGGGAACATAACATCACTTGGGTGTGATTCCATCGAAATAAAAGTTGCAATAGAAAGTTTCTGAAACTTTCCCTAGTTGAACATTGCGATGTAATGTTTCAAAATATAGAATAAAAAGAATAGGTCACCATTGCACGTATTTTTCACGTTTCCAGTGGTTATTCATTTTTCTGCACTGAGAATTGGTCTATACTCCTTGTATAGAAAGAAGATGATTACTAGACTTAAATACGAAAAAATGATAAGTAACAGTGCTCGTTTACGAGAAAACGAGCGCGCTAATTATGCGTAGAAAGGATGCGCAGTGCAATACTAAGCTAGGAATCACCCATTTTCGACCCCAGACCTTCGCTTCGCACTTTTTTCAGCGAGTAAAGTAGAGTCTGATGGAAATAAAATGAA
The DNA here is from genome assembly GCA_029204205.1 of Desmophyllum pertusum. Lineage (NCBI taxonomy): Eukaryota > Metazoa > Cnidaria > Anthozoa > Scleractinia > Caryophylliidae > Desmophyllum > Desmophyllum pertusum. The sequence continues at coordinate 512,010 of MU826863.1, forward strand.
ATCATATTTATTAAGTTTTCACAATCATTGACTTTCGGATAAAACTACTACAGCTCACAGCACACTTATTTGTTATCGTCGTTACATTGATAACATGTCTTTAATTCTACGTCTCTCAACGAATCAAAAGCTAAGAAATGATAAAAGTATATCTGATCTGTGATTGGTTAATTCAGGTGAAGCCAGTACCAAGCGATTCAGGGATCACTTTCTTTTCGTGAAGAAACGCGTGCATGTGCCGCAGCACCATTCCTCAGTAAATTTAGCGTAGTTGTTGCCCACGAATCTGCTTGGTTGGTTACACATCGCCTCGTGGCCATGACATAAAAATGGGTGTTTATCATTACAGGCTCCTCCTCGTCGACTCATCAGAGAGGAATATGGCTCTGAAAAAAAATAACGTGACTTGATCTCAGATATTTGTTTCGACCATAGTTGATAGAGGGAAATGATTAGATTTGAAGGCCGGCAAACCTCAAAGGAGCAAACAAAGATGGCAAGATTATGTTGGAAGGTCCACGATCGTGCACAATCTTTTGTTTTGCGTTCATACACTATGCATGAATTAACCGAAACGTTTCTATTGGTTACTTGTTTGAACACCTGTAAACACCTATTGTATTTTGTCAGGTTTTGTGCACGGTCAAGGTGAAAAAAGCGAACAAAAAGATATAACGAAGAAATTTGCCGGGCTTCATAACCATTTCGCTCTATAAACTATGTTTCGATGTGTACATTATTTGGACCATTTGGTGTGATCCCTGGGGAGGGGGAGCCGACTCCTCGAAATTTGTGGTGGGGGTATTCTGGCCTCTTCTTTAAACCCATTTCTGTTCTTAGACCGAAATGTGCGATTTTCTCTACCCAATTTCACACCTAATTAGTTTCTCCGTTTTCAAGCCAAAATCGCAAACTTCTATTATCCTATTTCAGACAAGCAGGCAAAACATACCAAATTTGAGACCAAACTGTTCAAAATCAAATTGAAAAAAAACCTACCCTTTGGTGCACAGACATATAGCTTATCCCCCCCCCCCCCCCCTACGGTCTTTTTATTGTAGTATTGCTGTTGTACTGAAATTGTACTTATAAAACTGATTTCTATCCCGCCTATCCTGAGCTTAAAAGCTGAGTTCCAAAAAAAATGCTCAAGATTTTTTTTTGTATTTTATTTAATTAAGTGCTCGAGATGCGCGGTTGTTCATAACACGATTGTTATAAAGCTAATCCAGGATTGGCGTGAATTTTTATTTCAAAGTTTTACAAATTTTCAGCGCGGTTTTCTGTTTCCGTTTTTCTCTGCCAGTTCAGTTTTGAATTTGCCTAATCGTCCTATTGTCTACAAAATATTACTGAGTGAAAAACATTTTTATACACGTGAAATTAAAACCTCGATTAACTTTTAATCCTGGCTCTGAGCATTAATAATCGGCTTGGCTTTTTACACAATCACTCGATCAATTATAATTACGTAACCTGCTTTCTTTCCGTCAATTTAAAATAATAGTCTTTCGCCATTGATTCAACAATAATATTATTAAGTCTAATCTAAATACTACTGACACGTATATAGTAAGCCCACACATGTACGCGGTGCGGACCTATATTTATAATAGAGGAGAAGGGAACGGTTTACGGAGAAAGGAGAAACGGCCGAAAAAATTAGGGAGGAAGGAAAAACGGCTAAATAAAAAATAGCGAGGTGGGAGAAACGAGAGAGAGAGGGAGAAAAGGTAATTAAAAAACAGGGAGATAAGATATTTCCTAGATCCTGCCCCTCATAATAGGATCAAATTTATTAGAAGAGTGATCAGTAACGACGAAAGATTACATACATCACATACAAGAGATATAAATGTAAGACTATACGCGACGCGTGTCTCCAGCTCGTGTTTATGTAAACTGATGGCGGCAAGCGTTTCAAAAACGTGCCTTACATTCCCCTCCCCCAGTGTCTCCCCCAGTTAAGTTAAATTGGTCATGGTCTTACCATCAAAAAGTCGAGCCAGTGGATCCCGGCGAGGAATTGGCTCGTCGAGTAGATCTGAAAGAAGATTAGAAACCTGATGAAGTGCCTTTCACTCCCAGAGTTTTTGTTGTACAATTAAGGTGGGTTCTAACTTTTAAGTCTGTGGATGAAACCCAGCATGTGACCATTCAAATGAAAGCTACTGAGCAGTACTTTCATGAGGTGTTGTTCGTTTCTCAATATTTTACATAATGAAATTTGGATTTGTTTTCAATTTTGAACTTGGCCACTCTTGGGAGTGAAAGGGTTAATTAACCTGATCGAGAAATGATCACGACAACAATAACCTCTGTATTTGCACGCTCGTACTGTCTGACAACCCGACCTCTGGGAGGGGGGGGGGGGGGGGGGGGGGGGGGACTCACTGTATGGCACAAACAGAGATTGTTGCATTTCAAAGTTTCACACAAGGCAGTTTTTGCATATTATAGCTTATTATGGTATATAATAGGGTAGCCGCAAATAGACAAGAAACTAGTTTCATGCAATGCAGAACTGTGGACTCTTGTCCCTTTTAGGGGCATTTTTTTACAATATGCCCGACGTGCATCCCTTTACTTTTATATGGAAGTTCCCCTCCCCCTCCCTTCTCGGGCCTGAGAGCTACATAGAAAAAACTTAAATCATAAACTAAAGTGATTTCATAATAATTATGTTAACCACAACATAGTTTTGGGTGAAGATTGAAAAGGCGAAAAGGTTCCCTTAGAAGGGCTTCGATTCTCCAATAACAACCCACAAAGCAATGATAGCAACCCCAATACAAAGCAATGATAGAATGATAAATGCATTTTGTACCTCTAGCTTCGTCTCGGAAATATCGGTCGTACAGTCCCGGCGCAGCCTGCACGTGAAAGAAGGCAAACACAGCAAGCAACAGCAAAATCACTTTAGCCATCCTGCAGATTCTTCTAAAGCAATTTGTTTTGAACACCACGGTCTCCAGGTACACAGACTGAGTTCAACGCCGTATTGATATCGTCTTTTTATAGAAGATTTACAATTCGCAATCGCGTGACATGATTGGTTGAGGAAACATGCCGGAACGGGTGCGTCTCGATAACTTATGCCCAAGTTATTTGAACACATTGCAGACAGAAGAATGATATTAAAATTTGATAGTTTTCGCAACACCACGCGGGTGTGGTCGCCAACTTGGCGTTCAAAAGGTTTTGTTTACGCTTTTCATTCAAAGCTGTTCGCGAAAAACTACATCTTAATGTCTTGGACACAATTAAGATATCTTTTTACTCAGTGAATTTGATGACACATACGCATTTTAAAACAATGTTTGTGCAAATTTCGACGTATATCCAGCATAGTCTTAGCTTGAATCCATTTTTTAAACAACAGCGATTACAGATGTCTATCTCTTGATGGCAAAGGTCGAGCGTCATTGCATCGCTCGTCTGCAGCTGCATAGGGTTTAGCTTCAAAGCTACTGATGTTTTAAACCTGCCTGTTCCAAAATCGACATTGTTTTACCTTCTCTTTATTTTAATGGCACGTTTTCTTCGTGCAAACATTATCAGTGTGCCTAGCTGTTTGCCTCGTTAGCTCATTAGTAAACGCTTTGATTGTAATCAATTCCGGTGCCCGGTATTAAAAGATTGTAGTGCCACCTTAAAAAACGCCCTCAGAAAAACTTCCAAGATCATCATCAACGTGAAGCTATTCACGGATGCATTCGATTTGCGTTTTAGCATAGCTTGTGTCCGCTAAGGAATTTACAAATTGGCGATTCGCCACAGCAGAAAGCATTTTTTTTTGATCGCTTATCTCCACCGTGGGACAGAACTTTGACAAAGGTTATCTATGAAGACTCACCGGCTATGAGTTTCTGGAGTTTCCTAGCGTACAACGAACGTTTACTGATTCTAGAAGTTAAACATTTGTTGCTGTGAGAAAGTACAATATGCAATACATATATTATGTTGTTAGCTAAAAGAAGTTGTTTTATTCTACTAGCTAGAAGTTTATCCAACTAGTTTCTAAATCGATTTTAAATTAACTGCTGATTGCAATTTTGATACAGAAATTCGACGGGGTTTCTGCTTACTTCCCTGACGTTTAATTTGGTAGAATTAATTGACGTTCCTTTAAAAACTACTAAAAAATCGATGTAAATTTAAAAAACAATGAAATTTTATTTCCAAAAGTGATCAAAGTGTACTTCCCCTCACCCCCTTCAATTGCATATATTGGCAAGCAAGGGGTGAACAAAGTGTCAGGCAAGTGCTGACTAAAGAAGCTTAGCTTAAAGCTAAGGGGATTTAAAAATGTAAACAAAACAACTAAAACCACAATCTTTCTCATTTAAAGTCCGAAAATTCATTGATACTCAGCGCAGGGCTAGTGACAATCACAGACTGGGGTTGTAGAGATCCACAGCTGTCATAGATCCATATATGTTTTTGTGTGTGAATGAGAAGACATATACGACAAAGGTTCAGTGTTTCTTTTCTTGGAAGGAATGTTAATTGTAAACTTCGTGTTGCTAACTAAAGACTATATTTAGATTTTAAATACCTAAAGTACAGCTTAAAACAGCTTAATATCTCTTAAGTGATACGGATCATGATCAAACCATGACTATTTCCCGATAAAATTACAGCTTTAATATTGAAAATAGCCAGACTAAGCAATGATTTCTGACTGAAAACCATAGTATCTCATAGTAACAAACAATCGTGCTTGTGCTAGCCACCGTTCTTGCTCAGTTTTCGTTAAGTCCTGTACGTGAAAAATTGCAAAGAATTTAGAGTTCTTTAAGGTCTTTGTTTGACGAAAATAAATACACCAAAGAAACTTCGGCGAGAATATGATAAGTGATACGAGACGTTTTGCGTGGGTCAGGGCACCTCTCATGATGGGCAGCTTAACTGAAGAAGGCTGTGGAGCTGACAGTGTACACATGGTATTATCTGAGAAAATCCAAATCTTTGTTGCATCAATGAAAATGCTCTTTAAGATGTTTTAACCTAGAACACGTTCTTTCTGTTCACAAGCTTGTCAATGAGTAAAAAATTGCCAAAAAACGCCAAAAGGGGATGACTCGCGTATTTTTTCGGCTCAAGTAATTTAATCTTTCGGCGTGTCGGGTCAACCATTCAATTCAAACAACCACAGCTTGTGAAATCTTATTTTAGTATTACTATCCAGCTTCAGTCAGTATACAGTAGAGTACAAATAACGTGTGAATCCGATACAGCGATATTGAATAGTCGAGTAAGTTTTATAAGTTGCTATGGAAACCGTAAGTGCGCGCTTCTTTAATACAGTACAATAAATATTTTACATGAAACACTGCTGTATATTTGTATTCGTTGTGTGTATTCTGTATCACCTAGTTTCGACCCAGGACCCATCTCTTTCGCCCAGGACCATTAAACAAGTGGTGGTTTTCTCTCCCTGAAAATTTTCTTCAATATCTGTCCTGAGCAAACCGTATGAAAAAGTCGTGCATCCACGCACGTAATAAAAGCCTTTCAATTAAAAAAAAAAAAATAGTCAAAACCAAGCTAATTGTCACAGGAGACGAGACGCTCATTTTTCGGCTCTTTTTAATTTAATTGTTTGTACATAATGCTCAAAACTGTAAGCTATTAATTAAAAGTCAATTCTAACAACAGAAAACAACTCCCAGAAGAATCTTTTAAGCTGCAAAATAAATCGAAATTTTGCCCACATCATAAAATATCAGTTTTGGCAACATTTCGAAGGACTTGTGTTAGGCGCCAGCACTTGATTCCCCGGTGGCCCCTAGCTCTATCACATTCAGGCCTATGTTGTTTTAACTTTCTAATGTGTTTCTCACCGGAGATCAATTATAATTCGAGTACAGTCGAAGCTCTCTGAGCGGACACTCTCGTAAGTGGACAGCTCTTCAGGCGGCATGAACATTGACTTCAGTTTTATCAGTAAACTTTTCTCTTCCAGCGCGTGCTTCAATGTCGCTAATTAGCGATAACCATGGTTACTGTTTTGATGTTTTGAACATTTTTTAGCGCCCACCATTATAATTATTTTAATCTGAGCTCTACTTACGGCCGCCTTGACAAAACCCTGTTTGAATTCTAGCTCATACAATTCAGAGTTAACTCTGTATATTTACACATTCCCGTAAGCGGCCAGCTCAGTCCAAATGTGAACACTTTTTCTGCTTCCTGTGGGTGTCCGCTTACGGTACCTTCCCCTGTACCAATACTGTTCTTTGGAAATCAATGCCGTTGAGTTTCTTGATGTTTTCTATTATCTACAGCTAGTAGCAATACATAGCACTCCTTTTCCGCCAGAAATGAAAACCGGCTGAAATTCAAGATAAAGTAAAAAACCACCCTAACCTGATTTAAAGTTGATACGACTTATTTTGATTAGCTCTAGGCAAGTTCTGCTCTTGCATGGGCGACCGAATGCAGGTTAAAGCCACTTGATACATTAAGGGAAGGTATATCATTCTCTATAGTCTACTGCTTGAAACTAGTTTTGGTAAATAGTCGGTCCGTTCCACTAGATTTTATAGGCAGAAGTACGTGCACTGGCATGGCTAGTAGGAAGGCATGCATTCACTTACAAAACAAATGCGTGGGAAAATTGTGTGGGATGCATAATTTAAATGGTTTGCTTATCTACAACAAATGGGTGTGCTATTTACACATTTCGTTTTAATTTTGTCAGCTTCCAAAAACTCCGTCTGAGCTCCATATGGCAAAGCATTGATCAACTGGCGACGTTTGCAACCATTTTCATGTTGCTGGGCGCGTACATGTAGCTTAGCTATTGGTATTATGATTATCTTTTTCTTTAGAGCGGATTAAGTTATTAAATTTGCAGCACTGCTCGCTTGTCAGTATAAAGCTTTAAAGGAGCTATGTCACGATATTTTAAGTCATTTTTGCGAAGTGCAAAATCACCTTCAAATTGAAGAAAGCCTCAAATTAAATAATAGTTTACTAAGGTAGGAAAACACCAAAGAGGTGATAATAAACCAAACAGGAACAAGGATGGTTGAGGATGGAGAAGATTACTCCGAACTTGAAAAAATTGGCCAATTTTTTCAAGATGTGCCATCCGTGACGCAGCTCCTTTAAACTTCACGAAGATGCAGTGCCCGCTATTGCCTATACATTATATACAATGGATATGTAATATATATATTTGTGGTAATTTTTAGCAAGGGAAGTTTTTTACCACCTATTCAGTTGTTACAACAGTACGTGAAAAATTGTCAAGAATTTTTCAAAAACTCTTTAAGCCTTTATTTGATGAAAAATTACAAAAATAGATACAAGGGAATGCAGTGATAAATGTTACGATGTTTCAAATCAACGTTGCACTTGGGGTCGATTCTGACAGTTGGATCGAAAATAAACCAGCTATAAGAGACCTTGAAACTTGTCACCGCTTATAAATATGTCACACACAAAGTGTTTTCTTGCTTGCATCTTTCTTAATCCACTTCAATTCGTGCTAAGTATAGCACATAATTAAGGCCATTTAACTCCGTCTTACGTGGAATCCTCTTATAAGGTTTGTTTTCATGATCAATTGAAAACACTTTTAAAAGTCTTTAGATGTTTGAGAAAAGGGCGTGCCAATAAGCTCGCGTGTTTTCGTGATAGTCAAATCTGTTGGCGTCGGCGGGAATTAACCCTTTCACTCCCAAGAGTGCTAAGTTCAAAACTGAGGGGAAAATCTTGAGTTTCATTTTGCAAAATTGTTAAAACAAACAGTACCACTTGAAAGTACTGCTCAATAGCTTTCATTTGAATGGTCACACACTAGGGTTTCATCCACAGACTCAAACGTTAGAACCACATTTATTGACTCAAGGTTTGACTCTGGGAGTGAAAGGGTTAAAGTATACCATCCTCAAACGATAAAACAAACAGATAATGAGCCACATCATGCGTGAGTTCTAATTCGATACACGTGTTTTTATCTCTTTTTTTTTGCCGCGGTACCCCCCTCCGAAAAAAAAACTGGGTGAGGGTGGGTGGGGGTATACTACTGGGCCTGTAGAAACATGCTATTTTCACGTCGACCTTACTGTTCTGTAAAGTCAAGAGAGGATGATCTAGCAAAGTAAATGTGATGAAAATATATCGATCTTATTCCAGAGTAAGCACAGTAAAATGATCTTTCCAAAACCATTTTTCTTTTTAAGTTAAATTAATTTGTTGTAGGCTTGCTGCTTGATTGTGTTGTACCGCTTAGGATGTTTAAATCTAAAGTGACTTCCGTTCGAGTTCTTATATATATAAAAACATATTGCTAGCTAGACAAGTGTAGACATGTATTCTCCAACTCTACCAACTGCTGTATCTTGCCTTTCTCTGTGTTTGTTTGTTTTTATTCTATAAGATAGTTTCACATAATCCAAAAAGTTTTCTCTCAAATGCAGGAGCCAACTCGAAAGCTCTTCTACTTTGGCCTCTGCCACAGTTCTATTTTTACGAAATACGCCCTTTATTTATTCTCACTAACAACCGTTTTTTTAATTCCTTATGTAAAATTGTTACTGTAATCTTGAAAAAAGTGTGAACAAAACAAATTGAAATTGAATTAAGATAAGATAAGATAAGATAAGATAAGATAAGATAAGAAACCTGTATTTATACAAGATTTGTTTTAAAAAGCTATAAGCTTGTGGGGTCGTGTATGGAAATCTATTTACAATAAAACGATAAAAACTATTATAATATTAAAAAAATCTAATATATCCCGGTACCTTTTATGGTATTTAGCCGCAGAGGCTCCCAGGGGGAATTTATAAAAGGGGAAGAGAGGGCGCGCGGGTCCACCGCGCTTTATATTCCCCTCTTCCCAATCCCCCCTCGCTCTGTCTTGAAAGAGCGCGCTTGAAATACTAAATACTAAAGAAGCCAACGACAGGCTGGCTCCTGTCTCTCTCTCCTCCGCTAGTAGAATTAGATTATTGATAGGGGAGGGCTGGACAAATCCCCAAAAATATATCGAGCAAGCGATTCTAATTTTAAAAGAATATCGAGAACTATCGTGCAAGGTCACGGATACAAAAAAAATATCTTGCAGGGCTAATGGTCCACCCCTTAGGGATCAGTCACTGTGAGTGCCATGCCCATAAAATAAAACAATATACTGCCATTTGCCATCAGTTTGAATGTGTGGCGTGACTGATAACCAATCCCTTCTCTTAGCTCTCTTTTAGCCGGTGACTAGCGACATATATGGGATAGGCGGAAGTGTCACTGAGTCTCATTGTGTTTTAGCTACGACGCGCCGATGAGCGCCGAGCGAAACAGCTGTCCGCGTCTACTCTCTAGTTTTGAGCGCTAATCATGCCAGGTCTAGCTAACTGTGGTGTTGGGATGTGCTCAGAACTGTAGTATATTGTTCCATAAAATGAGATTCTTGTTACCTTTTAGGCGCTTCTGTCACCCCTGTCACTTTTCTATAGGAACACCCTCCCCCTCCCAACCTGGCTGTGACTTACATTCCTCGAATTTCAATCCCTAAAAGGTACGACGATAAACCATGTCACTTTCATATGGGAACCTAGTCCCTCACACCGGGAACCGCTATGTTAATCCTATCCCTAGGCCAACAACAAGTAGCTAGATCCGGATATCTCCCTGCCGGGTGCTGATTGTTCAAAGGACGTATATATCCGGCTCTCCGCTGGTTCAATCACTATTCAGTGATAACGTGCTTGGTTTTATCAACATGCACTGATCCACTGGATATAAGTGATTTATACGGTGGATAACGTTATCCACGCTTTGAACTAGGAGTCCGAAAAATTAACCCCCTGTTCCAGACCAAAATATCAATATTTGCGTCAGTTTCTGTTCCATGAACTCCATCGCGTTAAACCGATGAGCAGTGTCGGATCTTTTGTAAATAATAAGCAATAAACGGCAGACTGATCCTTTCGGCGAGGAGAAGGACAATTTTAACCCCTAAAAGATACGACGATCACACCGTCACTTTTATATGGAAGTTCACCCACCCAGTATCATGTTCGTAACTTTACGCGACACGCTTCGAGCTCATCCGTGGAACGCGCGTGGAGCCCACGCACCACGAAACCAGCTTCATCGAAGGTAGCGCAAGCGTTTTAGTGAAATGTAGTTTTATGGCTATGATTTATTTATTTATGATTCATTCATTAATTCATTTGTTCGTTCGTTCGTTCGTTCGTTCGTTCGTTCGTTCGTTCATTCATTCATTCATTCATTCATTCATTCATTCATTCATCCATCCATTCATTCGTTCGTTCGTTCGTTCAATTCATTCATTCATTCATTCATCCATCCATCCATCCGTTCGTTCGTTCGTTCGTTCGTTCGTTCGTTCGTTCGTTCGTTCGTTCGTTCGTTCGTTCGTTCGTTCATCCATCCATCCGTTCGTTCGTTCGTTCGTTCGTTCATTCGTTCGTTCGTTCGTTCGTTCGTTCGTTCGTTCGTTCAATTCATTCATTCATTCATTCATCCATCCATCCATCCGTCCGTTCTTTCGTTCGTTCGTTCGTTCGTTCGTTCGTTCATTCGTTCGTTCGTTCAATTCATTCATTCATTCATTCATTCATTCATTCATTCATTCATTCATTCATTCATTCATTTATTTATTTATTTATTTATTTATTTATTATTTATTTATTTATTTATTTATTTATTTATTTATTTATTTATTTATTTATTTATTTATTTGAAAACCAGCTGCAAGCATCTGTATTATCTTGACTAAATCTTCATATTCTCCCATTCATTCCATTGGAGATGAATAAATTTTGTTTGAACCGTAGGTTCACTTGCATTGAAACTTCGTAATAAACAAATTCAGTACTTTCGTGGTAAGAATCAAGCTGATAAAATGCGGGATGGTCAATCAATCAATCAATCAATCAAAAAATGGTCAAAATTGGTCACGTAAATGTTAAAATTGACTACCTTAGATATTCGATTTAGAAGGAGAAAAAAATACATTTATTGACGGTAACGGAAACAAATGTGTTCCGGAAGATTTTCACAACGCTTGGGTATATGTGGCAAGAGAAAATAATAAAATTTTCTCTTGTGTGTGGTTGCTGTGAAAGCGTGAAAGGAACCGCAACGACAAATAAATTCGTAATGCTAACAAGTCGAAACAAAAGTGGGAGGGTAATATAAATACAGTGTGCTCAGCAAACAGACGTACACAGCGATCTTGTGGCAAGTTTGTCTTCAGCATTTCGAAATGATTAGAGGATGTGAACAGTCTACGAAATGATTCACTGAACTCGGTGAAAATACTAAAATAAATCAAAACGCTTATTGCGAAAAAATGGAAACTGAGAAAATCACACAGAGCCAAGATTCGAAGCTGTACGATTAAACTGAATTCTTTCCTCATTGGACTGAGATCTTTTATGAGATAAGAAGAAAATAAAAAAAAATCCAAAATAATAGGTCCGTTCTACTGAATAAAAACGCCAAGTCTGCGAGCAAACTCTTCATGATCAGTTTAATTCCTATTTTTTCTGACTGCGATCCGAGTTTGAAGACGGGTAGGTTCTACCAGAAATTTTGACCTGCCAAAGTGAAGTTAATTGTTATTTGATTTTATTTGTACAGCCTTTTACGTCATAAAATAAATAATTCATTTCACGAAGCCTGCGCGGTGATGATATTCTTTGAAGGCTATAAATTCGATATTTGCCCGGAGTGAGTTATTTTATCCTTCTGCAAGTCACATCACAGCATCCTGGAGGCATCTTAAAAGATTTGATTCTCATAAGTGAATATTCGTCAAACTACATCCAATTCTTTAGCAGCGCATGTACAGGCCGCAGATCTGAGAGCGTCTAAATGGAATCACTTACAATCAAGTCAAACTGTTCATTAGAAACTACAGTGGAACTAAAATCCGACGAACCCATGGCCGTTGAAGAAGGACATTTAGAAACGGTTTGATTCTGTGGAAAGTTTTCAAACGAGGACATCGATGGAAAGTTTACAAACCAGGACATCCACTGAAAGCTACGAAACAGTAAGGACCGTTTTTGTTCTTTTCGAAAATCACCTGCCAAATTTTATAACTTGCATGCATTTAATTATTCATTTTATTTTGCTCTTTGTAGTCTAAACTAAACTTATCACAGATGTGGTTGAAGATTATAAAAATATTTCATCGCACGGCGGTTAGAATGGAAATATCGAAAGTTTATTTTTATTATTATTATTTTTTGCTCATCATAATTTTCATTTCAAAGTTGGCCATAATTTGAAACGGCTGATTTCCATATTGAAAAGGATTGCATAATAATCCGTATAAAGGACATTGCAAAATAATTGTCATCAAATTAACAGTTTACGTGACCAAGTCAATGTTCAGTAATCAATTAATTCTATTCTCAAATGCTTTTAAAAAAAGTTTTAACTTTAAAAAAAATTAACACCATTATCTATGATCAGAGAGTGTAAATAATCACTTTAAAATCCCCACTGATTGATGTCTAAAACGTGATTACAATAAATCGTATTATATTTGCGCATGAAAAAATGTCAATATTTTCTTCAGGGCAAATATGACTTTTTCGTAATAAGAACAAAAAGTTACGGGATACGCATGCGGGTTGCGGGTAACCAGGGTTTTATTTATAAAAAATACAAAGATTATATGAGCGTTTTCCGGGACCTGAAAAAGTGTCCCCTTAAAAGGACACTGTCCCGGCGTATTTTGCTCAAAACTGTTATAAATGCACGAAATGGTCCCTAAATCTATGAAATAAGAACTTAATAAACTCTAACTAAATGATAAAAAGCAATTTCTTCAAGAAATTCCATACTGCAACACAATTTTTGCAAAATTTCAAAGATTTCCGATCGAATATTCGTCAAACTTACATCCTCGCCATCGTTAGTCGTCCTCGCTTCCTAATGGGTTCCTGTCATTTGTCGAGTGCTATTCTACAGAATCAAACCATTATTGTTCAACTTGCTATGATCTAGATGTGTTTCTGAGCTTCCCAAAAATCATGCTAAAATCAGGACAGTGTCCCCTTAATGGAAGTGTCCCAAAGTAGAGGTTCAGACTGTAACATTTTTTTAACTTGTTTTAAGGCTTCATCATCTCTCTCAGGCTGGAACAAGAATCGTCAAGGAAACAAGCAGACCTGTTTACTTGGCTGGGTCAATTCATTAGATGATCACCCGGCTTCTAAACGAACGTATCTCATTCATCATATTTCAGCAGAAAATAGCGAGCCCGTCAAAGACAAGTCACTGTTTAGCTTCGAAGAGTTTTGTCGTATTTGTCATTGCGGTGCTGAAGATGGGCAGTTGATTTCCCCGTGTAGGTGCTCCGGGAGCGCTAAGTACGCGCAACCAGAGCTGTCTGCTGTCGTGGTTTGAGCTGAAGAAGGATAAAATATGTGAGCTGTGTTTCTATGAAATAACTGTCAAGAAAACTGGATTTAAACCCCTCGCACAGGTACTACAAACGAGTATCACTGCATGGCTTCGTTCCTTTTTTTGTTTACTTAGTATGTTTCTTTATTTGTTTCACTGTTTGTTTGCTTCCTTTTTGCTCACTTGATTGTTGTTTGTTTGTTTTGTTTGTTTGTTTGTTTGTTTGACTTGCTTGCTTGAAGTCTGACTAACTGACTGACTGACTGACTGACTGACTGACTGACTGACTGACTCAGACTGACTGACTGATCATGACTAACTGTGTGAAACACTCACTGACTTACTGACTGACTAACTGACTCCCTGAGTTGCTGACTGACAGACTGACTTGCTGGCTGGCTGGCTGGCCGACCGACCGCGACCGACCGACCGACCGACCGACCGACCGACCGACCGACCGACCGACCGACCGACCGACCGACGACTTACTCTGGCTGGCTGGCTGGCTGGCTGGCTGACTGACTGGACTGACTGACTGGCTGGCTGACTGACTGACTGTCTGTCTGTCTGTCTGTTTTGACTACCTGACTTACTGACTTGACTACCTGGCTTGACTTTAATACTTTTATATCAATACTCATTAATTAATTATTAATTTATCTATGTATTATGTATTCTGGTCGTGGGGTATGACTTTGGATGTAAGTCCGGGGGTTAAATAATATTGATTATAGATCAGTACATTCACTGTTGTTGTTTTTGCTTTGTCCAGTGGAGGCTTCCATGGCAGTCATGTGACATCGTAGCGTACCTGTTCATGTTCTATTGCTTGGTGCTGATCATCTTTATAGCGATGGTTCTCTGGATAGCATCAAGGCGATGCCTTTCTCCAATCTGCGTGGTGCTGTACTTCGCCTGTGGCTTAGCGGTGTGTTACTTCACCTACTGCTGCGGGTGTATAGAGCATATGAGATTTCTACTGGAGGGGCCTGGATCGAGCTGAATCGTCAGTGGCTTATATTAACTCACAAAGATACTGGACAAGCTCCTGAACATTGTATTGCGAACAAAAAACAATAGCGAAACACGCAAAGCGACTGAGGAATATGTTTAATAGGCGTAATAAACATCAGTTTCTGGGGCCGATTATTTAACAATTCTAAGTTTTAATAGACCAGCTGATTCATTATGACTGAATTGAGATTTACACGGGACTATATAAACCACCAGAGTCTAAATTGTATTTTTTACAATCACGTGCGTGTGTGAGCCACAGTTCACAGCGCGCTTAGACGTGTGGTTATTGGTTCAGCCTCTCCCGGGACGGCCGCTGACATTGTCGGAACTTTTGTTTGTTTGCTAGTTTGTTTGTTTGTTTTTATCGCCCAAAAAATAAATTTATTACTTTTGCCAACATTTCTCGGATTGATTCATGATTATTGATTATTATTGCAACGAGGAAAACCACGAGGAAGTTCCGATTCCCCGAGATTCCATTGATTAGCCAATGAACCGGGTTCTGTTTAGACTACGAGCAGTCCCTCATTTTTCTCAGGGATAGTCGAGTGGGAGAGCACGCGAGCCACGGATTTAATTTTCGCGCGCGCTGACGTGTGCTCTCCCACTCGACTATCCCTGAGAAAAATGAGGGACTGTGCGTAGTATAGGTTCTGTTACTACACCACTACGTTGCAATGCACCATGGGAACAACGTGTCAGGGAGTTTTCCGGGACTTGAATTTCATTAGACGCGACTGAAATGCGACTGAAATGCGACTGGACTTAGCGAGAACGAACTGAGCTTCCGCGGTAAAAGATGAAGCACGTTAGCTCATTTGTGCTGGCGCTAAACCATGTCCGTTTCGGTTTCTATAGCTACTCCTTTATTTTTGCTTGATCTGAATGTACCCATTGGTGAGCGGAATCTGGGGAGAGAACATCACAAACTTTGTATGGGAGGAGAGAGTGGGTAGACTTTGTCTTCTTATCAAACAGAATAATATTATTCAAAATGACGGTTTGACGAATAAAGGCCGATTTTTGAATTCCGAAAAAAACGACGAAAGTAATCTCTCGTCTCGTGAAGTTTTATTTCAGTATTTTGCTCAATAAATCGGCAATGAAAACCGTCATCACAAACCTCGTATACAGCTGTGGAAAGAGAGTTTGATGAACCAAAACATTGTTTTAAAGAAGAATGGATCCAAGTCACCTGCTGTAGCAGCTGTTGTTTTTTCACTCGCCGTTTTTTTTTCGAAGCTTGCCTCAGGCATCAAATCAGCTTTAATTTTTGTTTTTGAATTTCGCTCACTGTACGGTATTTATAATTGAATGACTGTAACAACACACCATGACTGATTCTTTTGGAACGGGTTTTGAATTATATATTGAATTCTCAGGTCGTTTATTTCAAGATGAATTAAAATGAGACGCGACGAGTTCCGTGTTGTTCAGATCAAAAACACTTTTATCTTCATAATAACACTGAACCGTCACAGTCTGATTATAACCTTTTTCATTTTAGTGCAATAAAAATCGTTATAACCAAAAAATTGTTTATTTGTTTTATTTGGAATGCCGGTTTATCTTGAACGTAAAAGTCGTTTTAATTTACAACGAGTAGTATTTAAACTTCATCCTTTTCAGCAACAAATGCAAAGAGGCAGTTATGTTATAGTGAAAGTGCTTATAAACAACAAATTGTTTTGTGTAGGCCATCCCTATAAAATGTTTTGTTTCCCATCGCCCTCTCTCTCGTGAAAGTGGGTCGGTCAGTAAAAAAAAAAAGCCGAGAAATGAAATATTGACAAATTATACATAAATAATTCCAAGCGACCCTTGATTATATCTCCCGTGACCACCATTTTGCAACGAGCCGATATCACTCTGAAAAGTGTTCGAAGACGTCATTACTGGGCTGATTTAGATGTCAGAGTGACTTTAAGATGTAAACAAAGCATATTAAACTTGGAAACACCGAGAAAAGGGCGCAGGCAATGAATCATAAACTTTTTTTTTACTTTTTGAAAAAATTGTGTCGGTCGGGCGATGGGAAACAAAGCATTTTATGGGGATGGCCATAAAGAATAAACTACAAAATGACAGCCTCGCTTTTTTTCTTGTGACAAAAGCGTTTGTTTTCAGATGACGTCATTCTGGATTTCTTCCATGTAATTGGTTAGAAAGAAGGAAACGTATTTCAAAGGGTTTACCGAGACCAATGTTTTTTTTGAAGATATTTTTTCGCATCTAGTTTGTTACCGTCGGAAAAGAGCGTTTGTAGGCAGCCGATACACGATGCAAACGGCACTTTAAGAACAGCGAAAGTTCTACCGAGATATTAAGTTACACAGTGCCAATTAAAAGACATTGTTCTGATTTAAACTTCACTGTTTACCTGGCAAACTGAATCGAAGTTTGAAGTGACACTACTACAATCCAGCAAGACTCCGCCGGGCGATCTTCGAACAGCAAACCATGACCCAGGTATTACTAAGCAGTTTTGCCATGATTATTCAACTTATTAACATAATTCTGAGTTTAACAGACTCACCTTGCCTTTTTCGACAAAACATCGTTAAAGTAGTAGGCCTGCTGCAATATCTAACACTGCGGATAAATACACTATTATCTGGTATTAAAACAAGCTCAGTGACATCTGCCTGAGCGATCGAACTGTGCCGCTTGCATCCTCGGAGACCCAGGGGCAGATAGTGGGGGCGAGCGAAAAAAATCGGCAAAGAAAAGTAGGAGCGAACGGTTCGCTCCTACTTTTCTTTTCTTTTCGCTCGCCCCCACTATCTGCCCCTGGGTCTCCGAGGATGTGCCGCTTGTCGCCGCACATGAAAAACCGTGTTGTGATACCAAGTACATATTTGATATGCACGGGCGTTATTTTAAAATAATTAAACTAGCAGTTTAATATTTGGATCGGAAAACAAAAATCATATAAAGATAAATCCAAGTTTCTCGTCGAATCTGATCATTTTACGACGATAAAAATTCGACGATAAAGATGTAGTATCATTTGGAGTATCATTTGGGTTTTATGTGTTGAAGGCGTGACTGATCACAAGGAATTTACAAGATAATGAGTTTTTATAACTTTCAAACCAAATAATAATACTTTCATACCATGTCAGCTTAATTATCTGAAACACGTGAACATAGCCTCATATCCAAGCAAACTTAGTTTTCAAACAATTGGGTATAAAATAAATTAATCGATAACTGCATGATAGTCTTTCCAATCGTCCACACATTTTGTATAGGAAATCGTATGAACGCGAGTGCAATTCGTGATTTATGGGCACGAGTGATGTTTTGAAAGTTCTCAAAATTGCACGAGCCTTTAGGCGAGTGCAATTGAGAACTTTCAAAACATCACGAGTGACCATAAATCACTAATTGCACGAGGAGTTCATACGATTTTTGTTTATAATATTCTCAGCAAAATTTTGCTGCGACCATCGCGCTACTCTGCACACGAAACGCTTCACTAGTTTCCAGAGTGCTCACATGTTTTATTTGAACGCGCAGGCAAACCAAGCGTGAACTTTTGAAAGAATTACAGTACTATAGTTTAGAAAATATTTAACATTAACTTGAAAGCTTATTTCAATGCCATTAAGCGGCAAAAACGTCTCTACTTGTCCGGTACCGTTCATCACAATTCCGTATTGCACTCTATAACCTATTTATGCAATTCGTCATTGACCAATCAGAAGCTGTATATTTTGTTGAGTATATTAAAGGTTAATTATCATATGACTCGTTGGTATCTTTCTTATACTGATACTAAGTACTGAACCTGAATATCAGGTTTTTCTGGTTTCCTGTAAATATACATTTTGCACGTTGCAGCCGGAGTCTTCTCATTGCATGAATTTGTAAATATAACTTGTATTCATGCTGAATACTGTCTGATGCATGGAAGTTGAATTATTGCTAAAAAATGTTCACCGGAACAGCCATTTTAATTTGTATTTTTTTTTCTGCTTTCTTCAATCTATCTTCAATTTGCGTACCTCATAAAAAAACAAATCGCCTTTTCTCCTCCGTGTGTGTGTGTGTGTAGTGGTTAAAAGCCGAAATTTCAAAGGAAACTTGAAGCCAAACTCGTGTGCTCGTGTGCTGTAAGTGCTCTCGATGTCACAATAATTAAATCATCACGAGTACGTACTGGGTAAGTTTTACCTTTCCAGCGAATATTTATTTTTCTGACATGGAAATTGGTCTATACTCATTGTATAGAAATAGGATGATTGCTAGACTTCACTGAACATGGAATTAAAAAGATAGGTCGACATGCTTAGTGCTTACGAGAAAACGACACAGGCTAAGCTGCAAAGAAATTAAAGCCGCCATATTTTTAATGTGCGCGCGATAAAAAGGCGCGAAATTATGCGCAGTAAGGGTGCGCAGTGCAACACTAAGGAATGTTAGATACTCGCGTGCTATGTCATTTTTATTTATTATTATTATTATTTATAATTATTATCATTATTATTTCATACAGGTCCATCCACTCCCAAATATCGATTCACCGAACTCGCACGAAATAATTAGTAGCACAAATGGGCCTGGAACACTGCACCCACGTTATAGCAACCCAGCGTTTTGTTGTGGAAATGTTCGCTAGAGAAAATCCAGAAGTACACACTATTCAGCCAGGGCGAGAACAGGAAAACATGGTTTGTTGTTGCTGCTGCTGCTGCTGTTGTTGTTGTTGTTGTTGTTGTTGTTGTTGTTAGCCGAGTTAGTTTGTTGGTTACAGTATAAAGGCCAGAACTTTCTCCATTCCACCAAAACGATTAATAACTACAGCTCGCTTGTTTGTTTGTTTTTTTGTTTTGTTTTTGAAACTTACTATATTAGTCCAGTCAGTCAGTCAGTCAGTCAGTCAGTCCTTTTATGAGCCAGTCAGCCAGTCTTTCAGTCAAGTAATCGGTCAGCAAGTCAGACTGACTGACTGTGGCTGGTTGGTTGGCTTTGACATTGATTGATTTTGATTGAAGGACGAAGATATCTGCCGAATTTGCCATGATAATAAAGACAAAGAAGAACTTGTGCGAGTTTGCCGTTGCAATGGATCTGCAAAGTACGCCCATAAGAGCTGTGTTCTCCGCTGGTTCCAATTTTCGTATCGATATGAATGCGAACTGTGTCACTACAAAATGAAAATCAAGAAAGATGGCTTTAAACCGGTCAGAGAGGTAAGCAATGTTAGGCCCTGATTACATGAGACCGGTACGAACTCAGACCGGTAACGACTTCAGATCGGTCTCCATACAAATGCTTGTTTCTGTTTACATGAAGCCGGTCTGAAAAATAATCTCATGCCGGTTTCACTCATTCCGGTTGCTGAACGACACGAATGACTCGGACCGGTCTGAAGTCGGACCGCGGAAACCATGTAAACACGAGCAGAATGAGTCAGACCGGTCTGAGATGATTTTTCAGACCGGCTTCATGTAAACAGAAGCAAGCATTTGTATGGAGACCGATCTGAAGTCCGTACCGGTCTGAGTTCGTACCGGTCTCATGTAATCGCTTCATACTTTTCAGACCGGTCTCGTGTAAACTTAATCGTACCGGTCTGAGTCCGTACCGGTCACAGTTCGTTCCGGTCTCATGTAACCAGGGCCTAAGCCTATTCTTGAGAATTTGGTTGTACCGGTGCAACCCCGAAAAGCGAGCCTAATGGTTAGCGCATTGGACTTCGGTTCGAGCGGTCCGGGTTCGAGCGGCTGGGCCGTGGTCACTGTTTTGATGTCTTTGTAACAAGATTTTTCTAAACTTTTGAGTCAACAGTTTCTTTCTAATCGCTGTGTTGTCTGTTGCAGTGGTCCAATCCGTGTCAGTTCTTATCACTTGTGGATTTCATCGCCGTGCTCACTGTCCACGTGTTGCACGGAATCGTGTTGCTGATGATCGTCATGGTAGCCGTGACGAACAAGTGCTTCAGTTTGGTCTGCATCTCTCTCATCCTGTTTTGTTTTGCAAGTATGTACAGAATGAAACAGCTAAGGGCCTCCACAGACTAGAGAGATAGTTGTCGACAACTATTTAGTTGTCGATCATAAAACGTTGTCGATAACAATAAAGCCAGTGTGTTAAGCTAGTTGTCGATAACTAAGGCCTTAGTTATCGATAACTAGCTTCACACACTAGCTTTTTGTTGTCGACAACTTTTTATGATCGACAACTAAATAGTTGTCGATAACTAACTCTCTAGTCTGTTGAGGCCCTTATAGCAAGTCTGATAACAAGTCTTATAACAAGTCTGACAACAAGTCTGATAACAAGTCTGATAACACGTCTGATAACAAGTCTGATAACAAGCCTTTATAACAAGTCTCATAACAAGTCTCATAACAAGTCTTAGAACAAGGTCTGATAACAAGTCGTATAAACAAGTCTCATAACAAGTCTTATACAAGTCTTATAACAAGTCTTATAACAAGTCTTATAACAAGTCTTATAACAAGTCTTATAACAAGTCTGATAACAAGTCTGATAACAAGTCTGATATATAGGGAAGAAAAGAAGGACGCGAATTCAGTTTAGGAATAAGTATTTTCGCTCGCGTTTACTTTGTAATTAGTCTAGTTCCTCGGCCCAATCCTCTACTGGATCAAAAAGAGGAGAAGAGGGTCGAGGGACTGGACGACGCGTTCTAGCCTCTGTACTGTACATCTCTGTGCACAAGCTAGAAAACACTGTTAGAGTGATCCGGTAAATTGTAAGGTTTTTACGCCGGAAAGAAAAATAGCATAAGAATTAACAATATATTTTTTTGTGTCGTGATCTGATCTGGTTATCATGGGTTGGGGTGCACGAAGTGAGATTATAAATGGACTAATAGTGGCAACCAGAGGCGTTTTCACGTTCGATCTCCCTCACCATTCATTCATTCATTTGTTGATTCTAGTTGTCCTTCTACTCTTTTACTGCTGTGATGGATGCGAGTTCTTCAAATACTGCAAAGTACAGTGGGTAGTCAACAACAGCAGGTGGAGTATTTCTAGCTATGACGAGGAGTCAGTCCACCAATGAAAACACAGAACACATGTACGTCACATCACACCATCATGAACCAGATTAGACACTAGCCTTTTTTACATGATGTAAAGCATTTTTCTTGACTTAGAGAAAAAAAATGAGTGCTCCAGAATCCATGACATCTGGCTTACTACTGAACGTTTCAAAGGGGTTCAGGTCTTTTTACACAAGCCAAGGTGGCTTCTCAGGCTCACGCTTAACTCCAGTTTCCGTAGCATGCATGAAGGGACTAGACATATTGCTACTCCCCCATATAGATACCCCTCTCCCTCCAGCGCATTTTGTCCATTTATACTTCTGGGTGGAGAGGTCCCGGGGGGGTACTCCCTTATATAAGCTATATGGGTATGTGTGGCTCCAAAGGGTATCGTTTTTGAGCAGGTTTTGGTCTGAAATAGGGTATGTTTTGCACTCTGGCCTGGAATTGGTATGGTTTTTTAGAAGAAACTATTTTTTGAAGCCCTTCTCAAATGTTTACGCAAATGGAAAGCCCTTCCACAGTAGCTGAGGTCATGTATGAGAGACGTACTTATTTAGAGGTCTGAAATTGGGTATCGATTTTTGGGTCAGGTCTGAAATAGGGTTAGGGCAAGGGTTTCAAGAAGTGAGCCGCACACACCCACCAAAAATTTTGGGGAGTACCCCCACCCCCCCCCCCCCCCCCCCCCCCCCCCCCCCCGGGACGCCGTTAATAGATCCCGTTAATCTGGTCGTCGTGGATGTTTATTCGCAATTTTATTCAATGTATTTCTCGTGTTTTATTTATTTTGTACACATTATAGTATTGTTGTAAATAATTAAACTGAAAATTAATACACAGAAATTACCAGAAAAAACAAGCTTTGTATATTGTTTTATTATTATTCCAGTAAAGACTATAATACATTGTAAACAGGATTTACACAATAAACAAATAATACATTTATTGGCAAAAAAGTGGCACAACACACAAAGCCGAATATCGCTAAAATAAATAACAGCGACATTACACCGCCTTTTATAAATTAAAATCACGGTGTATGAGGTGCGTAAGTTTTTTAACAATTTTCTTTGTACATGGCGGCAATCTAAACTATTCACAAACAAAAAAGACTACGCCTGCTTTAAAATATTCATCAGCCTTCTCTCGTGCAGAAATCCAGAAGTTAGCCGCTATAAAAACAAATATTTCAAAACGACCTTGTAACTCCCTGTGTCTATTCATTCGACTGCCACTAAGACCAAATTCGTACAGTTCCATCCGATCCACCGCTGACCAAGAACTCGCCGATGCGGTCAAACAGCACGCTTTGCACTGCATCCTCGTGCGCAGTTAGCTCAGTAGCCTGGCCTGTTGCCACTTCGATCATCTTGACGGTCCCATCATTACTTGCGACCCCCAGGACTGTGCCGCTGGGATCAAAGTCCAGGCGGTTGGCAGGGTGGGGCCCGAGATCTTCAGTGGCCATACAGGCCACAGTGCGCACATCCCACATCTTTACCACTCCATATGCGTCACAAGAGGCTATTGTATCACCCTGTAAAAAACGTTACAAACAAGACACGGTTAACCAAGCTATAGTAAAGCCTTTTCGAAACACAGTGACCCAAGAGGTCGGACCTTTACTCCGGTTTCTGTAGCATGACGTGGCTAGGAGTATTGCTACTCCCCCTGGATGGGATGCTAGTCCATCGCAGGTTACCCCCCAGCATATTGTCAGGTTACACTAACAGTTCACTACCCTGATCCCAGCGGTTTTATTCCCTTCTCTGGGAAAGACAAGAAAGGAAACATCTGGGCCCAGCATAACAGTTCACCGGTAACCATTTTATATTCCTGGGTGGAGAGAGGCAATGTGAGAGTAAATTGTCTCGCCCAACAACACGACCCTTAAGCCCCTTCCACACGAGCAACTTTTTCTTGACAAGTTTTTCTTGACAAGTTTTCCTTGCTCGTGTGGATAAACAACAAATTTCATTTGACAAGTTTTTCCTTGACGAATTTTATTTGCTCGTGTGGACGATAAACAATTTTTCTTTGACAAGTGTTCTTTGTAACAACAATAATATTGTACAGCGAATTATCGTATTTAATAGGATCCAGGTCGCGAGCAAACGAGATAAGGCCGCTGGGCACCAGGGATTCCTTGTCAAGTTTTCCTTGTTGCACGTCCACACGAACAAGTTTCGCAACTTGGCAATTTTTCCTTGACAAGTGTCCTTGTTCAAAAACTGGCACGCTTGTTTTTGAACAAGGACACTTGTCAAGGAAAAAAATTGCCAAACTTTCCCTTTCCACACGAGCAAGGAAAACTTGTCAAGGAAAACTTGTCAAGGAAAACTTGCTCGTGTGGAACCTGCCCTTATCGTTTCTAAAAGTACTTTTCGTGGTGGTCGCAATTTAATGGGTGATTATTTCACGTAAAGTCATTGCAGAAGGGTTTATTAACTTGTTCGTCTGTCGCCAAAGCAAAAAACAGCTTGTCTTTCCATGTAGGTTCTAATGTTACGCCTGTCAACTTACCTTTAGATTAAACACCACGTGGTTACAGGAATGCATGTGTCCGTAGAACGTTTGAGCACATAATCCCTGCAAGGAACCAAATTTCATTCATGGTGTAACGTCTGTGACAATTTAACATGAAGTGTCATATCGGATGAGTGATATTACATGACGTGTTGGAGTGTATTGCAATTGACTGCTGAACACCAGTATACAGTGTGTGCTGTGTTCTCTGTTTATTGCAACTTCGGACAAACAAATTCAGTGGCTACCTGCTCAATTGAAAGGAGAAAATCGCCGGTTGCTAGAGATATCAATTCTCCTTACGATTGCCATGCATGTATTTGAATGTTCGTTTTTGAGAATATGGTGTTACATCAAGGCCTTTGCACTCCAAAGAGTGCTAAGTTCAAAACTGAGTAAAAAATCTTGATTTTCATTTTGTCAAAAACAAACAGCACCAATAGCTTCCATTTGAATGGTCACACACTAGAGTTTCATACACAGACTTAGAACTTAGAACCACCTTGTACAGCATAATAAACAGTACCACATGAAAGTACTGCTCAATAGCTTTCATTTGAATGTTTCACACACTAGGGTTTCATCCACAGACTTAAAAGTTAGAACCACCTTGTACAGCATAATGAACAGTACCACATGAAAGTACTGCTGAATAGCTTTCATTTGAATGGTCACACACTAGGGTTTCATCCACAGACTCAAAAGTTAGAACCACCTTGTACAGCATAATGAACAGTATCACATGAAAGTACTGCTGCTCAATAGCTTTCATTTGAATGTTCACACACTAGGGTTTCATCCACAGACTCGAAAGGTACAACCACATGTTTGACTTTGGGAGTGAAAGCTTAGGGTTAATTGAATAGCGAGGGGAAATTCAATGTTGTTCACGATGGCAAGGCTTACCACCCAGCAACTAGCCAGCAACTTTCTTCCAAACAAATCTTCTTAATTAAAATCTCGCACGGGTCGTCTTACAAGGGTCGTCACGCAACGCTTCCACACTCAGGTCGAGAAACGTTGCATGACAAGCCATGAAGAAACTGGCTCTTACCGTCCTTGCGTCCCACAAAGAAAGCGTCTTGTCCGCGGAGCACGTTAACAGCGTGTTGGAGTACGGAAGGAACACGATGCTGTTCACAGAGTCTGCGTGACCTCGTAGAGTGTGTCGGCAGCGCTCGCTGCAGGTGAGGAAATCAATTATAATTTTTATTAGTACTGTATTGATTACTGCTTTGGTTAATTCCTTTTTTACCGTGTTTATTTAACGGGGGGGAGGGAGGGGAATCCCACATCAAAGTGACGGGGAGTGATCGTCAGAAATTTTGAGGACCCCTAGCCTGCGTTCAGACGTCTCCTATTTCCTTGCTTCACAAGGAAACTGGGGAACTTTTGAATGACTACAATTCTAAAGCTTGCAAGGCATGACTGACAGTAAAGAAGAAGGACCAAACACTTGCAGAGGACAGTGTGGAAACATCAGCTTCTCCCGAGAAGCGAATAATTTCTTTTGGACAAATCGTTTTCTTGTTCTCCGAACAGTCTCAGTTCGTACTAAGGAGATGTCTGCACGCAGGCTAGAGGACCCCTAAATGGTACCAGAATCCCATCTCCGAGATAGGCCTAAGCCCACGATTTTCGTCCCGAAGTTGCTAAGCAACATGGTGTATTCTCATTGCGCTATGATGGCGTGAGTGCTCGCGCTGTTTCTTGATTGGATAAGAACAATCGTAAACTCTTCGATTGCCAAAAAAAGCGGCACTGACTTGTTCCCCACTCAACGCCCCACCCCCCCCCCCCCCCCCCCCCCACCACCACCACCACCACCACCCTTTCCCCCCTGACTGATGAAGCCAGTGGTAGGAGTGGGTGTCAATGAGGAATTTCAATGAGTGAATACACTGTATATATGGTAGGGCTTTTGACCCTGAGACTCTTCTCTTATCTGGAACACTGGACAGTAAGCTGAAACTTGTAGTCCTATTCACCGTTCGCACCACTTGGTGACCCACTGCACCTTTAAAGCTTATCCGGAACCCTGGCTTACCTGTTTACATCCCAGACTTTAGAAGTATTATCCATGGAACACGAGGCCAGGAAGTCACCAGACGAGTGCCACGAACAGCCCCACACAGCATGGGTGTGGTCAGTGAAGGTAAGCACACATTCTGCTTTGGAAAAAATCCCAAATCTTGACCGTCCCATCCCCGGATGATGTGGCTAGACGGGCGCCTCTGTAAAGTAATGAGAAAAAAAATTCAATATTTCAATTTTCAATAGAGTGGTAAAGTGTGACGTCACAAATTTTCAAATATTTTTTATCCTCAAAATCACATCATTAGATAAAGATTGCTGCTGTGTGATCAGCCACAAAATTTCAACTTGTCAGCACGAATAGAACAGAAGATATAGAGGTTCAAAGTTTCGTACCGTCCCATACAAACCTCTCTAATTTTGCGCTGTTCTAAACTGAAGGAATTAACGTAAAATTAGAAGGGTTTGTATGGAGAAATTACATATCTCAGCCGCAAATTGCCACGGAGAGCTAATTTTTGGCAAGTGGATGTTTTTTGGATGTTCCTCCAAATATCGGATCAAATGTCATAATTTCGCAAATTTAATTTTTGTGACGTCATAACTTTAGCACTCTATTGAGTGTCGGTGAGTAATCCGGAATGGCTTTGGTTTTACTTTTACTACGCTCTATATGATTGGCTTACAAAACTTGCGCCACCTTCTCAACCAATCAGATGCAAAAACAAAACCAATCGTGACTTGGCCACATGCACGCGTTTTCCCGGGCTTGGCACCGGTCACGTGTATTTGCTTCGAGTTCCCATTGGTTTCTCTGTATTGTGTACATGCAAGTACGTTTGTTGTGATTGGCCATCGTGATTGCTTTGGTTTTGGTTTTACGATACTCAATAAAAACTACTCTAATATTTTACTGAAAGGGAAAGAAAAGCACGAAAATTGAGATATCGAGTGATCAAAATCTACATTCATATGAGCGTTTATGTATGTTAACTTGCATCTAGAGTATATTTATTAATTTACTAGTACATTAATACGTTCCTAACAAATTTCTAATTCAAGTTATTTTTATAACGACTTTGCGGATAATTTTCTTCAAAAATAATTGCCTTAGTGCAACGCTCCCTTGAATGACTTGTAAAAGGACTGTCGAGAAAGAGTGGAACAAGGCAGGGTGGACGAGCTGCTTTGGCCAAAGCAGCGGCGCATAACAGGGCGGGTTGGAAAAGCAGCGTGAAACCCTTATGCGCCTTATGGCGAGGAGAGAAATAAGGTGAGGACGCTCCCTTGAATAAATGAAACAATAAAAGCTTGTATCATACCCTGGGTGGAAGTCACAGTCTGATAACCAATCCTTATGGCCTTCACCTGTCATAATGATATCCCCACTGAAAAACAAAAAACAATCCCATGAATAAACAAGTCCATATGTTGTATCAATAATATTATAAAAGGAACTTTATAATTTCGCCAAAATGACAATGCCATATTTCACGAGAATTAATTTTCGCGATTTCACTTTAAAAATAGACTCAAAGAGTATTAAATTTCGCGAAAATGTCACCAAATTTTAATCACCATTTAAACAATTTGTCGTTCGTGATCAGCAATGAAGCGTTCAACTGAGAAAGCACAAAAACGTGTAACAAAACACTTGATAAGTACTGAGAAAGACGTTGTTTCAAGTAGACTGCAAAACTGTCGTATTTTTTGCGTTGGTCCTGTCAAACGAACGCGCGAGGTCTTTGAACGAAAGGTCTGGAGCGAGTGTAAAAACGATTTGGAGAAAAAAACGACTGTTTTGCAGTCTATGTTTCAAGTAAGTACGTTATCAACTTTGGCTACAGTCACTCCACACAAGCAATGCTCAGTGTGAGCTGCTTGCTCGTTTTTGGAAAACTGTTCCAAAAAGGTATTTACAAAATATCGTTGTCGATGTCTTCAAACGGATCTTCGGGAGAAAGTTGTATAATAGGGTATAAAATTTCACGTTTTTTTCAATTTTCGCGGCATCTTTTTTTTCATGGGTATTTAATTGAATTGCGAATTTTTTTGTATGATGTTCACAATAAATTGCCTTCAGATCGAAAGAACGACAGAGTTTACTAAGGTAGAAAACACCATGATAATAAAACGGAACAAGGATGCAAGTAGTTAACTTGCAAGAAGACAATATTATTATTGTTAAAAACTGCTGGTTTTTACTCAGACATTGGTTAAAAAGCTGTGTTCAGCAAACTTGTGACTGCGCTATAAATAACAACACATGGTCCCCTTACCTTGGTACAGCCCACATCTTCCAGCTCCAGTCATCACTGACCGTGGCCAAGACTTGTTTCCTTGGATGCAAAGCCAGTCTGTTGGCGAGCAGAGAGCATTACATGTATATCAATGAAAACATCAAAATACGGCAATGTATGCACACTGTACAATGATAGTGATTCGCATCTTGACTTACACCTACAGAACCAAAATAATTCTCCCGAGAAATATTATAGAAAAAGTATGATAAAAAACTAGGGAGAATTTACGTGTAGACATGTTGTTGTTGTTCTCACCCACTAACTGGTAGATTGTGAGCATTGACAGTGTGTGTCAGTCTGAATCCTCCTGATCGTGTCAAATGCGCTGATGGACCTCTGTGATGAGGCCAGTTGAGGATTGACTCGACTATCGACAGGAAACTCTGAGTCCTAGAAACAGACAAATCGAGGTTAGTGTATAAAAAGTCATTTGAAACATTCATGATCATTTACATGTACAGTTGTACTACGTCATGACAATAATTCAAGCTTTGAGCCTTGGAATGCAGACATTTTACTCTCATTATACATGTAGAATGTATAGCACTTAAAGGGGCTACGTCACGGTTGGCGCATCTCGAAAAAAATTGGCCAATTTTTCAAGTTCGCCATTCGCAATCCATCTTAATCTTTCTCCATCCTCGACCATCCTTGTTCCTGTTTTGTTTATTATTACCTCTTTGGTGTTTTTCTACCTTAGTAAACTATTATTTTTGAGGCTTTCTTCAATTTGAAGGTGATTTTGCACTTCGCAAAAATGACTTAAAATATCGTGACATAGCTCCTTTAAAGTTCTCCGTCCGGCAATGGGTACATGTACCTAAAAATAGTTGGGGTAACACATGCTGGAGGCCTCCCCGGGTGACCGTCCAAAGAGTAGAGTGTATCCCTACATTTTATCTTCTTCCTACTACAGAAACCAGATCAGTGAAGCGCTGGCCTGATGAACCAGTATCATTAGGCTAGAAAACAGGCTTTACAAGTTTTCAAGTTTACAACTACATGTATCTTAGAGTACTCCCACGAGTCTCCAGGGATGTACATGTACATGTAGCTCAGTGGTAGAGCATCTGACCAGTTGCAGAAGGTCAATTATTTTTCCAAGTAGCTTGTGTCACTGATTGCCGTGAATAATATATTTCTCACTGTGTTTCCACCAAGCTTAACATTTACTATACCATCATGTCTTTCCAACTACAATATTGTACATGATAAACAAAATATGCAGTTACAGCTGTACCTTAGGGTGTTGGCTCTGAGGCATCTTTTGAGGTTCGGCTTCATTCTTTTGAGCAAGTACAGGGCGATACTGTGACACCTTTTTATGAGCCTCGCCACCTTCATTGGGAAAGAATTTCAAGAAAAAAATTAGCAAAACAGACGAACACTGACCCTTATGCATTTTAAATGAGAAATTAAAATGATACATTATTAAACCTGCCTAACTGAAACTATGAAGCTATTTTCTTATGAACATGTTATCCAGTGTAATCTAAAGAGATATGGTAAATCTTGTTGACGATCATACAAACCTTGAGTGAACTCTGCCTGACTCCCTCCAACTTGATGAAGAGTCGACTGAAGCCCTGTCATCTAAACATTAGAAATAAAGTTACAAGTTGAGTGCTTTAATATAACCAATCGGGTTTTAAAATTCTGTAATTTATTGACATGACTCAATGATAAACAGTAATTACATTTAGCAACTAAAGCAATTGCTCAAATTATACAGTTGTGCAATCTACATGTACGTACATTGGTCTGATTATGCAACCAATATCTAGCATCCTAGGCATGCAATGCGTGCAAACGGCTACAGCTTCATGGCTCTTTGCAATACAATACAATACAATAAAATACTTTATTTATCCACGTATCACCTACAAATGTAGGAGCTAAATAAACTCGATAAAACGTGAATGTGCGTGTGTGGTAATTTATTAATTATAACAAAATTTGACCATTATTTTTAGGTTTCTGTTAATACGAAAACGTTTTTGTTTTGAAATGACACCAAATCCCACAAATGCAAGCATATCCAGTGTCAAGTGTCTTGGAATAATTACAGAGTAACAAATAAATCTGACCTGTCCAACAGCTCTGTCTCTTTCTAGTTTTGTCAACATTTTCTCCTTCATGGCCACCTGCAAGAAATATTAACAATGTTTAAATCAATAATCAAACAAAATGAAAAATATTAAAATTATTAAAATTAATCATTAAAATATATATACAGTAATTAAAAAGATGGCGACCTAATTGCGGCCTTTGTTACGCGGTAACGCCAATTAATGATTACAAAGGAAAAACGTTTTGATTGTCTGGCGGGAATACTAATTCGCAGGAAAAGCGAATCTAAAAATAACCTGGTCTGTAAAAACGCTGTGACACGAATCCAGTCCAGTTGCTCGCTCCTAGTGATGGCTCCTGTACAGTGTATAATCATGTGGAAAAGCGGACAAGTGTAGTTTGGTTTAGGTCGCTCCCAGTTGTGTGTGAGAACTGTAAATAACCATTTTCAGTGAAAGTGGGGTTTTTTTTATTATTATTATTTTTTGCCATTTTTGAGATGTTTTGGTAATGTTTCGACATCCTTACATGTATATCGTACATTAGACTGTTCATGGTCCCCTATTTTCCACGTGGTTGTAGAGGTCGATCGCTGAGTTCAAGGGGCCCCCACTGGCGTTGGGGGTTAATAGTGTGGGGGGTGGTGGAGCAGAAAAAATAGGGTTTCTGCCCCAATTACGCCCGTCCCCATGGGCATTTTGTACTCTCCCTAGTTTTTGCTCGCCGTGATAAACCAACATGGCGGCTTCCCTCGAACTCAGCGATCAACCTCTACAACCACACAGAAAAATAGGGGACCGTGAACAGACTAGTCATACATGTACAATTGACTACAAGTAGTTGTTGACTGAGAAGTAATTTGAAAAACCAGCAGAGAG
This sequence comes from Desmophyllum pertusum, assembly GCA_029204205.1. Lineage (NCBI taxonomy): Eukaryota > Metazoa > Cnidaria > Anthozoa > Scleractinia > Caryophylliidae > Desmophyllum > Desmophyllum pertusum. The sequence continues at coordinate 543,263 of MU826863.1, forward strand.
GGAAAAAATCACAGTTTGGTAAATAATGACTACTCTGATACATTGTACATGGATGGTGATTTATGTATGTACATGTAAACTGTTGTTAATACCTCATATTTATGTTTCAGGGTCTGAAGGGTGGGCTCATAACTTGAATAATGTTTCTTGAGTCTAAAACACAAACAATTAAGATAATAATTATTAATTTAAAAAATATACTACAAAGAAGGCAAAATTGTAACACTGAATAAATAATTTGTAGATATTATAACCAAGGCAATTCCAAACATTACGCAAACATTTTTTTCTACGTGATTTTGTTGTACATGTATGTTGTTGTTGTTTATGTACAGGTACAGTATGCATGTAGATGTACAAGTTGTTGTTGTCATTTTTAAAAACAAGATATTTCATTTTTGACACACTTGTGGCATACCTTTTTAATATCAGTAATAAGTCTGTTCTTTTCTTGAACAACTCTTTTGTGATGCATTCGGTGAAAATCTCTTTCCTTCTTCAAACGGACAAAAGTCTGTTTTGCTTTCCTGTGGAAGATACATACAATGTACAAGATAATGTGAACTTGTTATTGCAGGGATTTTTTTGCTTCTGGCAAATATCAAATAAATTTATGCATACATGTACAATTCAGTATTATTGTGCAGTGTGGATAAAAGAGCAACATCTTTAAATGGGAATTGAAGTTTGAATAATTTTAGACATACATGTACAGTCTGTATGTACAATACACTAGTGGAACCTCAATATAACGATACTCGATATAACGATGTTCCCGGTATAACGATCAACATTTGACAGCCCGGCAAATGTTACAGTAAATGTATGGAGAAAAACTCCTGATTTAACGATACTCGATATAACGATATTCCTAATATAACGATCACAATCTGGCAGCCCAAACGTAAAATTTACCCCAATATAATGATAAAATCAATCCATCGCACGATGACAAGATATGACAATAATCCCGGGCAATACTTTAATCTTTTATAATTTAGTTCTCATAATTTGCATAAGGACTGTAATGTGTCTGTCAACAGCTTGTTACGATGGGATTCATACAGTACATGAAAAATCAATTATTAACAATACCCCGATATAACGATATTTTTGGCTCTTTTCCCGAAAAATCGTTATATCGGGAATTCGTTATTACGATCTCCCGATATAACGATCTAATTTGGTCAGTTCCCTTGGCACATTGTTATATTGAGGTTCCACTGTACAATTATGTAAATATTCCAACATGACTTACTCGGCAGCCTCTCTGAACTTATTTCACATCCCGACGTAAATGTGCCACCAGATCATCCAGCTGCTGATTTTCTACAAATTAAAACAATAGAACTAATTTATGGCAAAGAGAACTTTTCAGCTGTACCCTAATAAATTACATTAACCCTTTCACTCCTAAGAGTGGCCAAGTTCAAATGAAATAATTTTTGATTTGTTTTCAAATTATTTGAAAAAAAATCAAAAATTATTTCATTTCGCCGAAATATCACGAAACAAACAACACCAGATGGAAGTACTGCTCAATAGCTTTCATTTAAATGGTCACATGCTCGGGTTTCATCCACAGACTTTGAGTTAGAACCACAGCAATTGACTCTAAATTTGACTCAATACACGTGTTTAACAAATTAAACAAGATGACACATTTTTAACAGAATAACGATACAACACACAACACTCAAGCATTACTTCACATAAATGTCGGGTACAACTCTGACATCCTCTTCATTAAGCATTCCTTTTTGCAACAGTTCATACCTGGAAATTAATACATACAGTAAGCACCTTACATGTAAATTGTAATTTATTATAATCAAATAAGTTCTGTGATCTATGGTCTTGCGATCTATGGTCTTGTGATCTATGGTCTTGCGATCTATGGTCTTGCGCCTACTATTTTGTGACTTAATTACTATTAGAGAACGGTCGTGTTATAGTCTTCGATCGAATAATGCACTATTATTAATGCCTCCTAGTTCTACGCTCAAAAAGACCTAGGGGATTGTGCTTTTTCAGCGGCTGCCCCCACACTCTGGAACAAGCTACCAGCGGACATTCGCAATGAAGATAATTTTATTAGCTTTAAATGTTTATTGAAAACTCATTTTTTTAGGCTTGCTTTTAATTTGTGATGTTTTTAGTTCTTACATATTTATGTATGAAGATTTACTTTAGCTTTTAATAATCCAGCATTTTAGTTTTTAGTTTTTACTCAGATTGTATTTTTATTTTTTAATATTGTAATGCGCTTTTGATCATATTCATATGGAATTAGCGCATTATAAATACGAATATTATTATTAATATCATGTTTAAAACAAGACAAGAAACATGCCTTTGGATTAAACAGCAACAAAACCAACAACTCACCATTCAGTCTGAAAACAATCCAGCGTCCTTGTCATACCCATTTTAACAAGAAAGTTTCTCACAAAGTCTTCTACAATCTCTGGTCTCTGGTTGAGATAAACAAACTATAAGATTACATTTAATAACTTCTTGCAATATAATAATAACAACTTTATTAATGTGTCGAAGTCTTCTAGCGTGCCAAAAGGCCCACTAATCGGGGACACCTAAACTTAAATATCACAAAATACTATAAAAATTACATTACATTACAATACAAAATACTATAAAAATTACATTACTTTACAAGTCATATATATAATAACTATATCTATAAAATCTATAAAAACTATCTTAGTCTATTTACATTAAATTAATATCAATCACTGACAACACTTCGGGCAATTGCCCTTACAGGCGTCATCTTCGGTCATGGTAAGATCTCTCTTGCGTATTTTTGAAACAAAGGCCGTTAGTGTTGCGCTGTCTATGTCACGGGGGCTGAGCTTGGACCATAAACGCGGTCCAAAGTATCTTAAGGAATGTTTTCCATATCTGACGGTGTTAAATCTAAAAATATGGAAGTCCGAGTTTCTTAAATTATAGCAAGATGGCGTGCCGCTAAATAATTCAAGAAAGATTCAAGAAAGATTCTTCAATAAAAAAGGTGTATTAGTTGGTCAAATGCAAGCAATGAGAGATTTTATGAGTCAGACTTGTAAATGATAATTTACCGTTGTCACTGATGGCTTGGCAGGCTCAGACTTTCGCTACAAAGATCACAAAAAATGATTGTCAGTGAGGATATAACATAAAATTATAGATAACTTATGTCTTTTATATTTTTTATCCAAATACATGTACAGTGTATGTATAGTTAATAGAGCGAAATGGTTATGAAGCCCAGCAAAGTCCTTTGTTACAGTATATATTTTTGTTCGCTTTGACTGTGCACAAAACCTGTCAAAATACTTGTGTTCAAGCAACCAATAGAAACGTTTTGGTTATGTAATTCAAACATCGCAAAACAAAAGATTGTGCATGGTCTGGACCTTCAAACATAAATCTTGGCCTCTTTGTTTGCTCCTTTAATTTAAAGTTTGCCGGGCTTATAACCATCAACTACACTGTATCGATAAGGTGAGTATTCTGGATCGAGTTACATGTACAGTCAACTCCGTTATTACGGACACCCTCAGGACCGCAATTTGGTGCCCGTAATAGCGAGTCCGTAATAGCAGGGTGCGAGAAAATTTTATTTCAAAACATATTTACAGTTGGACAGACTGGACTAACTTATTAATGGCAGCGAGACTGCAAAGAGGGCCTTGGGAGAAAGAGAAGAAGGAATTTTAGTTGATGGCCAACAGAAGAAGCGGAAATCCACCAAAAACGACAAAGTTATTGACAAAAAGCAGAAAAAGTATATTTCAAATGTGTGAAATGTTCAAAGATGCCGCTCGGTGTCCCCTATAACGAGAGTGAAAACGATAAAATTGTGACGTCAGGACTGAATTAAGTGTCCGTAAGTCCGTAAGTCCGTAATAGCGGGAGTCCCATAATAGCGGGAGTTTGTTTCAGTAAAACGTCTGTAACTTTCGCCGAGGATTTAGCTGCTGTCCATAATAGCGGGGTGTCCGTAATACCGAGGTGTCCGCAAGGCGAGAGTTGACTGTACATGTAATTGTACATAAGACATAAAAATACATAAATAATTTTGTATTGTTGCATACCGCTAACAAGTCATCATTAGTCTTCTCTTGCACCGTTGTGAAGGCCGTGTCCAAATCTTCATCTCCATCTGTTCAGGAATACACAAAAATTAATATGAACTTCACTTAATCTTGACCTCCATTTACTACTTTAATTTAGCAAACTTAATATATAATTAAATAAATTATATAATTATATAAATATTTAACATGTACATCACATGTGTAAACACTTAGTTGATAGCTGAGTCTAATAATATTAATTTAGATGTTGATCTATTAACAAATTAATTTTTGTTAATTTTAATGTAGTACATTTTAACCTGTCATTGTTACATTTGTATATATTTTTAACTTGCCTATAATTTACAGATATATAGAAAATTAACTCATACTGTAGTTTATATGCAGCAACTATTCTTGGTTTGCAACAGACGTCATTGGCACCATGTTGGTGACCATTAACAAAATATTTCTAATGAGCTTTTATTGTTTGTCATCCAACATGGCCTGCAGTGACCAGCAAGGGTCTTTGTCATTTGAATAATGTTCAAATCTCTCGGGAATGGTTGCAAACCAGCAATACAAAATGTCTCAGAAAAATTAGTCACCTGTTACAGAGTACTCATCTTCCAATGGAACCTAAAGGAATAATGTAAAAATAACAGATTGAAAAAGAGTGGAATAAGATGGACATGACCAGCAAAAAAGTAAGTAGGGATTTCAAGAGTTTTAAGGTCAGCGCACACAAGGGGACAAGACTTTTAGACCCTTCGTGTGAACTACCCATTTTTGTCAAAAAAATCTTGTCATGGGGACAAAATGTTGTCCATATGCAACCAAATAATAAAACAAACCAATCAAAGACCAAAATCGGACTGTCCCTGCAACAAGTCCCATCGTGTGTACATGCAAGAGACTAGCCTGAGATCAGGCTCCTGAAGAAAATTTGCGAGCGAAGCGAGCCGAGTCGCTGCTTGGGGCTAGAACGAAAGCGACGGAGCCTGAAGACATTCCTTTGACGCCGCCGATCCATGATACCAGATTCTGGTATCATGATCTGATTGGTCATTTTGCTTAATATTGACAGATTCGCGGTGAATGATAACAGATGTTGACAACACAATGCCACGCGTTCTTTGTTGAAGTTGAATACAGGAGAATTGAGCAAGCATTACGGAATTTATTATTTGCCATCAGATCTTTCAGAGATATCCCTCAGCTCAAGGAAGAGCAAAATATATGCCTAGAATCTGTGGCAAAAGAGCGCGATGTATTTGGGACTCTCTTGACTGGTTTTGGCAAGAGTTTAACCTCGGGTGGAGAAAGACCAAGCCGAAGAGTTGTCCCGTTTAGGCCTGAAAGCTGAAGTTCGAAATGGAAGGATAAAAACTGCCAAAAAATGGACACGGAGCCGGTTAGCCGGTGATCTTTTGCGTTGGAGTCCTTTCATTTGTGAAGTGAAAAATTACGGCTGAAAATTGAACATTCAACAGACGTAGCGTTGGCTAAAATTACATATTTGCATACGCGTATTACGGTAAATTTCGTGGACGAAGCCGTCTTCACCGCTTTATACGCTTACTTTTAGCAATTTTTACTTTCAAGCTTGTTTTATGGGTAATACTTGAAATGAAACGATCATTTTTGCCGTGGGAAATAATTTATTTAACCATTCTAGTAAACAAGAAGTTAATTTGGGAAACACGCCAAACACTCCAGGTGACTTGTTGACATTTTATAACAGGACTAATTACTGGAGGGCGGATCGGCGGCAGCAAAGGAATGTCTTCAGGCTCCGTCGCTTTCATTCTGCAGCGACTCGGCTCGCTTCGCTCGCAAATTTTCTTCAGGAGCCTGATTTCAGGCTAGCAAGAGACTTGTCCCCAGGACACAGTCTTAGCTAATGCAACAAGTCCCTACAACAAGTCCCCTCATGTAAACACTACAGGGGACTTGTTGTAGGGTTGACTTGACCCCTCATGTGCGCCAACCTTTGTGATCAAGAGGCCACTGAACAAAAGCTATATACTGTAAAGGCAGCTTTCAGTAACTTCCTATATGCCACATGATGTTAATGTTACCTCTTCATAAGCAAACTCGTCGTCACTGTCTTCAGCAACTGTCACCTCTGTTGAACTGAAGTTAAAGAATGCAAAGGGCAAGGGGGAATTGATCTGTTAAACAGCTGAGCTGAATGTATGAGGTTGATACTGTATGCATTTAGTCACACTGCATATTTGGTTATTTCAGGTGGAAATACCTAAGTTACTCTGGAAGGAATGTTTAATGCATTTAAGAACAAAAGTATAAGACTACAACTCTACGTGTACATTTGTGTAGCTCTGTGATCCCGGTGTGATGTAAGCCTATGTACGTACCATTAAGTAACGCCAAAGCTAAAGTTCGTAAATCTAATTAATTATTGCGCAGGATTTCACATCCACTAGCACACTTCCAGCATTAGCGTAAACTAGCCAGAAATGCGAAATCTAAGTTCTCAATTCAAGTCTCTTTACTTACAAGAAGTACCTTGCAGTACCGCACAAATAATTTCCCGCGATTTATCCAGTTATAAATTGGGTGTTTTAAATCAACTCACTTAGCGACAATGGCATAAAATTATATCGTAAAAACTTCTTTAAGCATTCTTCTTAATTCTAAGAAAGAGGAATGGATCAAAAATATTATATTTATACACAAAAATAAAGGATACGCTCCAAGTAGAAAGCTCCTACCTCGTCCGCCATGTTTTTTTCTGGCACGTTGCTATGGACGACGAGGGAGTTTACTCAGTGTCTACTGATCAGCGGTTTTCACCAGTAGATCCCAGTGGATACTTTATATATGGTAATTGTTTTGTCCTCCTGGTCCTTAATCCTACATTTTTTTAGTGACTTTATAGGACGAGGAAGGTATATCTTTTAGTTTTTCAATTTTATTATCGAGTCGCCGAGCCATTTGAATAATACTTCTTCAAAAGTGTCCCGGTATTCTGGAAATTCCATCGAAATAAAAGTTGCTCTAGAAAGTTTCTGAAACCTTCCCTTAAAGTCACCATTATTACGTATATCGCGAAAGAGATATAATCGACTAAAAATACCTCATAATTCCACAGGAATCCCAGACATAACGTTTAACTGTATCCAATCAAAAAGAGGCTAATAACATGGCGGTTTGACGTCAGCACACGGATTCGTGGGTGCGCATTCGGACTGCCTCAAAAGTTTCATTACAAGTTTTTGTTCAAGGGCTAACTCTGGGCCGTTTGGACGAAATTTCGATTGCCAATGGTACGAGCACATGCGTGCATCTTTCCTCTTTTACTGGTGCTTGACCTGGAAGCCGGGCGACGGGATTTTCTGGGCGAAAATCGTTTTGAGCAACAAAAACTACAGTACACAACGGGTAAGGTAAATTTACATTTATTCAGCAGGTATTTGTTCATAGTTTTTGTGACTATTCACAATTCTACGAACCATTCAGTAATCCCATACATTCACTATAAAAATGCAAAATAGCACACAGTGATAAATATTCCTTACAAAATCAACCAAAAACACGTATTCTTTCACGTTTCCAGTGATTATTAATTTTTCTGCACTAGGAATTGGTCTATACTCCTTGTATAGAGAAAAAGATGATTACTATCAAGACTTAAAATATGCGAAAAAAATCATACATGTATTGTGTTCGTGGTCTACACCGATCAGGAATGAAATCTTATAAAATTTATCTAAATACCCTTCAGTTCAATAAAAAGTACTAAAAATGGTAAAAAGGTAAAAAAATTGTGGCTTATCTTCGTTGCTGATTGGTATTAAAAAACATAGCCTATTAATAATGCTAACAATTTTTAAAACGCTTAGGGCGGAATATTTAAACAAGGTTTATACAGGGTTTAACAGAACCGTGGCCTAACTCGACTTTTTAGAAACTGGCCAACCCGAAGTAGGGAACTTCGTTTACCGTAAACCCTCTTCTCGGTCAAAGCAAATGTCTTCTGCTAAATCTTTACGATTTACAGATTCATTGCACAAGGCTTTGCTTAAAACCACGTAAGTGGCAGCTGAACCATTTTTCTCTTTCCAGAACTTTAACATTCGATATGCCTTTTCAGTAAATCCTTTCCGTCTATCATCAATTTCATCAAGTTGTGCGTCACTAATATTCAGACTACGCCCAAGGTTCACCCAATGCTCAGCAATGGAGTTGGACAACTTCTGCAGGTCATCATCAGACGAAGTGCCTTCTTTCATAACTTTTCCTAAGGAAGGAATATAAAACATTTTTTAAATATAATTTAACACTGAAGATCTATACATTTCACGTATTGCATTATATTGTAACTATCACAGTGCCTCTCTCCAGTCTCCACCCAGGAGTATAAATGGGTACCAACGAATTGTCAGGATAACCTGACAAAAATGCTGCGGTAACCTAGCAATACTCCTATAGTCGCTTCATGCTATGGAAACCGGAGTTAAGTGCCGGCATGATTAGCCTCCTACGCAGACGCTCTTTGGGCTCGTCACGCAATCTTTGCGTGACGAGCCCAAAGAGCGTCTGCGTAGGAGGCTACGGCATGATAAGACAGCTTTTTAATTTGTGTTATTATATGGCTATAGCTTGTAAAGATATAACGTAAGCTGTGATTGGCCTGATAATACTCGGGCCGGATTTTCTCGTCAGAATCAGGCCAATGAGCATTATGAGCGATGTTAATGTCCGGCTCCACCGCGGTCAAACGTCAAACAAAAATAAACTAAGCCGACAAATCTCATCATTACATTATGTCAAAAGTAAACACGTCTACCGTTTTTGAACAACGTCCAAAAAAAATGGTAAATCAACAGCATGCTGGAAATATACTGAACCAGGAGCATATCACCCTGGAGCCTCCATCTCCCTTATTGGGCCTTTGACACGGCGTAGTTACACCTTGAGCTATTTTTAGAATTACTTTTGCCGCGAAAATCACCCGTTGCAAGCACGAGGACGAGGTTGTCGTCATTCATGTTTCAGATTAAAAATAAAATCAGGAATGGACTAGAGGAACGCGGAATAAAACTAGTTTTATTAGTTCGTTATTTAACTAGTTCGTTACTACGAATTATCACTATTGTCCGCGGACGTACACGGATATCTTTTCGCGGGAGAACGATTCTAAAAATAGCCGAAGGTGTAATTACGCTGTTGTCATTAATCAGCACAGATAGAGTGCTCCTGACCGAACTTTGTGTACGAAAAGTCTAAACTTTTCCTTTTACCTACTTTGTTTCCTTTCGCAAATTACCATCAAGGTTTTGATTTCGGGTTGTTGCAATGGTTTTCTTTCAAAATTTTGAGCTGGAAATTGGCGCGCGGGCGACCAGAATTTACGCCTTTGCACATGCTCGAACGTTTGACCGCGGTGAAATGCCCGGCTGGCAAAGCGCGGGCAACAGCGCGACAAAGTTAAATTGCTAGGGAGAGCCATATAATAAACATCTTATTATTTTCACTTGCTTGGAAATGTACTGGGTACGTATTGGGAAAATATCGCACTCGGTCCGGGGGTAACCTGTGATGCACTAGCATCCGATCCAGGGGGAGTAGCAATACTCCTAGAGGGCTTCATGCTACAGAAACCGGGATAAACTCCAGCAGTGTGGGCCGAGTGCGGCTTTTCCTTTACATTTTACCGGATTGGTCAGTCCGAGTAACGCCATGTCACGGGAGCAATGATCAGAATGAAATAAAAATAACTTTCACAGCATGGCGCGAAAACTTTACATATACTTCAAAAAATTACCATGGGGCACGGGGAATCCTTCTCTTAGATCATACATAGCTCTCAGTCTCTTATATGTGATAATCGCCGATAATCTTGACCAAAATGTATGAGATGTTACCTGAATTTACCATATTCGCGGGAACATTTGATTGCATATCCTGCCAGTCGGGACGTTGTCTCTTCCAGGAACCCACAATAGAGGGCTGCTCTTTGCCAGGAACCTCTGAAAAACAAACTGAACAACCAGGTCTACTTGTTTTACTGCATTAATTTTGCGAATACCTTACTAGTCCTATACTATATAATATACCGTACTAGTATAGCTCGGTCAATTTTTCCACACAGCAAAATAAATTTCAATTGCACCGGTTAATTACGACGTACCAATAAAATGGGTGCTAAATAAATGTTTAAACTGCTCTACAGATGCTGTTCCAGTCAAGTTAGCTAGTAAATTCACAGTAACTAATAATCAGTTAGCCCCCCCACCCAAAAACTTTCAGGAGCGAATGACCTAACACGTCACATCACCAACCTCGTTCCAGGCTCCTTTCGAGGGAGGAAGAGGAAGGAGACTGGGAACGAGGTTGCGCCTGATAATGTAATGTAATCTTACTTTTTCAACTGGCATCAAACTTCAATACTGACTGCTCGAAATCGTCGAGTAACTTGCCTAAACAAACAAGAGTGACCACAAGTCTACCATTTTCAATCTCGGAAATTTGGTTGAATGGATCGCGCGCGCGGATCCTATTACGTGGCAGTGACACAACACAACGCGCAGTCACTATAAATAATGTCACGCATTCGTTCCGCGGCCACATCACATTCATTAGATCATACGTTTTATGTTTGGTTTTTAAATCGAGCAACCCATTACCAAACTGTAATATTACTCAGCTTTACTTGAGCTAATTCTCATGAACCTTGTTCAAATGTTGTGGCCGTCTGAATTTGGCTTCTACTGTTTGACGAAAACCGAATTACAGTATAGTCTTCATGCCGTCGTTAATTGATACTTCAAGGCCGAATCTTTATACTCGAATTCAAGTCGGATCAGCCCACTGAGGTTTTGCTAAGTTTAAAAGAGTAGTGCCACTGGGAAAAGGAATGAACCTACAAAAGTTACTTCTTCGATCAGTTATTTGGCCAAAGATGTTTTTACATTGACTACATTATGTAAATAACGATGAGCAACAAAAAGCTACAAAACTGAGTACAAGCTTACAAAATAAACAGTCTATGTATTGTTCTCTATTTCGTCTGTCTACCTGCACAAGTCTGCATAGACCGTCTTGATTGCTGAATATAGATAGACTGAAGCCGCTAGATCCTATGACTCGAGCTATATGGTATAATAGAATGTAAGCTTCACACTGAGAGAGTTTAATAATTAATCAGTTCTGAAATATAGTTCGGCGATCGCTATACTGTCCCGTTTCAGCCGTTTCCTTGGTGTAGCGGAAGAATTCTGTTTCTAGCGATCACCGATCGATATGATTCCAGCAAACACAACAGCTGTGAAATGAAGAGAATGTTGGCTCGATGATTCACTGCAGCGGAGCTAACACTATATACATCAGTAGAAAGAATCAGTATGCTACGATCGAGTGAGTGACAGTATGGCATATGTATAAATGCTAGAACTTGAATCAGCAGTGAACTGAGTTATCTCAAAACACCTACATATATTCAGGTTAGTCTTCAGTACGTAAATTAAGGAACAAAACAAGCAACAAACCTGCAGCCACAGAAGTCAAAGAACAGCAGACAAATTGATGATACAGTTGATGAAAATGAATTCAAAGCGGAGCTTCCGGCTTCACGGATGAAGTCATCCGCCAGTTCGTCTCCTTGGCAATTTAAATGTTTTCTCCCTAGACGTTTTTGGGGGAGGGGGTAAGGAGAGTAAAACAAATTTGGACGTTAAGGGGGGAGAACCTAAACTACAAGGCCGTTGCTATGGAAACTTATAAACATAATTTCTTCGGCTCCCTAACTTCTACGGATATGCTTTTTTGTCTTCTCATTTATATTTTTTCAAATCACAACCATATTTGGTAAGTCACGTGACCAGAAACAGAAAAAGCCAAAAAAATCGAACAGCTTTTATTTTCGCCAATAAAAGGGATGCAAACGGTTTAAGAACATTCTGATACTAAACGTCTAGCATGGATTTGTTGAAAAAAGGTATGACATCATGAAGATCTATTTTCATACATTTTCTTGAATAGTTTTTTTTGCTTTTTTTACGTGTAAACGGTACTTCCATGCTAGAAATGATGCCTCTGATCTGCTAAAAAATATTGAATCTTCATCGCTTTTCCTTTGAGTTTAAGACGAAATCCATTAGAAAATCGAGTAATATTTCTGGCCAGTGAACAAAAATCCTGTACTACGACGCCATAAGCTTTCACGCTTAAACTAAACATTCATGAGCCATACCTTAACGGTATTCACCAAATAATATAACTCCACAATCCTTAAATTGCTTTCCGCCTTGAGTTTCCTCCCGTGAATGGGTTGAGTCATGAGAGGTGGCAGCCATGTTTTTGTTAAATATGGCTGCCACCTCTCATGACTCAACCAATTCACGGAGGAAACTCAAGGCGGAAAGCAATTTAAGGATTGTGGAGTTATATTATTTGGTGAATACCGTTAAGGTATGGCTCATGAATGTTTAGTTTAAGCGTGAAAGCTTATGGCGTCGTAGTACAGGATTTTTGTCCACTGGCCAGAAATATTACTCGATTTTCTAATGGATTTCGTCTTAAGCGTTTTTTCATTCTAACGCGCGGTTAAGGCGGGGCATTTGGGAGTAAAAACAAAAGAAAACACAGCGGTTGTCGAAAACAACATCCTGAACAGGAAAGGCTTTATACATGCAGATGTCGAGAGACTAGGCGAACTTCAGTCGATCTCTAAAGCCTGGTTATCACCCTCACACCCCAAAAACAATTAATCTCCATCCAGTTCGCGAGGACCTGCGAGTCACGTATTACTCGTTATATATCCCCTCCTATGCCTCCTAATTTCTTGATTTCTAATTTCTTCAAAGTCTAAGTTGCTGAAAAAACTGTTGCGGTTAGAGTCGTTAGATCTACTGAGCTATCGGCTTCAGTTTACAACTCCTAAGTTAGGGACTGTGCAATAATTACCAGGAGGGGGGGTTGGAAAACCAGAGGGGGGGGCATAAAGTAAAATCAAAGCAAGGGGAGGGGGGGCTCTAGGTAAAATAAGTCACTCAAGAGAGGGGGGGGCTTAACATTTTATTCAAGTACATATTACATTGGCGAATCCATACCTATTTATAAGGTGGGGACCGAAAAATTTTCCGGCCCTTCGGGCCTAGCTTATCCTTCATCGGACCTGAAAATAACACACATCCTCTTTCCTTCTGCTATGGTTTCTGTTGAACATTGCTACGGAGGTGATGTTTGTTCCAGACGCGGATGTCCAACAATTAAACATGCAGTAGGAGCTCTTCTTTCTGTTATAAGATTTTAATCCACAGGTGCGTGTAGAGAAAATGTAGGGTACTTGTATAAAGGTATGTGTATACTCTGTGAAGGGAGGGGGGGGGTCATACATCATTTCTGACTGATTAGAGGGGGGGCAATAACTAAATTCACTCCTTTAGGAGGGTTGTATTACCTAATATTTGGCTACATGAAGCCCATTTTCCAGCCCCCCCCCCCCCCCCCCCCCCCCCCCCCCCCCCCCTCCTGATAATTATTGCACAGTCCCTTACTTGGAAAACACTGTCCCAAATATTTAACTTACTGAAATCATTTGCATGATTGCATTGGGTAAAGAATTAGCAGTGAATTATTTAACCTTTAACATTCAGAACTGATATCCTCTTGCTAGACTTTCTAAAAGCCCTTTCCAATATTATTTTTCCCTTTCGTTGGTTTTGGTTTCCTCGTTGGTCTTCTCGCGACGTTCCTCGATCGTTGTCGCGCGTCGCCCGGTTTAATACTGAAAAATACTCGCCTCACACGCCCGTGTGAGGCTCGCGCGCTTCGCACGCGGGGATCCACGCTTTCGGCGCGCTTCGCGCCTTGCGACCAGCGATTTAGAGAAAAAACGACTGTTTTTGCAGTCTACCGTGAGCCATACTTACTGTTCGGTGTCTTGTACATGTCGAAGGACAATAACATTGCGTTATAAAACCTGAATTACATGGTAGTCATGGTGGATCCCGTTCTACAGTCGAAGCTCTCTCGTAAGCGGACAGCTACTTATGAACGCCTTGCATAACAAAACCCTGTTTGAACTCTAGCTCATACAAACTCTATATTTACACATTCCTGTAAGCGACCATTCTCGTAAGCGGTCGCGAAAACTTTCGAGGGGTACGATCTAGATTTTTCTCTTGATTCTAAGCTCCCATAGCGGACACCCCAAAGGAAAAATCCCATATTAGCTTCATGCAATCTTATTTTAACCTATGAACTTCTCACCGCTGTTTGTCTTGTTCAGTCTTTTTGTTTGTTTTGTCGTTTTAGCTTCGTTTGTTCAGTTTGTCATTTCATTACGATATGTGAACGGTACAAGCTCTCGTATGCGGCTACCTATCCCTACTGCTAGTGGCTGCTTACGAAGCGGCCAACTCCAGTTGCGGACACTTTTTCTGCTTCCAGAGGGTGTCCGCTTACCATGCTTACGGAGCTTCCACTGTATCTTGTAACAGGAATATCACGTGTTTAGACTTTAACGCCGCGTAGATCAGTCGAGAAAAATACCATTAAAACTGGATATGATATACAAAATATGTGCCAACTGTTTTATCAAGAGGTTCTAAAGAGAAACGAACAAGTAAATTCGTATATGCATCCAACAGAGGAATACCGTAAAAGTTATATTTAGCTCCCCCTCTCTATTAAGCACCCGGTCCCCCTTTGGAAGTCAGATTTTGAATAAGCCCCCCTCTCTATCAAGCCCCCTTCCGTCAGGCTGATGTAAATGACTTTTCAGTAACATGCATGTTCTGGCGTTTCAGTCACTTTTTTCCAGAAACTATCGTTGAGTTAGGTATAAATGACGGTGCATTTGTAAGACGGTCATACATAATCCATTTCTTGTTCTGTTTTAGAGAAGTGAATTTTCTCGAAAATTTATGATTTGAAATAAGCCCCCCCCCTCTATTAAGTCCCCCCCTCTATTAAGTCCCCCCCTCTATTAAGTCCCCCTCTCTAATAAGCCCCCCCTTCTTGAGGCCTAAAATTAAATAGGAGTGAGCCCCCGGGGGCTTAATAGAGCTTTTACGGTAGTTAAAGACACCCTCCAGCTTGTTGTAATGATAGTAAGGAACTCGAGCACTAAACAGAGAAGCAGGCTATCATAATTTTATTACGGGTTAGTCAATCTGCCGCCCGATCACGACGGAGTAGTCATGAACTCGAACCAAACGACAGGCTTTAGTTCCGGCGCAGTACCGTAGTTTCTTTGCCAAAGCGGAAACTGGCCGGCACGCAAACCCGTTCCCAGGTCTTTACGTGTACTTCGCGCTCGCTCGAGAGAGGAGAGAAAGACTAGGGACAAGGCTGACGTTAGCCCAAGTTTGACTCGCGAGTCCCTCTGCTTGTTTGTCCCGCAAAAAAAAAAATCAAAAGCCTGTCCCTGGGCTGGGACTCCCATATGTGAAAAGGGCGGGAAGCCTCTTTAACCGGATGTAAAGTTACGGATTATGGTATCACTTAGGGTGTTCAATACGGAACGCCAATATTATGAGCAATCAAAGCAAGGTATTGTTTAGGGTTGCACACGAAGAAATAAAAAGCACCGTTATACTGTGTTGGTGGTCTGCACCGATCAGGAATGAAATCTTTAAAATTTCTTCACAACGGCCGTTTTTATACTAGAGATGCATTATCCGTCTGGACGAACTTGGGAAAACATTTGTAGTTCGTCTGGTTATGCGTCTATAGTATAAAGGACGGGCACAAGTTGCATTATCCGTCTAGACGAACTAGTTCGTCCAGAAGGATAATGCGTCTCTAGTAGTTCGTCCCCGTCTTTACACTAGACGCGTAACGTGATAGACGCATTATCCGTCCAGCGGATAATGCGTCTCTAGTATAAAAACGGCCATTATTCACCAGTCCGTATATAGCTCTTATTTGTTTGTCTGTTGTAGAATGGTATCTTTTGGGGATCAAACAAAGCTTGAGCCACGCCCAGATAGGTCTCTTTTAGGGGTGAAATTCAAATTTTCCGACGAGACGAGTCTAGAATAAATACAATTTATCACAGAAGTAATCCGCTACTGTTCCGCTAAATGTTTTGATTCAGTAAAGTTTATCCGGCCAAGTAGGATTCTAGTGTTTTTGTCTACTTTCATGAACTAAATTCAAAATACTCGAATTTAGCCAGCTTTACCCGTGACAAAATTTGAATTATTAGAGGGGTGGAGCCCGGGCCCCCGGGGTACTCCCTTATATAAGCTATATAGGTATGTGCGGCGCCAAAGGGTATGGTTTTTTAGCCGTTTTGGTCTGAAAACGGGTATAGATTTTGACCATTTTGGTCTGAAATAGGGTATGTTTTGCCTACTGGTCTGAAATAGGGTATAGATTTTTGCCATTTTGACTCTAAAATGGGGACATTTTCCCCGAAGTTTTAAGGATCAGTTCTGAAATAGGGTAGGGAAAATCACATATTTTGGTCTGAAATAGGGTAAGGGTTTCAAGAAGCGTGCCGCATACCCCCACCCAAATTTTTGAGGAGTACCCCCCTGGGGGGGGGGGAAGATGAAAATGATCAAATCCTGATAACATGGAGATCAAAGAGTAATTGACTGTAGACATGTTAATTGAATTGTGTTGACAAAGGTTGATGGCTTATTTAATTAGTTAAATAAAAAGTAAAAATGGTGGCTTATCTATATTTAAAACATAGCCTATTTAGTATTAATAAAAACTATTTTTAACACGCTCAGTGTTTATTTGTGCAGTAGACTACTGTTAGATCTTACACCACAGTTTCATTAGAAACTAATCACCTTGTCCATTTACTGTTAGATCTTAGCCTAATTATCTTCATCTGTAATATACAATTACGGTTCTGACTCTAAGGCCCTATTTACATGGAAGGAGGATGATCCTAGTGCAAGGATCATCCTTGCAGGCGGATCATCCTAGCGCGACATGTTTTCTGCTTTCAGTTTACATGGGAAGGGTTGCATTTGGCCCTAGCACTAGGATGATCCCAGTGCTAGGATGATCCTATCTGAGATGAGGATGATCCTAGCGCTAGGATCATCCTCCTTCCATGTAAACGCTTTGCTAGGGACAACTCGCCTACCCGGGACAACTTTATTTTGACTCCAAGAAGCAAAATATGTTCAAAATACCAACACAATCAATTATTTGCGACCAAAAAACATCGTATTCATTCAGAATTTGTTTTTACCTTTGCTTTGTAAGTAAATAATTCTCGAATAACGGTTTTTGCGACAAAATTTTCGATATAATATTTGTCGCTACTGTCGCTAAAATACTCGATAGCAGAATTGTTTAAGTTTTTCCGTCAAACGTGTTCCAAACTTAAGAAAAATTATGTCTTGGATTTTTAGTGAGCTTAGAAATTGACTATGATTCTATTGGAACTGATAAGCTACGTAATTAGAGCGAAAAATCGGTTTTGGCGCTAAATTTATTATCCGTTGCGTGTTTTATTTTCAAGCGTGACGCCTGAGTTGTCCCGGGCAGTAGGGTGATCCTACCTGTGAATCTTTGCTTGTAAACCCGAGCTATCTTTGACCCTCTTGCTAGGATGATCCTAGCACTAGGATCATCCTCTTTCCATGTAATTAGGGCCTAATACAGACTTGCTGCATATCTGCAAGTGAACTGTTCTTCTATACTCATATAAACAGTGACTGAGGGGAAAAATACATCTTTTTATCCAAAAATAGAATTGAGATATGTACATGTACTTCCATATTCTGAAAGTTAGAATTAAAACACTTGCATGTATAACGAGGTTTTCGACTTCATTTTTTCCTTCATCTAGTTTCTTTTCACGGAAACTAAGTACGGCAAGGTATTGATACCTTTTCCTAGTGGAAGCAAATGTCTTCCGCTAAATCTTTACGATGTACAAATTTACAATTTACAAATTTATGATTTACAAATTTATGATTTACAAATTTATGATTTACAAATATTTTCCGCTAAATCTGTACGACTAACATAATCATCGCACAAGGCCTCGTTCAAAATTCGGTAAGTGGCAGCTGAACCTTTTTCTTGTTTCCAGCACTTTAACATTCGATATGCCTTTTCAGCAAATCCCGACCGTCTGTCATCGATTTCATCAAGTTTTGCGTCACTAATTTCCAGGTAACGCCCAAGTTTCATCCAAGACTCACCAATGGAGTCGGACAACTTCAGCAGGTCACCAGTAGACAGAATGTCTTCTTTCATAATTGTTCCTAAGGAAGGTATAAAACATGTTTTAATAAGAGATCTACAGATTTCACGTGGGAGATGCAGTTAGCATCTTTGACTCGGTCGAGTGCTGGCAGGGATCATTATATTCAGGAGCCCAGGGCTCCTGTTATATTGTGTTCTTAACTCTCACAGTGACTGTCTCTCTCCACCCAGGAGTATAAATATGTACCAGCGAATTCAGGATAACCTGACAAAAATGCAGGGAAAACCTAGCGATAATCCTAGTCGCCTCATGCTATGGAAACCGCAGTTAAGCGCCGGCCTGAAACACCAGCATTGTAGGCAGACTTTAAGAGATTGATAATTTGTGTTATTATATGGCTAGAGCTTGTAAAGATATAACGTATATATACGCTGTCATTGGCTAATACTCGGGCCGGATTTTTCCCGCAATGCCCGACTGGCAAAGCGCGAGCAACACAACAGCAAAGTTAATAATTGTTAGGGAAAGACATGTAATAAACTTCTTATTAACTCTCACTAGCTCGGGGACCGTAATGGGAGAATATCGCCTTCTGTCCGCCCTCGATCCGTATCAGAAAAACCTCGGGCGTTATTCTCCCAGTACGGCCCTCGTGCTCGGTTAATAAGAAGTAAGTAATTCATTCACCAAAAAATATTAGCACTTTCAGATTTTCTGATGATGATTTCGGAGAAACTGAATACAGTTGTGCCCTATATATGGCATCAGCTCTTCTGGATGCTCACGAGCTTATGATTTTAACCGATATAGCCTGGTTGTGGTTGAAAATGATATGTGACAGGAGAGGATGAACTAATATATTTTTTTAAATCTATTTTTAACTTCTACTGAGCCCATCGTTGTGCTCTTTTAAGAGCGCTACCTGATTGGTCAGTTCGAGTGATGTCATGTCGGAGCCTCGATCAAAAGAAATAAAAATAACTTTCACAGCTACGCGAAACTATTAATAAATTTCAAAAAATTATCATGGGGCACGGGAAATCCTTCTCTTAGATCGTCTCCTTCCTCTCTTGTATGTGATAATCGATAATCTTGACTGAAATAAATAACTTTCGCGGCAGTCGATTCCATATCCTGGTTGGACCCTTGTCTCTTGGAACCCACACTAGAGGCCGGCTGTTCTTTGACAGGGACCTCTGAAGAACAAACCGAACACCAAGCCTACTTAAGCTTGTTTTACTGCATTAACTTTGCACACAACATTTGCCATACTAGTATAGGTCAATTATTATAACTGTTCCAAAGGAAGGAATAAAACATGTTTAAGAGATTTCACTTGAGAGAAGCGGTGGGCCTAATGGTTAGCGCGTTGGACCCCGGATCAAGCGGTCCGGGTTCGCGCGCTGTCAGGATACCTGACGCAAATGCTGGGGTCACCTGCGATGGACTAGCATCTCATCCAGGGGAGTAGCGATACTCCTAGTCGCTTCATGCTATAGAAAACCGGAGATAAGCGCCGGCCAGATTGTAGATAGACTTTAAGATATTTCACAATGTATGATTGATCATTTATAGTACTGTAATTTATCATTTTATGGTAATAAATAACCTTCACCGTAAAAAATTTGCAACTTTAATTTCAGATTTGTTATGATTTTTGGAGAAAATTTCTCAAACATTTTGCAACGGAATGCAGCTGCGCCCGATATATGACATCATCTCTTCTACATACACACATGTCTATGATTTTAACCGACATAGCCTGGCTGTGGTTGAAATTCTGCAAGATGATTTGGTTTTCTTTGTTTGAGTGGCCCGGTTAAGTAGTAGACGCACTGTAACAGTAAATTGTACATTTCATTCATCTAGTTTCTTTTCACGGAAACTAAGTACGGCAAGGTATCGATACCTTTTCCTAGTGGAAGAAAATGTCTTCAGCTAAATCTTTACGATGTACAAATTTACGATTTAAAAACTTATTATTTACAAATTTATGATTTACAAATATTTTCCACTAAATCTGTACGACTAACATAATCATGGCACAAGGCCTCATTTAAACCCGGTAAGTGGCAGATGAACCGTTTTTCTCTTTCAGCACTTTAACATTCGATATGCCTTTTCAGCAAATCCCTGTCCGCCTTCCGTCCGTACCAGAAAAGCCTCGGGCGTTATTCTCCCAGTACGGCCCTCGTGCTCGGTTAATAAGAAGTAAGTAATTCATTCACCATAAAATATTAGCACTTTCAGATTTGCTAATGATGATTTCGGAGAAACTGAATACAGTTGTGTCCGCATCATCTCTTCTGGATACTCACGAGCTTATGATTTTAACCGATATAGCCTGGTTGTGCATGGTTGTAAATGATATGTGACCTGTAGGAGAGGATGAACTAAGAGAAGGAACCCCCTCATACATGATCTCTTCCAATGATATTTTTTTGAAATCTATTTTTTAACTTCTAGTCCATCGTTGTGCTCTTTAAGAGCGCTACCTGATTGGTCAGTTCGAGTGATGTCATGTCGGAGCCTCGATCAGAAGGAAATAAAAATAACTTTCACAGCTACGCGAAACTATTAATAAATTTCAAAAAATTATCATTGGGCACGGGGAATCCTTCTCTTAGATCGATCGTCCTCTCTTGCATGGGATAATCGATAATCTTGACCGAAATAAATGAGTTGTTACCTGTACGTGCCACTTTCGCGGGAACAGTTGCTTGCGTATCCTGGTTAGGCCGTTGTCTCTTAAACCCCAGAGTAGAGGTCTGTTCCTTGTCAGGGACCTCTGAAGAACAAACCGAACACCAGACCTACTTAAGCTTGTTTTACTACATTAACTTTGCACACAACATTTGCCATACTAGTATAGGTCAATTATTATAACTGTTCCAAAGGAAGGAATAAAACATGTTTAAGAGATTTCACTTGAGAAAGCGGTGGGCCTAATGGTTAGCGCGTTGGACCCCGGATCAAGCGGTCCGGGTTCGCACGCTGTCAGGACACCTGACACAAATGCTGGGGTCATCTGCGATGGACTAGCATCCCATCCAGGGGGAGTAGCGATACTCCTAGTCGCTTCATGCTATAGAAATCGGAGAAAAGCACCGGCCAGATTATAGATCGACTTTAAGATATTTCACAATGTATGATTGATAATTTATAGTACTGTAATTTATCATTTTATGGTAATAAATAACGTTCACCATAAAAAATTGTCACTTTAATTTCAGATTTGTTATGAGTTTTGGAGAAAATTTCTCAAACATTTTCCAACTGAATACAGTTGTACCCGACGTGGCATCGCCTCTTCTGTATACTCAGTCCACGTGTCTATGATTTTAACCGACATATCCTGGCTGTGGTTGTTTCAAAGGAATTTTTTGTGTGCTTACTTCGGGGCGAGCTTATTATCGGGGGATGGAGGGGGGGGGGGGGGGCTTATTATAGAGGTCTGCTCTTTGTCAGGGACCTCTGAAAAACAAAATGAACAGCCAGGTCTACTTGTTTTACTGCATTAATACTAGTATAGGTCAAGTATTTCACCCAGCAAGAGAAATTTCAATTACGTTTCTCGTATATAAAAAAATAATAATAATAATTGACGCACCAATAAAATAGGTGCTAAATAAACAACGTTTAAACTGCTCTACAGATGCTGTTCCAGTCAAGTAAGCTATAAAATTCACCGTAACTAATAGCTCACAACCTTACAGACACTGGTGAACTTTTCTAACTTGCTTTTTTACCCTTAGATGATGATTTCAAAGAGACAAGTGCATTTTTTTTTAACTCTGGTGCATTCACAGCAGCAAAAAATTTCACAAAGCTTACCATCCTGATTGTGACGAGAGGCGTCCTCCAAGGCCTGAAAACAAATAAAACGAATTACGATCAAACAAGAGTGACACAATGAAATAATTTTTATTCAAAATATATACCATTCATTTAGATTTTAGATTATAAAACTGCGAAGTATATTTTTTTGTTTCTTCTCACACTGGTGAACAACAATCCAAGTGCATCTATTGCTTTTGTTAAGAGAAATTATACGTACAACCAAAGACCACCTACTCTGGGCCCAGAGGTTTTCTTTCTTGTCTTTCGCGGCAATCGAATTTGAGCAGAAGAAAGAAGATTATACAAAAATCGTTCGTCTTTCGCGGAAGTAATTATTTCACCTTTTACGAAAGCTTATGAAACATTACTACTGAGTGTTGTTTCGTTGAAGATAAAGGAGAATAATTCATAACTGAAATTTTAAAAAGGCTACATGATCATAAAGGTCACAGCTTCACAATACATATTTAGTATATAGTATTGTGGGAAAGTACAACTTTAATCCGAGAAAATTTGCTTATGCTTATGCTGATGCTTATGGGTAAATCAACAGATGTCATATACATATATACAAAACGAATTACATTGTACTTCATATACAAATTCGTATTTGTAATATAATGCAAGTAATATCAGCCAATATATTTTACTATCTAGATTCTAGCACTAAAAAATTATTACGTTCATTTCACTGACCTTGGCCTGACACCAAGTCTTGGGCGGACAATGGGGGCCATCTGTAAGCGAGCAACAGAATAGTTCTTCGGTGACAGACACGTAGTGTGCACAGTCATCATGGCAACATCCCTTTTCTCCATGCCATAAACACTCTCCAGTCTCACTGGCTAATTCAGGTGGGCATAAATTGCATCGAGCACAGAGATCCCAGGATACTGCTTGCAGCCAGTGACACTCTTCGTGCAGACTCTTTAAGCTAATCTTCAAAAAGCTGAGAGAGAGAAGATAACGTCGACGTTCAGAGTTGTTTCCCCATCAGTGTTGCCCAACGCCGAGGCATTTGTTTGTCATACGTCCACTATTTACTTTTTCCATGCCAGTCTCTCAGAATTCATTATTAATACACTTAAATTAAAATTGAGTTAAACAAATTAAACTAGCATGAAAAAGGACAATAACCATCGACGTAGATCGACTAGTACGTACTGGAAACACCCTACTTACACTGCTGACACGCAATATTCTATGCTGGACTCAATGTTACTTAGTAGAACATACCTACATTGTATGTCAGGAATTTTCTTTCCGGCAATATGATAAAAAATACAGTGGAACCCCGCAATACGGACACCTACGGGCCAAATAAAACTTGCCGTAATAACGGGGTGGCCGTATTAAAGGGGTTATCTAAATAAGAAAATGACTGACTGAGCTTTGTTCGGGCCAAAATAAAGTGGCCGTAATAACGAGTTGGCCGTAAGGCGGGGCTCCACTGTAACAACACAAATGAGACAATACATGATATAACCTAGAGATTTGACAGTCGTCAAATACGTACCTTAACAACTCTGAACACATTTTGGGCTCCTTCTCCACTGGATTTGAATTTGAGTTGGAGTAATCCCAAACGCGTACCTTGATTACACGTTTGTAACAAACAAATTCGACGCCAGTAAACTTTCCCAATAAAGAAACGAGCAAAATTAGCATAAAGCTTTGGTTGAACAGAGTGAATTATTAATGCATCTTCCACAAAGAGCACAACAAGTCTAGAAAACAACCCGCCTGGAACGTACTGGGTGTTAAACGTGATGTACACAGGTGCGGGTCCTTGGTTTCCCGAAATGTTTAACTTCGCTTGTCGTCTGGTTTCGATGTCAGCATGCACGGTACTAGATAAATGGAACTGCCCTCTTTAGAAGTGTATTCACAAAGAAGGTTGAATTTCTTCATGATGTCAAGCAACGATTCCTTGACGTCTTTAAGTTTCAATCTCTCGCACGCATCATCTAGAAGTTGTGCATGAAGAATACCCTTATTTCTGAGATCTTTGCGAAGATTATAAATCCTGGTCTGTTCCTCGTTTTGTTTCTCAACTGTTATTATTTGACAGAGGATATCAACAAGCCACTTTGGATTCAACACAACCAGACTACGTTTCTCATTAGCGCAACCATGATAAACTACTGTGCCCCGATCATGCAAAAAATGTAAAAGTACTTCAAAATCATCCTCGATCTCAAATTGGCAAATTTCGTCGCAGATGTTCTTTTTGAAGTCTTCCCTTGTGATGTAATTTGTTTCCTTGCTGGCTAGATCATCAACCTTGTTTTCCACTTGAAGCCACTTCAAAGGAACTTCCACTTTTGTATGTGGCATGCCTTCTCCCACTTTCAGTATCTCTTGCCGCAAGCTGACAATTTGTGGATCTTCTTCGTCAAGTTGCTTACCAGCAAGGGTGTTATCCACCGTAAAGGTTTTTCCAATTATATGGTTACTGAAATCTCTTGCAGTGTCACAAATTGTATCCTTTACTTTCGTCACCTTGTCACCGGGGTCCTCTTGTAGAAGGTCGGCGTGTGTTCCCACGAGAATGACAGGTGGTAAGATTTCACCACTCTCAACATGCTTAAAGGAATGTACCAAGTCCATCCACCTCATGATGTGATCTAGGTT
Organism: Desmophyllum pertusum; assembly: GCA_029204205.1. Taxonomy (NCBI): domain Eukaryota; kingdom Metazoa; phylum Cnidaria; class Anthozoa; order Scleractinia; family Caryophylliidae; genus Desmophyllum; species Desmophyllum pertusum. The sequence continues at coordinate 567,974 of MU826863.1, forward strand.
TGTGTCATTGCCATCGGGAGCTAGAATCTCAACCTCCTTGTAATCGGGCTCTTTTACACAACATTGGGCAATAGCAGAAAGTTCTTTTGTGAGATCAATCACCAGAACATAAATTGCTTCCCTTGAAACGAAGATGGGATGAATGGCACGAAAAATAGCTTGACCGGCAAAATCCCAGATAACTGGCCAAATTCCGTCATCATTGTCAGACTTTTCCTGCGAAAGGTTTTTAATCGCAAGTCTAGTCACTTTATCTGGTATGTCGTCCATGCGTTTCGTCTTTTCTCTTTCTTTGAGGAAATTTCATCTGGGTTTCCATACTCCGGCTCTGCAGCATCTTGAGTCACATGGGTTGCTACATCCTAAAAAAAATATCAATTTTCATAGAACGCTTTTAAGCTAAGATTCGCCATGTGTTGTGGACAAGGTTCAGAAACATGAACGGTATTTCAGTAACATATATTCTCATGACAAATGGGCGAGAGCTTTACTGCATGCTGATTTTGGAAATGAAAATTACTGAAAGTTGCAAATTTAACCGTATTCAGACCGGGAGGGGGGGTTGGGGGGATCTGCTCGCCGAGACTTTTACCGTTAATAACTTTTTAATATCGAAGTGAAAGCCGCCAAACGTTTCGACTTTACCTAAAATTGATCTGGGAACAATTTGAAATGACGTTATTGTTCACGGAACTCGCTGTTACCATGGCATCCATATGTTCACAGGCATGTTTTTCAAATTTGGAATTTTCATGTATTTTAAGGGAAAAAATAACTTTCTGGCAATAACCCCCCCCCCCCTCCCCCCCCCCCCCCCGGTCGGAAAAGACCAAAAAAAGACCGGTCTGAATAGGGTTTTAAAACAAATAAGATTTTGAACACATCTCTAAGTAATTCCACTTTCATGATCTTAAAAAAGAATAAGAAAACGGAATGCTTAAAATGATTTATCCAGTCTTTAATTTCTAGGTTATCATAGGACCAGGAATTTGAAAACCTTTGTTGTTGTCTTCTTCTCCTGGGGTTCATGTAGTTCGTCATCAACAGACAATTCTGGAAGGAAAAACATGTTAGTTACATATTTTCTACCAAAACTTTTACAGTTTACATACATATATATGAATAAAACGCAGTTGAACACGCGCACTTGGGAATGATAAAAACACTCAAGACCATTCAGACATGCAGTGAAGTAGTACACTGCTACTGGTGAGAGATGCGGCAGTCTAATGGTTAATCCTCATGTTGTGTTTTTGAGCAAGACACTTTAATTTCAGTTTCTTTGTCTATCCAGGTGTACAAATGGATACTGGTAGGAACGTTTTGGGGGAAATCTGTGATGGTCTAGCATACCATACAAGGGGAATAAGCTATACTCCTAGTTGATTCATGCTAAAGAACCTTGAGCGGTAAGCCGCTGTCAGGCTTCCTTGATGCCTATAAGATTCATATAGCCTATAGACTGTTATTTACGTTTACTTACGCCTGTTCTGGCACCGCCGCATGGGTTTATGAAATTTTATGGGAGAGTAGCTAGCTAATTAGATCCAGAGAAAACACACAAAGTTAACCTGTCATGCATACCAGCTATCTTTTTTGTTATGTCTTCCTTGCCAAGAGCCTTTCCTTCAGAAGATGCAGTTGACAAATGGTCACTCACGTACAGAGCACATTTGTGATGGAATGCAGTCATTTCTTGTTCCTCAGTGGAATTCTTCCATGGTTTTGCGCCAACATGTTTTAGAGGTATATCGATTTGCACTCCCTCTGTGCTCGACTCATCTTCTCTATACTCGTCACCTTTAAGAGATCGCACAACACTTGTCTTTCCAACACGGTCCTGGCCAATCAACAAGACTTTAACGCGCTTGTCTGACGTCTTCCAGTTTCCAGAGCTCTTTGATAAGCTGCCTTGGCTTCATCTCCTCTAGCTAGAATATAAAAAGGAATTGATTGTAGTCGTTCACTTTCTTTCTGAAGCTGATCTTCAAGGTCTCGTTGTTGTTCATCTTCATGAAGCTTATCTTCAAGGTCTCGTTGTTGTTCATCTTCATGAAGCTGATCTTCAAGGTCTCGTTGTTGTTCATATTCATGAAGCTTATCTTCAAGGGCTCGTTGTTGTTCATCTTCATGAAGCTTATCTTCAAGGTCTCGTTGTTGTTCATCTTCATGAAGCTGATCTTCAAGGTCTCGTTGTTGTTCATATTCATGAAGCTTATCTTCAAGGTCTTGTTGTTGTTCATATTCATGAAACTTATCTTCAAGGTCTTTCATGAAGCTTATCTTCAAGGTCTTGTTGTTGTTCATATTCATGAAGCTTATCTTCAAGTCTTGTTGTTGTTCATATTCATGAAGCTTATCTTCAAGGTCTTGTTGTTGTTCATATTCATGAAACTTATCTTCAAGGTCTTGTTGTTGTTCATATTCATGAAGCTTATCTTCAAGGTCTTGTTGTTGTTCATATTCATGAAGCTTATCTTCAAAGTCTTGTTGTTGTTCATATTCATGAAGCTTATCTTCAAGGTCTTGTTGTTGTTCATATTCATGAAGCTTATCTTCAAGGTCTTGTTGTTGTTCATATTCATGAAGCTTATCTTCAAGGTCTTGTTGTTGTTCATATTCATGAAACTTATCTTCAAGGTCTTGTTGTTGTTCATATTCATGAAGCTTATCTTCAAGGTCTTGTTGTTGTTCATATTCATGAAACTTATCTTCAAGTCTTGTTGTTGTTCATATTCATGAAGCTTATCTTCAAGGTCTTGTTGTTGTTCATATTCATGAAGCTTATCTTCAAGGTCTTGTTGTTGTTCATATTCATGAAGCTTATCTTCAAGGTCTTGTTGTTGTTCATCTTCATGAAGCTGATCTTCAAGGGCTCGTTGTTTCTCATCTTCATGAAGCTGATCTTCAAGGGCTCGTTGTTGTTCATCTTCATGAAGCTGATCTTCAAGGGCTCGTTGTTGTTCATCTTCATGAAGCTGATCTTCAAGGGCTCGTTGTTGTTCATGCATGTTCATGAAGCTGATCGTCAAGGGATGTTAATGTTGCCTTGTAGCAATTTTCCCATTCCTGTTTGAAGATTGTTCGCAGACCCGCAAACAAGAAGTTCAGTTGCCCATCAGTGTATTCCATTCAGCTACTATGTTCAGCTTGAGGCATCAGCACTTTGTAATAAAAAAAAATAGTACTCTCTTATTTATTAGCAAACCGTTTAGGGCAAATTATTTAAACGAAGTTTAGATAGCATTTAAGAAAGACGAGAAATACGAGAACTGCGGCTCATCCATTTTGTAATAATTGCCTAGTCGTGATTACAGAGTCCCCGTATAAACCTAAATCAGCCAACCTCGACCCCAGGCTCTCTCTCCAGTGCCTGGGATCGAGGTTGAAATCTTTAACTTAAACTTCGTTTAAAATCGATCATAATCGGCCCTGAGATCAAAAGTGCTTTTTCATTGACCCTGATCTTTCGTTAACTGAACGCGTTTCAACGTATAACTAGGCTTTGAGAACAAATGGCGGCAAAGTATACATTTTCTACAAGTGTAATAATAGAGCTTTTTGAAATGTATTGGCGCGACCTGGGGAGGGTCCAGACTGTCCGGACTCCCACCCAACCCTGAACTCTGGCTTGCCATTTTTTACTGACTGACCAAGTAACAACAGTTTTGAAACTCAAATTCTTACAACTGAAGGATTGCTCTTATTTTGTTTCAAAATTAATGTTGCACTTCACCACTAAGCTAAACTTCTCCTATTTACCTACACGGTTATCACTTCTTCTCGGTTAATGGAGTACATGTAGCTTAGCACTTTTGTAAACAAACCGTGCAGACTCTGCAGACTGAGCACTTTTGTTTTTACCTTGATCTGTTTCCGTCAGTTTAATTTTTTAACCCATCGGCCGGCTAGTTCCCCATGTACGTAAGCCTACACAAAACCGGGACGTTTTGTGTAGGCTTAAATGGGCAACTATCCCATCGGCCCAGCAGTCTGTAGTTCGCAGTCAGCAGTCTGCATGGTCTGTGCTTTGCCGGGCGTGACCGGAATAATTGCCAACTCAAGCATACACGGTTGTCGACTGCAGAATGATCTATTGTTTGTTGAAATTGCTTGACTGATGGCAAAATAAGCCTCAATGTTTGTAAACAGATGACTAACGTTTTTACATGAACTGCGGTTATTTCGCGTTAACTAGAAATGTATTCAGAATTGTCGTGGATGCAAGTTAGGGTTCTAGTCGGCCTACAGAACACGAGTACCACTGATTTATATATCAAATATAAATGATCTTATTTAGACTTCGATAGAACGTGAATAAATCAGTAAAAACGTTTTGAGATCGTCAACAGACTCACCTCATGTTCTGCATCGATTCTGTAACAAACACTGCCACAATTGACTGACTTTTCACTAACTTGCACTAAACCATTATGAGCTTCGTAATAAAATTAAATTGATGCGTCCGATCAGTCGATCTCTAGGAATCATCCAACGGTAGCTTTACTATTCTAATTAATTGGTTTGGATGAAATTGAAGCAAACAAACTGTCAGTTATAAAACTTGAAGAATACTCACTGCCTCGCTCGGTTAGAATCATCAACCGGAAGTGAAGCAGAGCCTTCGCGTTTGTGGTCAGCGGTGACTAAGCCGCAGGGGTAGTTACTTCATGTATGGAGACATATATTGTACCCTAATACCCACGACAAAAGTGTTAATTGGGAAGGTAGATATTTTATATGGTAATTCTTATGTCACGATCATACAGGAAAGGTAAATCCCAGTTTCCTTAGCACGAAGCCGACTAGGAGTATTGCTACTCCTCCTAGAGGGGATGCTAGTCCATCGCAGGTTACCCCCAGCATTTTGTCGCCTGTACCCATTTATTCTCCTGGGTGGAGAGAGGCACTGTGAGAGTAAAGTGTCTTGCCCAAGAACACAACACAATGACACAGGCCAAGGCTTGAAGCCGGACCGCTCGATCCTGAGCCAACGCGCTGTCTTCCGCGATCATACAGGCCCATATATTATAGCGTCTTCGAACAATTTATTCAGTTTAATGTTCCTTTTTCGCTGGTCAAGCCAACGTGCAACCTCAATTCCAGAGCTTTTCCTTTTTAGGCTAACGTGACAGGTTTAAAACGGTATACACAGTTTTACACTGGCCAATGGTCGCCAAATTGTCTTGGCCCTATCGTCACATGGTTTCAGAAGTTTTTTTTTAGTTCTTCATTCGTTACCAGCTATACTACGAGTAGTCCCTCTTTCCTTTAAGTAGCTGCGATGTTCAGGTCCGAGCTTTTTTAAACGAATGGCCAGAGCACGGTCACAACAATCTTTTGTCCCCTCCTGATCACCGTTGACTTTAATTCACTCTAGCTAGTCATTATAAGTAGTTTAGCTTTTCAGACGAATGGTCAGAGCACCAGAAGTAGTTGGAAAGGTTGGAAAATATAGCATTTTACAGTGAGTTTAGATTCAAACTCACTTAAAACCAGAAACGAACTGTTTTACAGGGCCCCCTCTCCCCATATCAATGTTGGAGCCTCGCAATTCAATCCTGTGAGAATAAGGTCGCTAGAAGCTCAACATTGAGCAGGGAGGGGAGGATTAGGAACAAAATTACTTGCAGTTCGGCCACATCAATATGCTTGGACCTAGCTTTTTCAGACGCATGGTCAGAGCACGTGAGCTCGTGTAAAGGATGTAAAGGTTTTTGTTGTTGTTGTTGTTGTTTATTGTTTGTTGTGGTTGTTTGTTGTTTGTTGTTACATGAGCTGTCCTGGGGAACGTGCGGTGTTCATGATCAGTTTTCCGTAGATCTGCTTGTTTTAAAATTCAGTATGAAATCAGGCAACACCGAATCAAAGTCTGCTAGAGACACTGAGCTCGAGACAAATGTGTGGAAAACTAAAAGCATGTCTGCACATTTTTCAGCACAATTTGATCAGTGAAATATTTTGCCACGTATCTTAACCCTCGGACGTACAATCCAAAGCCATACCCCCTCGACCGTACAAGGGGCGGGGGGGAGGGGTTAATGGAACCCCTCCCCTGGGCATATCGAAAGTATTGTGCCCTTAGTAGAAAGCCTTGTGCTTGCTCTACGAGATAAGATAGTTATTTGTTGGCTATGACGTTAGATGACGTCAAACATATATCAAATGACGTCATTACATCCGCCATCTTGGATTTCACTATTTCCTCAAGACGTCAGAAAAAAGCAAAAATCGATAAATAAATTATTCCAAAACGGGATGTTAAAATATACTAATACTGCAATGATGCGTAATAAAACGGGAAAAATTATCATTAGAACGAAGAATTTGATCTGAAAATTCAAAATTTGGGTAAACCTGCATGTCATCACGCGGTTGCCATGGCAAAGTCAGTTCCCTGAAGAAGTCTCAAAAAAACCTCATAGGGGATGGCGTCTACCACCTACATTTTTTAAAGTCGATTCCGCTGAAACTTAATGGGGATATTGGTGGATGATAGAATTACATCATGATTGTCATTTTTCTGGCAGATCGCAATTTACGGTGATATTTTAAGCTACTAAATTTAGAATTACGAAAATCAATTTCTGTGTCCAAGCTTTCAGCTGGAGAAGCGTTCTAAACTTAATGATTGTATTACCTAGTGGTACATCATAACCTCTTAAGCAGATTTTGCAATTTCAAGACTCGTTGAAAGTTATTGCCTTCCAAAGGAGTAAAATTATGAAAATTATACTTTGAAACGTCCTATCTTCTTTTTGAAAGGCTTTTTTGCAATTCCGCTTCTGTCACATCACAATGCAGTTCACTAAGTTTACCTTCCTTGTGTATCAATTCCTGAAATTCTATATCCGCGACGAAAGCTTGGACACAAAATTCCAGTTTTGCACGGTCCCTTCCGAAGACTAACCGAGTCAACAAAGTGTATGATTGACAACAAAAGTTGTGAATCTAATTATGATAATTCGGGACATTGAATTGCACGTGCACAAAACTAAGAACAATAACTTCTATAAAGCTCCTTTAATTACCAATACGCCGAAAAACAAATTTTTTTGAATCGATTATAAATAACCGGTTAAAAAAACACCTTCTCATGAATATTTCTTGAGTCGGCATCAGTCGTCACGGTTCGTACATGCTCTTTAAATAAATAAATACATACATAACGAGAGCAAGGGTCCTGCGCGACCTTAAAGCTTGTTAGTTTTTCTTCAATTTTTGAGTTTACTAACTTTTTTTATGATTTTAATACTAAAAAAAAATCCAAGCATCTGAAAAGTTACCATTTCGCGCTATTAACCGCTGGTGTCCAAGTGAAGTCTACCTCGCGCCAATAGTCGGCATTTCTCAGAGATCATATGTTCGTCGGCGCGGGGCTTACCTCGCCCCGACATCGGCTTCCGAAAGCAATTTTGTATCAACATTCCCCGAGTTTGCACAACTGAAGTTGTCTTGGCTTCTAGCCCTGGGAAAATATTTTTTAATATAATCAATTTTAAAATCATGAAAAGCCGCATTAGAACGTTTAGGAATGGTGGAAAGGAAATAAAGAACTGCACGGTTTATGTTCTCTGGAAATAATTGGACTTGACACAGTAAACATACTGCGAATAGAGACTTTACTGTTGACCGTATAATTAATTGTATTACATGTACCACCTCGCATTTCAGTTCACGAATTTTGAACTGATCCATAAGTGCAGTAAAAAATTTATGAAAGGGTTTGTCGAGTATTGCAGAACTAATTGCTAAAATGTTTTTGGCTAAACTGCTACGTCCAGTTACTTCGTCTAGATAGGGCGAGAGAACTTCAAGCTGGGTTCTTGTCCACATAAGAAACGATTTCAGTTATGTCATGTTAATCAGTTTAGTGAGCTTACTTGTACTTCATTGTGCACGGAATAGGAGTGTTCACTGTTGATCAACATTACGTCAAATTTTTTGTTATTCAAATTTTGCCAACCATTAAACAAAAGAACTCTTTGTTCCAACAGCCAATAGTTCTCTGGTTGGCACATTAATAACAATAGGTGACGTAACGAGAAACATCGCTATTAGCTGATCCAGCCTCGATTATATTTCCGGCGCTCTCTCCTGTGTCCGGTCTTCTCGCTGCACACCTCGCGAGCGAGCCTAAAGAATGTTGCTGATCCGCTTGCGTTTGTTATGAATTCAGTATCTATCTTGTTCAAAAAACGTTTAATAATTCGTCAAGCGATATGCCTGTACGGATTACAATAGGTATCCGGCAATAGATGCAGTTCTTGCTGTATAGTGTATCGATATTTAGTGATTACTGAGCTTCGAAGTCTTGTAGCCTATGAATAGGCTCCGCGGTGTCTTTTTACCCCATCCCCACCGCGGAGCCTATTCATAGGCTAGAAGTCTTGTTGCTGAAAAACTGTTTACACCCCTATAAAAGAGAGAGCCCTGGAAACGAGGTTGAAAGAGACGACGAGCATCCCCGCCCTTTCACATGGGACCCCGGGGCGTGGACAGGCTTGTTGATATTTGTTTTGCGAGACAAACAAGCTGAGCGGGGTTCGAGTTCACTTCGTCGTGACCGACTGATTCAGACTCGTAATAAAATAATGCAAGCCTGCTTCTCTGTTTGCGCTCGAGTCTTACTATCATTATAAGCAGAGAGGATAGCTTTAACTATTCCCTAGTTTGATCCATACAGGGGGGGCAGGCAGCGCCCTTTGATCTTGCCGCTTTTCCGCAATACATGATCGCACAAGTAAAGAAATCTGTCAATCATTCGAGAAACGTACCTCTACGGGAGTTTGCTGTGGAATTTTCATCCATGGTCCCACAATGACCAAAGTTCAGTTAAACAGCGACCGAATCGTTCCCATAGATGTTTGGACGTGGAATCGCCAAAATATTTCCGAACGAACACAAACGCACGTCATGTCAGCCATCGTCGGCCATGTTTATTTTAAACAAACCAGTACTTAGTCTCGCTCGGCCAAATTTCTAAAATGTGCAATCATATATACTAGGTCCCAGGCCTCGCTGCTAGCCCCCCCTGGATCCATACATTCAGTTTTATGGGGTCAAATAAAGCTTGAGCCACGCCCAGATTGGTCTCCTTGTAGGAGTTTAATCCACATTTACCGACAAGCATCCCGCCCCTTTCACATGGGAGTCCCCCCCCGGGGTCCATGTCCGCTACAGTCCCCTTCGATCTTCCTAGAAAAATCGGGAAGAGGAAGATCGAAGGGGACTCTGCTCGCATAGCCTGCGTAGCTGGCGGTCTTGTTGGCGCGCGAAGTAAAAATTCGTAAGCGGCGAAGCCACGAAAGCGAGCGGCGCAGCCTCGGGAGTTTTTACTTCGCGCGCCAACAAGACCGCCAGCTACGCAAGCTACTGCTCGCAGGGTAACGCAGGGGTCCTTGATACTTCAGCTGAAGAGTCAAAAATGTATTCAAGCTTCACTTATACACTGGTAAACAATTTCGTCTCTCAAAATGCAACATTTCTCCCATTGTCGACCCCAAAGCTCTTCTCTATTGCTCAAAGTCAAGAAAACGAAGGCTCTGGGGTCGAGAATGTATTCTCCCCAATCCACACACTCCAGACGCTTTCTCAGAAGCCGTGTTAGGATCGAGCTCACCTAAAATTATGGCCTGTTTTGCAGTCTATAGACGTAATAATACACAAAACCGTATCAAAAATGGTTAAGATTTGGGAAGAGGACTACAAGTCATTACATAGTGACTTCACACACTTTTAAGTCGCATTTCAGTCGTTTCGAATGCAATTCAAGCCGCAGAAATCTAGTTGGTATCACTTGATTCGACTACGTTGCAATACACCATGAAAACAACGCGTTCAGCATTGCTATTGTGTAGGCATTGTGCTGATTTAAAGCGATTTTAGCGATCAATTTTCTGGGATTTTACGCGACTGAGATGCGACTGAAATGCGATTGAAATGCGACTGAAATGCGACTGAAATGCGACTGAGATGCGACTGAAATGCGACTGAAATGCGACTGAAATGCGACTGAAATGTGACTGAAATGCGACTGAAATGCGACTGAGATGCGACTGAAATGCGACTGAGATGCGACTGAAATGCGACTGAAATGCGATGTATAGTTGAGCCTTAGCCTTCTTTTAAAGAAAGTGTACCAGTGGATAAAGGCATAATTTAATTGTTTGTGTTATTTTTATTGCCAAATTTATGGACAAAAATAAACTTCATTCCTTTGTACAAATAAGTTATCTGTTTCTATGTTTCCAGTTATGTTCATCTGTAATATAAAATTACGGTTCTGTTTCTATTATAAAACTTAGCTGCATATCTGCAAGTGAACTGTAACTTCTATACTCACATAAACTGACAGTGGGGGAAAATTCATATTTGTATCCAAAAATAGAATTTAGATATGTGCATGTCCTTCCATATTCTGAAAGTTACAATAAAAACACTTGCATGCATAACGAGGTTCGCGACTAGTCTTCATCTTTTTTTAATTTTCCTTTCAACATTTCACTCATCTAGTTTGCATTCTTTGACGAAAACTAAGTAGCCTGATATCGATAGCTTTTCTTAGTGCAAGCAAATTTTTTCCGCTAAATCTCTACGATTTACAAATTCATGGCACAAGGCCTCACTTAAATCCTGATAAGTGGCAGCTGAACCGTTTAACTGTTTCCACCGCAATAACATGCGGTGTGCCTTTTCATCTAATTCCGGCCATCTTGTATCAATTGCATCAAGTATTGCCTCACAAATTTCCAGGCGACGTCCAAGTTTCATCCAAGACTTGGCAATAAAGTTGGACAACTTCTCCAGGTCATACTCAGACAGAGGGCCTTCTTTCATAACTGTTCCTAAGGAAGAAATAAAAAGATGTTTAAGAGATCTAGATTTCACGTGGGAGAAGCAGTGGCCTGATGGTTAGCGCGTTAGCGCTGGCCGAGGTCAGTGTGTTGGTTTCTTGGGCAACTGACACTTTACCCTCACAGTGCCTCTCTCCACCTTATGATTTTAACCGATATAGCCTGGCTGTGGTTGTAAATGATATGTGATGCAGTCGAACCCTATTAAATTTATAAGCGGCCACCCTCGGGGAAAAGGCAAGTTGCCGCTTAATAGGGAGTAGTCAGAAATTACCATACGGGTGTGGTAGAAACGTCATTTTATTAGAATACGGAATCACATCAAGACGATAATAAACGTGTGTTTGAATGTTTTAATCAGTCGTCACCTTATATTTCGGACTCTTTCTGTTATCAGCTTAGTCAAAATAACTCAAAACTGCGTGTATTAAATCTTTGGTGGCCGCTTAATAGGGTAAAAACAATAGAAGAACCCTCAAGGGGATTGCCAAAAGGTGGCCGCGGCCGCTTAATAGGGGTTTATTTACAGTATTATATTGACAATAGGTTCGGGACTTTGATAACTGGGCGCTTAAAAGGGGCTGGCCGCTTAATAGGGGTTCGACTGTAATCGATGATGTTACCTGTACATGCCACTTCCGCGGGAACAGTTGCTTGCGTATCCTGGTTGGTCCCTTGTCTTTTGGAACCCACAATAGAGGGCTGCTCTTTGTCAGGGACCTCTGAAGAACAAACTGAAAAACCAGGTCTACATGTTTTACTGCATTTAAAATACTAGTATAGGTCAATTATTTCAGGCAGCAAAAGAAATTTCAATTACGTTAATTACGTTTCTCTTTAAAAAAACAAAAACAAATAATAATTGACGCAGCAATAAAATAGTTACTAAATAAACAACGTTTAAACTGCTCTATAGATGCTGTTCCAGTCAAGTAAGCTATAAAATTCACCGTAATTAATAGCTCACGACCTTATAGACACTGGTGAACTTTTCTTACTTGCTTTTTTCCCCTTAGATGATGAATTCAAAGAGACAAGTGCATTTTTTTTACACACTGGTCCGGGACTGGTGCATTCACAGCAGCAAGGAAAAATTTCACAAAGCTTACCATCCTGATTGTGACGAGAGGCGTCCTCCAAAGCCTGAAAACAAATAAAACGAATTACGATCAAACAAGAGTGACACAATGAAATAATTTTTATTCAAAATATATACCATTCATTTAGATTTTAGATTATAAAACTGCGAAGTATATATTTTTTGTTTGCACACTGGTGAACAAAAATCCAAGTGCATCTATTGCTTTTGTTAAGAGAAATTATACGTACAACCAAAGGCCACCTACTCTGGGCCCAGAGGTTTTCTTTCTTGTCTTTCTCGGCAATCGAATTTGAGCAGAAGAAAGAAGATTGTACAAAAATCGTTCGTCTTTGCGGAAGTAATTATTTCACCTTTTACGAAAGCTTATGAAACATTACTACTGAGTGTTGTTTCATTGAAGATAAAGGAGAATAATTCATAACTGAAAATTTAAAAAGGCTACATGATCATAAAGCTCACAGCGTCACAATACATATTCAGTAAATAAAGTCTTGTGGAAAGCATAACTTTAATCCGAGAAAATTTGCTTATGCTTATGCTAATGCTTATGGGTAAATCAACAGATGTCATATACATCTATACAAAACGAATTACATTGTACTTCATATACAAATTTGTATTTGTAATATAATGCAAGTAATATCAGCCAAAATATTTAACTGTCTAGATTCTAGCACTAAAAGTAATTATTACGTTCATTTCACTGACCTGACACCAAGTCTTGGGCGGACAACGATTGTGGCCTTTTGTACGCGAGCAACGGACTAGTTTTTTGGTGACAGACACGTAGTGTGCACAGTCATCATGGCAACATTCCTTGTCTCCATGCCAAAAGCACTCTCCAGTAGTCTTACTGGCTAATTCAGGTGGACATAAATTGCATCGAGCACAGAGATCCCAGGATACTGCTTCCAGCCAGTGACACTCTTCATGCAGACTCTTCAAGCTGTCCTTCAAAACGCTGAGAGAAAGAGAATATAAAGGTCGTTCAGAGTTGTTTCCCAATCAATGTTGCCCAACGTCCAGGCATTAATTTGCCATACATCGCCTGAGTATCCTTTTTCCATGTCAGTCTCTGACTGAGAATTCATTATCATTACACTGAAATTAAAAGTAAGTTTGCACATTAAACTAGCATGGAAAAGGACGTACAGTGTGTAGATCGACTAGTACATACTGGAAACACTCGGCTGCCCACACTGACACCCAATAATGATATGCTGGACTCAGTGTTACGGGCCCTAGTAGGACATACCTATAAGTCCAGAAAATTAGTTGTCATACAAATTATTGTAAGTACAATACTGTAAATAAAACCCTTATTAAGCGGTCACCCCTATTAAACGGCCGCGGCCACCTTTTGGCCGTCCCGATGAGGGCTTTACTATTGTTTTTACCCGATTAAGCGGCCACCAAGAATCTAATACACGTAGTCTGGCCTTGTTTTGAAAATCCTGATGACAGATAAGAGTCCAAAATAGAAGGTGATGATTGATTAAAACATTCAAACACGTTTCAGTTATCGTCTTGACGTGACTTTTGATTTTCAGGCAATAACCCTATGCCCTTTTCCTTTTTTTATGCAAACAACGACAGTATGACGGTGTTTTTTTTCGCGTGCAGCCCTAAAAGATACCTTGATGGCTAAAAATATTGCCGTTCCGTCCTGAACACCCGAAGGGGGACCAAAATCTGTAATTTACTCCCCTAAAAGGGACGACGAGCATCCCCGCCACTTTCGTATAGGAGTCCCCCTCCTCCCCCCGTGGGGTGCCGCTTAATCGGGGTTCGACTGTAAGTAAAATTTTTAAAATGTCAGGCAATATGAAAGAGAAAATGATGACACAAATGAGACAAAAATAGCCTAGAGCTTTGACAGTCGTCAAATACGTACCTTAGTAACTTCAAACAAATATGTGGCTCCTTCTCCACTGGATTTTTATTTGAGTTGGAGTGATCCCAAACGAGTACCTTGATCACACGTTTGTAGCAACAAATTTGATGCCAGTAAACTCTCCAATAAAGAAATGAGCATAATTAGCAGAAAGCTCTGGTTGATCAGAGTGAATTCTTTGTGCGTATTCCATAAAGAGCACAAGAAGTCTACAAAACAGCCCGGCTGGAACGTACTTGGTGTTAAACGTGATGTACACAGGTGCGGGGTTTTTTGGGTTTCCCGAAATGTTTAACTTCAGTTCGTCTGGGCTCAATGTCAGCATGCACGGTACTAGATAAATGGAACTACCCTCTTTAGAAGTGTATTCGCAAAGAAGGTTGAATTTCTTCATGATGTCAAGCAACGAATCCTTGATGTCTCTAAGTTTCAATCTATCACAAGAATCATCTAGAAGTTCTGCATGAAGAATACCTGTCATTTCAAAATCTTCGCGAAGATTATGAATCCGGGTCTTGTCCTCGCTTTGTTTGTCAACTGTTATTATTTGACAAAGAATATCAACCAGTCACTCTGGATTCAACACAACCAGACTACGTTTATCATTAGCGCAGCCATGATAAACTACGGTGCCCCGATCATGCAAAAAGTGTAAAAGTACTTCAAAGTCATCCTCGTTCTCAAATTGGCAAATTTCGCCGCAGATGTTCTTTTTGAAGTCTTCCCTTGTGATGTAGTTTGTTCCCATGCTCGCTAGATCATAAACCTCGTTTTCCACTTGAAGCCACTTCAAAGGAACATCATCTTTTGTATGTGGCATACCTTCTCCCACTTTCAGTATTTCTTCCCGCAAGCTGACAATTTGTGGATCTTCTTCTTGCTTACCAGCAAGGGTGTTATTCAGAAAGGTTTTTCTGATTATATGGTCACTGAAAACTCTTGCAGTGTGACGAATTTTATCTTCTACTTTTGTTATCTTGTCACTGGGGTCTTGTAGAAGGTCAGCGTGTGTTCCCACGAGAATGACAGGTGGTAAGGTTTCACCACTCACACGATGCTTAAAGCAATGTACCAAGTCCATCCACCTCAAGATGTGATCTAGGTTTGTGTCATTACTATCAGGAGCTGGAATCTTAGCCTCCTCATGATCTAGCTCCTTCACACAACATTGGGCAATAGCAGAAAGTTCCTTTGTGAGATCAAGCACCAGAACATAAATTGCTTCCCTTGAAACGAAGATGGGATGAATGGCGCGATAAATAGCTTGACCAGTAAAATCCCAGATAACTGGCCAAATTTTATCATCATTGTCAGAGTTTTTTCTGCGAAAGTTTTTTAATTGTAAGTCTAGTAACTTCATCTGGTACACGTATGTCATCCTCGCGTTTCGCGTTTCTATAGCTCTCCAGCTCTGCAGCATCCTAAAAAAAATTCATATTATATAGAAATCTTAAAAAGCTAAGATTTACCATTGCTTTGGACAAAGTTCAGAAATATGAATAGCCTGAGTTTACAGACGGTGTTTCACGCTCCATTTAGCGGTCGCCATAAAAACGCTAAAATATGAATGGTATTTCAGCAAGGCTAAAATGGACAATAACTAAAGAATGCTATGCTGCTGATTTTGAAAATGAAAGTGAATGAACGGTCGCAAATTTAAAAGAAATGCGATTTTAAACATATCTCTGAGTATGTGTGGAAAGAAATGATGGCATATTTGAGGATAGAAATTATGGTTTTAAAGGACAAGACTTTCGTTACCTTAATTAAAGACCAGAAAAAGGAAAAGTCAATAATTTCTAGGTTATCATAGGACCAGTAGACTACGAGTAGTCCCTCATTTTTCTCAGGGATCGAGCGGGCGAGCGGGCGCAAAGCGCGTGGAAATATATACAGCTGTTTCGAGAAAGGTTGTCGGAAAAAGCGCACGCGACAATCCTGAAAGTTACTGTGGGTAGTTTTAAGTTCACGGTTCCTTGACTTCAGCATTTCAGGGAAATCTGAGAAAATGGCACGAGACGCCATGGACGTATGTTTGCGAGTGCTAAAGAAAGCAACAAAAGTAGGTTCGACAGCTACAGTGTCAGTGTCCGCGTGCGCTTTTTTCCGACAACCTTTCTCGAAACAGCTGTATATAGGATCAGCAATTTGAAAACCTTTGTTGCTGTCTTCCTCTTCTGGGGTCCATGCAGTTCGTCATCAACAGACAATTCTGAAAGGAAAAACACAAAATTACGCATTTTATATCAATGAATAACTAGGGGCCCCTTAGGCCTTGTTGTGTTACGATAATCGATTTGATTGATTTGATTCAAATTTCAATTTGCTCACATCATAGGCCAAAAATAGTCGAGTTATAACGCACGCATTGCGTTACACAACATACATGTAAGACCTTGGTATGGTGTAAAGTTAAAGTGATCAAATAACGCGCTAAAGGTCACAGTCATATTATACAGACTACATGTATTTTGCAACAGTTTGCCTGCTGACACTCGTCTTTGCTTTCCGAATATTTAATTTTCGATGCGATTCCAGTAATAAACTCAATACGCTGATAAACTTCAGGAAATATTTCAGCTCGTACAGCCTAGGGAAATGGTTTCTGTATTGAACAGATTTTGAAGCTTGAAAGGCACGGCTAATCCATGGGGCTAATGCATTCTCTGCGCTTTGTTTTATAGACCTGTAGAAAACAAGCAATCGTGACTGTGGTTTTGGCGCATAAATGTAAATTTAAGTTACTCGTTTTTCAATACATTTTCCTGTTTTTAGTCATAGAGATTGTCCTTTTCCCTAAAATGTCCTGATTTGGGGCAAATCGCGTCAATGAGTTGTAGGAAATCAGGTCAATAATTAGAGCTTCTGCATGGTGATTATATTCCGAATTTGGGCGCTACACGCATGCGTCTTTTGCACAAGTACATGTACCATAAGGGAAACCGCGACACAAATAAAAATATATATACCTTGCGCTGTTGCAGTAGTATTTGAAGCGATGTTAGAAGCAAAAATCTCGTAATTCAATTTTCCATACGTTTCTTTAAATTTCCAAAAGTTAACATCTAAAGTGTTGTGTTTGTGTAACACAACACAAAAAGTAGTTTCTTGAAAATACTAGACTACGAGTAGTCCCTCTTTCCCTAAGCCTTAGTTCGTCGTATCCGCGAAATCTGTGGGCGAGATTCGCGTGGCGATTTTTTCCCTCGCACAATGGGCTTTTTTTATACAGACTCTCACTCTTCCAAATCTTTACAGTTTTTATATCCTTATATTCATTTTTTTTTTCAATTCCATTTTGGAGATGTTCAGATATTTTTTTAAAAATCTTGAAATCCAAGATGGCGGTTTTTTTTTTGCAATGTAGGATATCACATGCAGTGTTTTTGCCCAGCCAGGTGTACAAATGGATACTGGTGGAAACGTTTTAATATAATATACTAAGCCGCAGTCGCAGGCTTCCTTAATCCCTAAGATTGGTTTAGTCGTTTTCAGCCTCTGAGACTGTTATTTACGTTTAAGATGAACCACTGAATTACCGTATTTCTTCGAATAGCCGGGCCGGGGAGCGATTTTTTTTATTCGCTCCAAATGGGGCGATTATTTCAGGGAAGGCGATTAATCGAGGGAGGCGATTATTTCAAATATTGCTTGCTAGAAGTGCTAATGTGCTGATGTGCTAGTTAGCTAGAGAGCTCCAAGAATGAAAAGAAACAGTCAAATACATAAACATATGAACAAGAACATTATCGACAAGCGTTTGGCTGTGCCATGGGGTCTCCTGTTAGTGCCACTGTTGCCAACCTAGTTATGGAGTATGTAGAGGAAAGTGCAATCTCAACAGCCGCTCACCCGCCACGATGGTGGTACAGGTATGTGGACGATAGCCATACATGTCTACAGAAGGAGCATGTACAAGAATTCCACGATCACCTGAATTCCATCAACCCACACATACAGTTCACCAAAGAAGTTGAAGAAAACAACAGCCTTTCCTTCTTGGACACTGTGACTACCCGAGTGAATGAACGCATACAAGTTAACGTGTACAGGAAACCGACACATACGGACAAATACCTCGATTTCAACTCCCATCACCCTTCGCAGCATAAAAGATCAGTCGTGAATACTCTCCTTGACAGAGCCGAAAAGTTACCATCCACAAACACAGGGAAATGTAGAGAGAGGAGATGCGTAATCAAAGTCTTGAAGGACAACAATTATCCGGCAGAGTTTATCAAGAGCTGCAAGTCTAATCGCAAAGCTCCTCGCCCCCATTCCAAGCAGTGACAACTCGTCTAGTGAGGAAACAACACCACACAATTTTGTAGCACTTCCATATGTCAGAGGCGTTTCAGAGAAGATCGCCAGAGTTTTGCGCATCAACAACGTTAAAGTTGGCTTCAAACCACTCAACACCTTGCGCACACGCTTCCCAAAACCCAAGGACAAGCCTTCCACCGAACAGACCAGGTGCGTGGTATACAAAGTCAACTGCCTCGACTGCGACTTTGTTTATTATGGACAAACTGACAGAGCCTTAACCACAAGAATCAAAGAACACAAAAAGAGCAGTCCGTGTTGCTGACAGTAATTCGAAGATAGCGCAACACGCGAATCAGTTTGTCCATAATATAGACTTCGATCATGCCACCATTGTCGACAGAGCGGGAGACTACCACAAGAGGCTTTTCCTTGAGGCTTGGCACTCTGAGCGAGACCCCAATGCGGGCAATGAACGTATTGACATACCAGCAATATACAAGTCATTTGCGTGATTCGATCTCGCGCAACTATCGAATTGTTACGTTTGCTAGCGTAGCACGCGCAAATAGTGAACCGTTAGAAAAAAAGCCGTTACGGCTTGATGACATTTTAAAAAGACGAAGGCCGAAGATTTTTGGTCGAAACGTCTTAAGTTAGTTTTTTAAGAACGTTGTACTTAACGTTCTATAAAATAGTCAGTGTCAAACACATTTTAGATTTTGACATAAACATATATCACTATAGAAAAACGAGGGACGGCTATTATTCAAGGAAATACACCTAACAAATGCCATGCCAAGTTAATTTGATGTGTCTGTTCTGGTTTATTACATTTGATGGGATAGTAGCTAATTATATGCGGAGAACAAATGCAAACCTTTTTTGTCAGCCATCTTTTCTGTCATCTCTTCCTTGCCAGGAGCCTTTCCTTCGGAAGATCGATCAGTTGACAAATCGTCACTTATGACCTGAGCACATTTGTGATCGAATGCAGTCGTTTCTTGTTCCTCAGTGGAATTCTTCCATGGTTTTGTGCCAACTTGTTTTAGAGGTTTATGCATTTGCACTCCCTCTGTGCTTGACTCATCTTTTCTAAACTCCTCACCTTTGAGAGATCGCCCAACACTTGTCTTTCCCGCACGGTCCTGGCCAATCAACATGACTTTAACACGCTTGTCTAACGTCTTTCCAGTCTCAAGAGCTCTTTGGTAAGCTGCTTTGTGTTCATCTCCTCTAGCTTGAATATACAGAGGAATTGATTGTAGCTGATCTTCAACTGAACTGGCTTTGCGAGACTCCATTCCAGACTCTGGCAAATGAAAGCAGCAAATAGATTTCGCTAAATCTTTACGATTTACCAATTTGTGGCACAAGGCGTCGCTTAACACCCGGTAAGTGGCGGTTGAACCATTTTTCTGTTTCCAGCACTTTAACATTCGATATGCCTTTTCAGCAAATCCCGGCCATCTTGCATCAATTTCATCAAGTTTGCGTCACTAATTTCCAGGAAACGCCCAATTCTCGTCCAAGACTCACCAATGGAGTTGGACAACTTCTCCAGGTCATCATCAGACAGAGTGCCTTCTTTTATAACTGTTCCTAAGGAAGAAATAAAACCTATGTTTTAACCGTATTTTAATACTGAAGAGATCTATAGATTTTCACGTATTGCATTATATTGTGTTCTTAACTATCACATGCCCAGTGCCTCTCTCCAGTCTCCACCCAGGAGTATAAATGGCTACCAACGAATTGTCAGGACAACCTGACAAAAATGCTGTGCTGGGGTAACCTAGCGATACTCCATTGTCCTATACTCGCTTCATGCTATGGAAACCGGAGTTGAGCGCCGGCCTGATACGCCAGCTTTGTAGGCAGACTAGATTGCACAATGCTTGATTGA
Source organism: Desmophyllum pertusum (assembly GCA_029204205.1). Taxonomy (NCBI): domain Eukaryota; kingdom Metazoa; phylum Cnidaria; class Anthozoa; order Scleractinia; family Caryophylliidae; genus Desmophyllum; species Desmophyllum pertusum. The sequence goes on from MU826863.1 coordinate 587,995, forward strand.
TAATGTTTGTTATTGTACGACATGGCATTTTAGAGTGCGAATACGCACCAAGACGAGTACAAATATGAGACCGTATTACACGGGTCTTAGTAGTTTTCGCTGGACAGCCGATGGTGATTTACCTACATGTAATAGCAACAATTTACCTGATTACATGAAATTTTAGCGACACTTTAATTAGCGAATTTAGCGATTTTTCAAAAAATCGCTAAATTAAAATACACATGTACACCAAAATTAAGTGTTGCTAAATTAAATCGTTGCGAAATTAACGTGACTCCACATGGGTACTCTATTGAAATACCGCCCAGGGCACCCAACGACAAACTTTTCCTGTAGGTGTCGGAACGTCGTTTTTACGTTATAGCTATGCTTTTTGTGCAGTTCAATGGCTTATTTTTAAACGCTAAGAAAAATGTATCTGTTCGGATACGTTAGCTGAACTTTCAAACTTCAGAAAATTTTAGGATTGAAATCTTTTACCCGAATTTATGAGCTGAATTTGCCTTTCCGAAAATCCTAGCTGATCTATTTTTGTACCCAAAACGACATTTTTATCTCTCCGAAAACAAAAGGCATTAATTTTCCCATATTAAGAAAGTTCGAGATGACATTTCCCTAACCGAATATCCTAGGCGATTATAGGCCTTCCGAACAGATATTACACAGAAACGATCCGTTGGGTGCCCCTGACCGCCATCTGGCGATTTTTGCGCAATCACGCTGTTCGACGGCCAAACCCATACATCGATTATGATGTGTATCACACATTTGTATACATTTCAGCTTGACAAGAAATGAATTCTTCGCTCGCATTAAATTTTGCATTCCCGTGTGGTCTCCGCGGATTCCACGTTATAAAGAAGTGTGGAATCCTAGACTAAATGAAAAGCTTGACACAACTCGATCGCAGTTGCTGCTATGTATAAGGAAACTTGTTAGTCGATCGGCTTAGACCAGTTTCGTGAAATTGCGAAAATTTTTACATAAAATCACTAAATTAAAGTGTCGCTAAAATGGCTTTTTCAAAATCGCTAAATTAACGTGTTTCCAAAATTTCATGTAATAAGGTAGAAACAAAACCGAGTGGCAATTATGGCTCTCTTGCAGCCGCAACCGAAGAATTGGTCTTCAGTGACCTCCAGTTCCTTATGAAGGTCAGTCTTCAGACGCTTGAAATATGATTGGTAAACAGATGAAATACTGATGGTAAGGTTTGGCGCATTTGTTGAATAGCTATGCTATCTTCAAGTTGAGCCTGACGTGCTTCCATATTACAATGTGGTATGTTTTCTTACCTATTTGATGTACTTCTTCCAGCTTGGCTTTGCTATCCTGAAGTGTTTGATGATCTTCTTCTTGTGTGCGTTGTACTTTGGTCTGATATTGGCGTATGTCCTTCAGCTGTGATTTGATATCCTTTTCACTGTCAGCCCATTGAGCCGATAGGTCAATATAATCTCCCTCTCCCCAACGCTCTTCCTTCAATCTATCAATGCCTGCCTGATGCAAGCCAAGAGCAACAAGAGCAGCACTAATTTCCTGCCACAGAGCAGTGTAAGCAAACGCCACATCAACAGAGGTACTAGACATATGACCAATCAAATTGCGGAAAAACTTAATGCGAGTAAGGTTTGCCTCAAAAGAGGTATCACTTGGGGGTGGCTTAGTGTGCCAACCTGACGGGGGAGGGGACAGTCCGCAAATGTTGGTCAGAAGCAGGAATAACAACGTGATGTCAAATGTGTTGGAGTCTGGTGTTGTTCCTCCAGGTGGGTACAGTTTGTCCCAGTGAGATTTATGTAAAACTCTCTTCCTAAAGAGATTGTTCAGGGTTGGATAGTTTGCATTGAGATCAGCCACCAGATTTGCTGGGGGATGATATCTATTGAAAATGTTCCATAGAACTGTTGTTCCACCATCGATAACAAGTCTGCTGAGCTTGGCTCCATTTGTCTTCGCAACAAAGCTGGCCCGGGTGAAGGTGCAGGGGCTGCCATCTTAATCCAACGTAGAAAGGTTTAGTCCTCCAACTCTACCTATATAAAGAAGAAAAGGATTTCCTTTAATTGGTACATCCACATACAATGTAGTCAATTATAAAATAGCCGGCGCATAACTCTCTTATCAAATTAAGTCATTATTTAGTAGGCTATCATTCACAACTTTTGTTTATAGCAAATTTAGCTGTCATTCAAAATACACATTCGTGCTGAGCTTTCTGCATGTGGTAGAGCAAGACTGATTTTTCTAACTAATGATTAAAGCAAACTATAATATATGTAGTGGAGTTTTGGATAACTAGTTTAAGTGAAATGGATTATTTCAATCCACCGTAGGAAAAAAGATGGCGGCAGTACATTTTACCACAATACCTTGCGAACCTAACACAGCCAATAGGCACAAATAAAGCCATATTTTTTTAGAAATTCGTTCCTGTACTAACAACACTGTGTATGCTAGGTTTGAAGTTTTTAGAACTTTTCTGTGCGTTTTTATGAGCATTTATAGGGTTTTGTGCACTAAGAATTATGGGTAAATGTACCAGTCGCCATCTTTTTCCGTACGGTGGATTACCCTAGGGAAATTACATCCGGACAAATAAAGAGTGGCCAATTAGGTCTATAGAGTAGCCTCCTACGTCAAGACACTGTTTTGGCTTGCAACTATAGGCACTTAGGCAAGTGAAGTCTTACCACGAGTCTAGTGGCTCACAACTGCTGGAGCTTATCCAGGTTTCTGTAGCATGAAGCGACTAGGAGTATTGCTACTCCCCCTGGATCAATAGGGGATGCTAGTCCATTGCAGGTTACCACCCAGCATTTTGTCAGGTTACCCTAACATGTACAGTTCGTCGGTACCCATTTGTACTCCTGGGTGGAGACTGGGGCAACGTAAAGTGTCTTGCTCAATTACAAGGACACAACACAACAACCCTGACTAGGGCTCGGACCCAGACTGCTCCATCCAGAGTCCAGCACGCTAACCATTAGGTCTCCCTGCATAGGCATCTCATAAAAGCATGCTAGTCAAGTCCCTCAAGTGGTTAAGATTACTCGGCCAAGATAACAGATTAGGACTTGGTCAATGTTAGAGATTTATTTATCTATTCATCAGTTTTCAAATCACAATCTTCTTCAGATTCCCATTCATCAAAGGTATCACTCAGCATGACCAAGACTCAAATTCTACTTAGCCTTACCCATTGTCTTACAGTAGCACTCTATTCTTGATCTTTATCTACTTTCAGAGGCAGATCCAGGGGTGGGATTGAGGGGGTTGAAATCCCACCTCCCCCCTTCAAATTTGTTTGACTCCTCAGAGAGTGGTAAAGGGGGGTTCCAGATCACATTCATTCATGGAAAATAAAACGGTCAGTACACATTTTACGGAAAATAAACTGATGGCCATTATTTTTACGTTTCACGAAAAAAGAGCCGACAGAAATTGTATTCACGCACACTTTTATTACAATTCCACTACATCCAAAGTATTTATCTCAGTCTGTGATGATTGTTTTAACGACAGTCCACTCCTCATTTTACCACTGGCACCAACAATGAATTTGAGTTCTCTGTTTTGAGTTGAACACCATGTTCCTGATGTTCCATCCCAGACTTGTTGTCAGAGGAGTCGTCATGAATCATATCCAGAAAGCTAATCACTTTCTTCTCTTTCCTATTTTTTTCTCCTCTCTGTTATCATCCGGCGCTAATCGTAAATCTCGCCGTTCTTCACGACGGACAGCAGACTCGAACATGTAGGACTAAAACTTTGTCGTTTCTTGCGGACCGTGCATTGTCCCAAACACACTTTCTGTTGTCTTTCGCCCATTTTCTCTAAATTCTCCCAGTTTTATGAACTTTTTCTTGTGGATCAAGGCACTTTCGTTGAAATGTTTGATACGTTTGCAACATGGGAATATAGAAAAATTTGGTTTTCTAGTTAAGAATTAAAAGGTAAACTCCATAGTTTATACATGTATATTGACTTCACAAACGCTTTTCGAGTCTCAGGAATGCAGGAAATGGCATTTTAAATTCCTTTTAATCTTTTTTATTTTACCGTCTTTTAAGAGGGTAAAATAAAAAAGATTCCGGTATACCTTCTAATTGGTCAATTTTAATTTGACAGTTATCATTTTTTATGTTAATGAGAAATGCAACGTAAGCTGACATGGCAGATCCGGAGGCGAGATATTTTTTTCTGGTCATGTGCAGTTCAAAATCATTGTAAATGTCAACACACATGCCAATTCCTTTTGTGAAGAACTGAAAGATTGATCGGAGAATCTCGTCTTGACCTATAACTGGAATAGATGTATAATCCGGATCCTCGCAACCTGCTTTTGATTCTTGGCTTGATTTTTCATGTAAAGTGAAATTAGGAGGTAATGTAAATATCGAGCTCAAGAGAAAGAACGTTGATCATATAAAAACAACCTTTGCACCAGACACCACTTAAAATCAAACAGCCGCGCCTGGCGTCACAATAAATGCAAAAACGTAAAACATCCTAACGGAATATTTCAGATCCTGTCCCTCAAGATAGAAAATTAAGAGACCTTTAAAATCATTACAAACAACACATATGATAGACCCTACAAGGGTAAAGTCAACAGGAAACCATGCAGACCAAAACCTCTTAACCATTGCTAGACCTCAGTCGAATGGCTCTATTCAACTTAAACTCCTCCTAATTATACAGTATATAGTTAGTGGGGGTGAGGGAAAAAAATGTGCTTCCAAACGTGCAAACCCTGTGATGTCATCAGGCAAAAATGGCTATGTGAAAAATGTCTCCTATATATACTACTTAATTATAATAAATTGTATTATATAAACTCTGGTGAATTACAAGGATTTCTCTCGCTGAGAAAAATTATTGTATCTTTACACTATAAAAGATATCAGGCATACAGTGTTGCTCAGTTTCTGGCCAGCACCATCACTGCACGGTAACTACCATAAACTAATGGCTCATTCCATGGGAAATTTTTAACTTATTTTTTTCATTTTTGCAGAGATGATAGATTAAAGATAATGGTGTGCTAAGGTACGGGTCGCACTACAGCCAATTTTGACCAATTTTGTTTATTCAAGTGTCAAATCTGTCAACACATAACGTAAAAATCGTAAAATACAGTGCGACCCCCAGTTTCAATTTTTTGCCAATTTTTTTGCGAATTGCCAAATTTTCGCCAATCTTCAAAGAAGCCGAAGTGTTGCCCTGGAGCCGACCAAATTTTTGAAAATCACACAATTTTGTTATTTTAGCCCGTTTTAGCCATTAAACTGTCATTCACGCAAGATGCTATGTTTTGATAATTAAGATTTGCTAGTTTAGCGCGTGCAATTACGGGACAAAATAATTTTTTACCTGGTTCATCTGACTCTTTTAATAATTATTTCGACCGGAAAACGAAGAACATGAACATCGATATTACGCCGCGAATGTCTATGACTACACTGGGTCTGATCGAAACCAAATTTACCGGCGGCAATTTGGAGAACAATTCGTCTCAAGTTCAAAACAATCTCCTTCGATTGCAATTGAAGCCAGCAGCAAGAAAATGACGAAAACCAAGAAAGCAAAGTACGAAACCTGGTCCCAAGCCGTTTAAGTTTACATTTACATCAATCAGGAGAGTTTTGGAAAACACATCTTGGTTTGAGTGCGACCACCACCAAAATTTGGCACTTGCGAATTTTTTGCAAATTTTTCCTCGCCAAAAATTACAAAAATTTTTATGTAAACAAAATTGGCTGTAGTGCGACCCGTACCTTAGAACATCTTTCTTTTAAATACCATCCAAAATTCAAATGATATCAAATTTCAGCAGTCATAAATAGTTGCGACAAAATCAACATAGGGTACCAGTTTCCGGCCAGTCCGAGGAACATGGTTCAAAAGCTATAATAATTTTACAATTTATGGCTCGAAAATCTTATGAATCCATTCACAAGAAAGACAAAGCGAAACTATATTCATGCTCTTCATCACTCAATCACAGTTCCACCGTGTGACATCCATCATGGGCCGTGTACATTTTATAGATAAATAGATGAAGTGTCTTTGGGAGAAATCTCAGAAATTTTTCCGCAACAAATGGAATTATCCGGCCATTTTAGTTTATCCTCATGTCTTTTCCGGAAAGATATGATGATTATAAACTAAAATTGCTCGACTTTGGCAGTGTATGGAGGCTTCAAAATGACTTATTTTCCTCGGGTTTCTCAAGTGTTTCAAAGAAAAAAATAAGCTACAATGCTAATCAACACAATATCAGGCGCCGATACTGTGTCAATACAACACGCTAACTATGCCGAGTAGTTTTGGTAAAATCGACAACTGGGTAAACTTCCATCATCGGCAGTTGAGTGTTCTTTCTAATTCAGGAGCGCTTCAAAACTAATTGAACGATTTTGAGTCTCGTACAAATTGAAAACTTTTCAGCCTTGTACTAGCACTGAGCTGGCTCATCAACTACAGTCGAACCTCCCTGTGCGACCACCTCCCGTAAGCAACCACCTCTCATAAGTTACCACTTTTCCAAAATACCAAAATTTCGCCAGTCAAATCACAACAAAAGGAACCACTCGTAAGCGACCACCTCTTGTAAGCGATCGTGACCTCTTTTGAGGCTGATGTTTTGAAATTTTCTATTGTTTTGAACCTCCGGTAAGCAACCAATTCACATGATCCAATCTCACTACGGGTGCAAATTGGATAATGTACAACCCTGATAAGACGATTAATTTGTTCCCATACTTCAGAATCTGATATCCTATTTATGAAAGTCACTGTTGGTTCACCATGACACTGTCAGTATTGTAACTTGGAAGTTGCACTGACCGCACTGAAATCTCTTCAAACTAACAGATGTGTCCTTAGATACAGCATTCTGGGTTTTATGGATGCATTTATGCATGGTTAAGCCTCTGAAACTACTACAGGCTATGATTCAAAATTTAGACCCCTGTGGTCTGAACTCTCGTAAACGACCACCTCCCATAAGCGACCACCCAGGCTTGAAATTTAGGGTGGTCGCTTACGAGAGCTTCGACTGTATAGCAATTTAATATCACGCGAATCATAGAGCTACATGTAACAAGTAGGTATCGAGCTCTTTATAAATATGTAGTATACTGAGCAGAGGTTATAATTTCGAGCTAGGATTGTAGTCTACAGAATGCGACTATCACTGATTGATATCAAATATAAATGGGGTGTCTCGAAAACTCAGACCTCGAAAACTCAGACCTCAGACCCCCGAAAAACTCAGACCCCCGGGTGTATCGAAAACTCAGACCCCGAAAAACTCAGATCCCCGGTGTATCGAAAACTCAGACCCCCGAAAAACTCAGACCCCCGGGTGTATCGAAAACTCAGACCCTCGAAATTTTCTAATTATGACAAATTAATTATGACAGGGTCTACTGACGTGCTTATACTTAGCGATAATCGAATAGCAAAATATATAACTTGTTTGATAGATATTTCTATTGATTCGGGACAGCTTATTGTATGTATTGCGTGACCGTCGGTGCCCTGTGGCTTTCTTTCTTCTTTATGCTATACGGGGTTGGACTCCCCAAATATCTGGAGGAGGGTTGTGTGGCACGTTTCTTGAAACCCATACCCTATTTCAGATCAAAATATGTGCTTTTCCCTACCCTATTTCAGACCTGACCCTTCAATTTTCCGGAAAATATTCCCCTTTTAAAGCAAAAATGGCACAAATCTATACCCTATTTCAGACCAAAATGGTCAAAATCTATACCCGTTTTCAGGTCAAAACGGCTGAAATCAAACCCTTTGGCCCGGCACATATCTATATCACCCCCCCCCCCCCCCCCTCCCCCTGTCAATCCTTTTTGAATACACGTCAGCCATTACTCTTTGCGTGCCACCATTTAAAGCTATTTAAACTAAAACCATGAAAAGCTCCATCGCTTATAGGGGCAAGACCTTGTGGAACAATCTCTCCCGAAGCACAAGACTCATTTTAGTTCAATAACAATGTGAAACTGTTTTTACAACGCGTCGCCAAAACTGACACTTTCAAAACGTACAATTTTAAATTTTAAAATCAATAGAATAGTTACTTAGTATATTAATCAGAATATCTTAAATCTATAGGTATCTCTAAAAATTTGTATTTGTATTTTTCTCTTTTTTTCTGTTAAATTGTTAATTTACACACGACTCCACAAGCTTCAGGCTTTAACAAGAACTGCCAAGAACTGTACATTTGTCCTTTTGTATACAAGACATTCATAAAAGTGATTGTACTTTGGTTTGTATCAAACTTTTCAGTAGTCCAGCTCCATTCCTAGCAGGTTGATGTGGGATGGTCGTAAGCGGCCGAGAACGTCTGAAGGAATTTCAATGAAGGATGAATGGAAATAAGGAAAGCGCGATTTAATGCAACTTCGCTTGACACAGTAGTACTTTGCAGTGTGCTGTGTTGAGGGGAGCTTGCGCCTTGGGTCACTAAGACAAGGGTACATCCATTTTTCCTGATGAGACAAAATGATGTCGAAAGGAACGATTTGTCGCCTCCGCGGGAATTCCACTCTGCAATGCCTGCAATCTTTTGCGTTTGGTTGGTCGTCCAGGAAACCAACTACTAAAGGTAGGTTGTTGTGGTGTATCTCCGTGAATGGATGTTTCTGGACAGCAATACTTCGGCTTGGCCTCCATGCATTTTTATGGACTCCACCCTTTTTACCTTGTGCGTCTTTAGCTGGCTCAACAAGACCACTTTTGCATGGAAGCGAGCACGGTGGTGACTTGGCAAGATAGTCCAAGTGTTATTTTAAAATTCCCTCAATTTCAGAAACACACAGACTGTGTTTGCAAATGCTATTATACCTGTAACAGGGACAAGTACAACTGAAGTGATCCCGATAAACGATGCACTCGTACATTCCTTTCTTGCATGGCAGCAACGAGATATTTCTTCCGCTTCTCAGCTCCCACTAACGACGGCATTTGTTTGATTGCGTTGCTGCAGTTGAGAAGGTTTTCTGCCTGAAGCAGCAAGCATCTTATCTTATAATTGTTTACGATGGTGCTACGTTTGGTCAGTGTTTCATTTCGCAACCGGGGAGACTAATCTCTCAACGATTTTGGCGAGTGCGTTTTCGGTTTTCGAGGGTCTGAGTTTTCGATACACCCGGGGGTCTGAGTTTTTCGAGGGTCTGAGTTTTCGATACACCCGGGGGTCTGAGTTTTTTCGGGGGTCTGAGTTTTCGATACACCCGGGGATCTGAGTTTTTCGGGGGTCTGAGTTTTCGATACACCCGGGGGTCTGAGTTTTTCGGGGGTCTGAGGTCTGAGTTTTCGAGGTCTGAGTTTTCGAGACACCCAATATAAATGCTCTTATTTAGACCTCGGTAGAACGTGAATAAATCAGTGAAAACGTTTTGAGACTCACCTGATCACGTTCAGCAACAATTTAAGACTGCAGGCAGCCACAAGCTAGTGGCTGATGTTTTCACTTGCACTAAACCATAACTGATCCGTGCGATGAGTTCGATCTCTAGGAACCATCCAACGGTGACTTACGATAATTCTAATTGATTGGTTTGGATGAAATTGAAGCAAACGAACTATCCGTATAAATAACTCGAAAAATATGGCAGACGATGGCGACGACGATTTCGCGTTTGTGGTCAGCGGTGACCAAACAGCGGCTAGCTATTTCATATATGGTAATTGTTATGTCCCGATCGTACAGGCGAGTAGTGGCCCATTCAGCTCTAGGCTGGTATCCATAGGGGCCCTGCGAGGCGACCAGTCTTTCATTGTGGCGCCACTCGCGCAAAGGTTGGTGGTAGTTGTAGTGTAAATCGCGAACGCGCGAGGTTCTGCGCGAAATATAAACTATGATCGTGGTAAAAGATATAAAGGAGAAAAGCCAAACAAGTGGAAATCGCCATCCAACAGCTTGAAAGATATGAGGGTATCTTGCATGAAAGACCGTGTTTCCGCAAGTATTTTCTAATGTTTCCACAAGTAAAACTGTGAAAGGTTGCCTATCACGTATAATAACTTAGGGAAAGTTCATTTAAATATGACCAGGGGGGGGGGGGGGGGGGGGGGGGGTGGGGGGGGGGGTGGATGAAGATGTTGTTGAAATTGGAAGCATGAAATTCTCGCAAGTCGCAACCCCTCTTGCTAGCGTTTCAATTTTTAGTCTGCCCCCCCTGGTAGCAAGGAAAATTTTGAGAGCCCTCCCCCCTCATTACTGTCCGTAAAAAAAAACCTCCACAATGTACTGAACAAGCAAATTTGTAGAAACATGATTAAATTTCAAGTAGCAGATTCAAATTTATTTGGTTACTGCGCTACTCTTGAGATCCAGTAGTGAATATTTCCATCCTGATCACTGTCGTTCTGTTGTGTCTTGATTTTACCCTCTAAAACGCCATTTCTTGCATTCCTGAGACTCAAAGTCAAGATATAAAACTCTGGAGTTTACCTTAAATTCCGGCTCAGCCAGAAAACCAAAATTTTCTGTATTCCCTGTTAATGGAAATTTTAGTCATTATTATTCTGATGACATTTTAACCATGCACACCAATGTAAACTGCTTTTATGCCAACGAAAATGTCCAGGCGTTAACAGTTAAAAGAGAACAGCCTGGTACATAATCCCACGATGCACTGCTGGCGTATGTATGTTCTAATTTAACAATGCGAAGTGAACTGACTTCCTTGGCTTCCATGAATTAATCTTTTTAGTCCGGCATGCGACATAATTACCAGTTCAATGAAAACACTAAAATTCAATGTTCAGCAATTTTTTCCAAAGCTGTCACCCGATTTCCATACATTCCTGACAAACAACTGCAGTCAAAATGTCAAATTACGAAGCATCGTGAAGATTTCATTCAGTTGCCAGCAAGGAACCTCCCGCTTGCTATACTACAACTACCAGCAACCTTTGCGCGTGTGACGTCATAATGAAAACGGTCTATTGCAGACAGTTATTGCAGTCTCATTGTTTCTGGATACTGATAGCGTCTTTTAATTTCCTTTTTCGCTGGTCAAGCCAACGTGCAACCTCGATTCCAGGGCTTTTCCTTTTTTGGCCAACGTGACAAGTTTGATTGTATACTCAGTTTTTACACTGGCTAATGAGTCGCCAATGTCTTGGCCCTAACGTCCCATGGTGTCAGAAGTATTTTTTTTTTTAGTTTTTCATTCGTTACCTGCAAGTCCCTCTTTCCCTTAGTCCGTAAGTAGCTGCGACATCAAGTCATGGGTTCAGGTCCGGTGAGCTTTATTCAGCGAATCGCCATTCGCCAGAGCACGGTCACAACAATCTTTTCACCTCCTCATCACCGTTGACTTTGCTCAAGTCATTGTAAGTAGTTGCGACATCAAAATGCTCAGGTTCGAGCTTTTTCAGTTGAATTACCAGTGCACGATCATAACACTCTTTTGTCTGCTGCAAGTCAGCCAGGTTGTTTGTTTTTGTTTTAATACATGTACATGACCCCGCTAATGTTTGAAAGCCGACTGTTACGCTAATCTAGGATTAAAAGTTAACTCAAGTTATAAAACTGAATTCGTAGATGACGCCAAAGCAACTTCGGGAGTGGTGGATTCCATGGTCACTGAATTCTCCGCGACGGCATTTCGCTCTTAACTTGTACTTGTTCCCCCCATCAAAATCAAAATTTAAATTTAAAAAAATTAGAGCATTGTTTAGCCAGTAAGTAATTCACGATCGCATTATCCTGCGACACTGTGTCACAATCAGATGTGACATCCGAACACCCTAGGCAGACTATTGCGTGACTCACTTATAACACTTTCCTAACAGTGAGCGCATGAGAGCGTCAAGCAAGTCACGCATCAGGAGCAAGCCGACCACACCCCAAGGGAAACTACTTAGCTTTTCCAGACATCACCGGCTTCCCTGTTTACTCTTCTCCCAGAAGAATCTCTAGATTCATTTTATTCATGACTCGCTAATGACAAAAACATATTACACGGATATCAGCGAGATTCTCCTGGCGTAGCTAAATCATAAAAGCTGCTATTACAAATCGATTAACCAGGTAACGATATTTTTCTCATCTGCCAGCTCTGCGAAGTTGAACAAGTTATAAAATCATATAGAAAATTTATTTTTAATTTTGTTCGCTCTCTCACTGAGCATGTTCGTTTCGTACAAGCCTAATTATGACATGATCAACCCATGCATGTTAGTCTACCTCGCGCCAATAGTCGGCATTTCTTAGATCATATGTTCGTCGGCGCGGGGCTTACCTCGCCCCGACATCGGCTTCAGAAAGCAATTTTGTATCAACATTCCCCGAGTTTGCACAACTGAAGTTGTCTTGGCTTCTAGCCCTGGGAAAATATTTTTAATATAATCAATTTTAAATCATGAAAAGCCGCATTAGAACGTTTAGGAATGGTGGAAAGGAAATAAAGAACTGCACGGTTTATGTTCTCTGGAAATAATTGGACTTGACACAGTAAACATACTGCGAATAGAGACTTTATTGTTGACCGTATAATTAATTGTATTACATGTACCACCTCGCATTTCAGTTCACGAATTTTGAACTGATCCATAAGTGCAGTAAAATTTATGAAAGGGTATTGTCGAGTATTGCAGAACTAATTGCTAAAAATGTTTTGGCTAAACTGCTACGTCCAGTTACTTCGTCTAGATAGGGCGAGAGAACTTCAAGCTGGGTTCTTGTCCACATAAGAAACGATTTCCTCTAGAAAAAACAAAAACCACAGTAATAGACCACTAAATTCTAAAGAACAAGAGTCCTTCACAACTGCCTTTTTAAAATCGAAAAAGCCCAGCAGACAAGCTTACCAAAAATTGGTGGAAACAAAATGTAGCTGTAAAATTCCCAGTCAGGAGAAATGGAGCAAGGTTTTTCCGGAAGCTTACGATTTAAACTGGTATAATGCATACATGATTGCCAGAAAATGTTCCAAAAGCACTAAACTGATCGAATTTCATTTTAGATTCCTTCATCAAACTTTGGCAACAAAACGTATTTTTAGTCAAAATGGGACACAAGGACGACACTAGTTGTACATTTTGCCAAGATGAATCTGAAAACTTCACTCATCTTTTCTGGTTCTGCAACAAGATAGAACTTTTCTGGAAACACCTCACCGCTTTCCTAAAGCATCGCTTTCTCTTATCCCACGACTACACTCTTAACAATTTTGTCGCCCTGGGTCTGAGGCCTGATACTTCCAAAAACAAATCTACAATTAACTTTATTCTGTTACTTGCAAGATTCTACATCTGGCTTTGCAGAAGCAAAGAAAAATTTCCAACTATAGAAATGTTTACTTATTTTTTTAAACAATACAAGAAGGAAACTGAACCATTCTCTCTTTAGTAACTTTCTTATTTTTGAAAACAATACTCTTTTACCGGTTTGAAGTATCTCACTTTGCACTTTCCTTTCTACCAGACATCCCTCCCCTATTCCTCACTTCAACATCCATTGTATAAGCTAATCTTCCGTGAATCAGCAAATAAAACCATGTCCCATCTCCCCTCCTTTGAGCTAAAAGCTTAGTTAATATAATTTAATTACACCCCTGGCCCTTTTCTTTTACTTTCTGTGTATTGGTTAATTTTTTTCTTTCTTTCTGTAATTAATTAGGTCACTTATTGAAGATAAGCAATGTATTGTATTTTTTCTAGCATCATACTATTATTACACCTGTATTTAATCAATATATTGTCAGTAAGTTATGGATTTTATGCATGTATTGTAATGTGGGTTTTTTCTTTTTTGCTTTGTAAGTAAGAAATGTGTACCATAAAAAATAAAAAATAAAATAAAAAATAAAAACGATTTCAGTTTCCATGTTAATCAGTTTAGTGAGCTTAGGGACTGTGCAATAATTATCAGGAGGGGGGGTTGGATAATGGGCTTCATGTAGCCAAATATTAGGTAATACCCCCCCTCCTAAAGGAGTGAATTTAGTTATTGCACCCCCCCCCCCCCTCTAATCAGTCAGAAATTATGTACGTCCCCCCCTCACAGTATACACACACCTTTATACAAGTACCCTACATTTTCTCTACACGCACCTGTGGATTAAAATCTTATAACAGAAAGAAGAGCTCCTACTACGTGTTTAATTGTTGGACATCCGCGTCTGGAACAAACATCACCTTCGTAGCAATGTGCAACAGAACCATAGCAGAAGGAAAAGAGCATGTGTATTATTTTCAGGTCCGTTGAAGGCCCGAACTGCCGGAAAATATTTCGGTTCCCATGCATCTTATATAGAGGATATTACACGGCGGCGCGAAGATATGAATTTTATTTTCGAGTGGTAAAAACAATATTTTACGAATGAGCGCAGCGAATGAGTAAAATATTGTTTTTACCACGAGAAAATAAAATTCATATCTTCAAGCCACCGTGTAATTTTCTTTTTATTATATAGACAAAAAACAAAAGCACAAACTTTATCACGAACTCTTGCAGCTCGCGATCGATGGCTGGACTTTCCGAATTTCTCTCCTTTCGCCTTCACTTTCTAGGAACTCCTTGAATAATTTAAAGTCATATGAAGTTTTCTTCTTCGTGTTAACATTTTCCTACTCCTCAGTGAACGATTTCATGTCGGCTTCAGTGAATTTCACGAATCTATCGCTCGCCATTTTTCAACCTTGCACAAAAAGCCATGCAAAAGCGGGAAATGACGTCATCGATATCCTCACTAGTGAGGATATGGAAAATACGCCACTCGGGTCCCGGATGTAGTTTCGTATGAATTTTACGAGTGGTCTATTTTCCAGTACAACACTCGTGTCTATATAATAAAAATAGGTATGGATTCACCAATGTAATATGTACTTGAAATAAAATGTTACGGCCCCCCTCTCTTGAGTGACTTATTTTACCTTGAGCCCCCCTATCCTTACTTTGATTTTACTTTATGCCCCCCTCTGGTTTCCCAGCCCCCCCTCATGGTAATTATTGCACAGTCCCTTACTTGTACTTCATTGTGCACGGAATTAGCTGATCCAGCCTCGATTATATTTCCGGCGCTCTCTCCTGTGTTGGCGCGCGAAGTAAAAATTCGTAAGCGGCGAAGCCACGAAAGCGAGCGGCGCAGCCTCGGGAGTTTTTACTTCGCGCGCCAACAAGACCGCCAGCTACGCAGGCTACTGCTCGCAGGGTAATGCAGGCTAGCTGATACAATGAATCCGTTCTAACCAGGGGTCCTTGATACTTCAGCTGAAGAGTCAAAAATGGATTCAAGCTTCACTTATAGACTGGTAAACAATTTCGTCTCTCAAAATGCAACATTTCTCCCATTCTCGACCCCAGAGCGCTTCTCTATTGCTCATAGTCAAGAAACCGAAGGCTCTGGGGTCGAGAATGTATTCTCCGCAATCCACACACTCCAGACGCTTTCTCAGAAGCCGTGTTAAGATCAAGCTCACCGAAAAGTATGGCCTGTTTTGCAGTCTATGGACGTAATAATAAACAAAGCCGTATCAAAAATGGTTAAGATTTGGGAAGAGGACTACAAGTCATTACATAGTGACTTCACACACTTTTAAGTCGCATTTCAGTCGTGTCGAATGTAATTCAAGCCGCAGAAATCTAGTTGGTATCACTTGATTCGACTACGTTGCAATACACCATGAAAACAACGTGTTCAGCATTGCTATTGTGTAGGCATTGTGCTGATTTAAAGCGATTTTAGCGATCAATTTTCTGGGATTTTACGCGACTGAGATGCGACTGAGATGCGACTGAAATGTGACTGAAATGCGACTGAAATGCGACTGAAATGCAACTGAGATGCGACTGAGATGCGACTGAAATGCGACTGAAATGCGACTGAGATGCGACTGAAATGCGACTGAAATGCGACTGAAATGCGATTGAAATGCGATGTATAGTTGAGCCTTAGCCTTCTTTGAAAGAAAAAGTACCAGTGGATAACACAGGGTCCAGAGGAGTTCAATTTGATCGTACAAAACTCGCTTTTAACGTCTTTACCTTGTAAACTAAATCCTTGTTTGTGCAATAAAATCCTGAATCCAATTTCAACCGTTTTATGTTTTCCTATTTGCCATATCCTTTCGATCGCCTGATCCGCAATGTCTGTTTATGTCGTAAGCCGCAAACACTGGCTCGCGGGCGCAAATTATCTTCGGAAAGCAAAGCTTTCCGAATAAGGCACGAAGTGCCGACAACGAGGCACGAAGTGCCGACAACGAGGCACGAAGTGCCGAGAGAAAAGAAAGGAAACCTTTCCGTATTCTATCAGTGTAAGACGACCTTCGCAATCTTCCGAGCCCACAGTAATTTGGCCTGCGGTATATATTTAACGTAACGCAATACGGCGACGTTACTTCAAAGAGAACAGTGGCCGGATCAAATTTTACACGATCAAATTGAACTCCTCTGTACCCTGTGTGGATAAAGGCATAATTTAATTGTTTGTGTTATTTTTATTACCAAATTTATGGACAAAAATAACTTCATTCCTTCGTAGAAATAAGTTATCTGTTTCTATGATTCCAGTTATGTTCATCTGTGATATAAAATTACGGTTCTGTTTCTATTATAAAATTTAGCTGCATATCTGCAAGTGAACTGTCACTTCTATACTCACATCAACTGACTGAGGGGAAAAACTGATCATCTTTTTCAAAAATAGAATTTAGGGCCTCCACAGACTAGAGAGATAGTTGTCGACAACTATTTATTTTCTTTTAGATTTATATAGTTTTCAACAGTTTGGAGCGTGAAAAAAGTTACTAATGTCAAGAACTTTCAACCTCTCAGGGTTCTCATCAGGACATGACATTTAGTTGACATGACATTTAGTTGTCGATCATAACTAAGGGCCTTAGTTATCGATAACTAGCTTCACACAATGGCTTTTTTGTTATCAACAACTTTTTATGATCGACAACTAAATAGTTGTCGACAACTATCTCTCTAGTCTGTGGAGGCCCTTAGATATGTACATGTACTCTCATATTCTGAAAGTTACAATAAAAACACTTGCATGCATAACGAGGTTCGCGACTAGTCTTCGTCTTTTTTAAAATTTCCTTTCAACATTTCACTCATCTAGTTTGCATTCTTTGACGAAAACTAAGTAGCCTGATATCGATACCTTTTCTCAGTGGAAGCAAATTTTTTCTGCTAAATCTTTACGATTTACAAATTCATGGCACAAGGCCTCACTTAAATCCTGATAAGTGGCAGCTGAACCATTTAACTGTTTCCACCGCAATAACATTCGACGTGCCTTTTCATCTAATTCCGGCCATCTTGTATCAATTGCATCAAGTATTGCCTCACAAATTTCCAGGCGACGCCCAAGTTTCATCCAAGACTTGGCAATGAAGTTGGACAACTTCTCCAGGTCATACTCAGACAGAGGGCCTTCTTTCATAACTGTTCCTAAGGAAGAAATAAAAACATGTTCTAGATTTCACGTGGGAGAAGCAGTGGCCTGATGGTTACTCGCACGTTTGGACTCCGAATCGGGCGGTCTGGGTCGGAGACAGTGTGTTGTTTTCTTGGGCAAGACACTTTACCCTCACAGTGCCTCTCTCCACCTTGTGATTTTAACCGATATAGCCTGGCTGTGGTTGTAAATGATATGTGATAAAGTCCAACCCATATTAAATTTATATGCGGCCGCTTAATGGGGGGTAGTCAGAAATTAGCATAAGGCGTGGTGGTAGAAACGTCACTTTATTTGAATACATAATCACGTCAAGACGATAATAAACACTTGATGTGTTTGAATGTTTTTATCAGTCGTCACCTTCTATGTCTATGTCATCAGCTTTTTCAAAACAAGGCCAAACTACGTGTATTAAATTCTTGGTGGCCGCTTAATAGGGTAAAAAAAATAGGAGAACCCTCATCGGGATGGCCAAAAGGTGGTCGCGGCCACGGTTTAATAGAGGTGGCCGCTTAATAAATAAATAAATAAATAAATAAATAAATGAGTTGTTACCTGTACGTTCCACTTTCGCGGGAACAGTTGCTTGCGTATCCTGGTTTGTCCCTTGTCTCTTGGAACCCACAGTAGAGGGCTGCTCTTTGTCAGGGACCTCTGAAGAACAAAATGAACAACCAGGTCTACTTGTTTTACTGCATTTAAAATACTAGTATAGGTCAAGTATTTCACACAACAAGAGAAAGTCAATTACCGGTTAGTTACGTTTTTCGTAAAAAAAAAAAAATTGACCCACCAATAAAATAGGTACTAAACAACGTTTAAACTGCTCTACAGATGCTGTTCCAGTCAAGTAAGTAAATTCACAGTAACTATATAGCCCACAACCTTATAGACACTGGTGAACGTTTCTTTCATACTATTTTCCCCTTAGATGATGATTTCAAAGAGACAAGTGCATTTTTTTACACACTGGTGCATTCAGAGCAGCAGGGAATATTTCACAAAGCTTACCATCCTGATTGTGACGAGAGGCGTCCTCCAAGGCCTGAAAACAAATATAACGAATTACGATCAAACAAAAGTGACACAATGAAATAATTTTTATGCAAAATATATACGATTCATTTAGATTTTACATTATAAACCTGAGAAGTAATTTTTCGCAGACTGGTGAACAACAATCCAAGTGCATCTATTGCTTTTGTTAAGAGAAATTATACGTACAACCAAAGGCCACCTACTCTGGCCCAGAGGTTTTCTTTCTTGTCTTTTTCGGCAATCGAATTTGAGTAGAAGAAAGAAGAAATAAAACTTCTGGGACCAGGGTAAAGACCACCATGATTGTACAAAAATCGTTCGTCTTTCGCTGAAGTAATTATTTCGCCTTCAAGTTATTATTACGAAAGCTTATGAAACAGATTACTACTGAGTGTTGTTTCGTTTAAGATAAAGGAGAATAATTCATAACTGATGGCTACATGATCATACGGCTTACGGCGTCACAATACATATTCAGTATAAAGTCTTGTGGAAAGCAATACTTTAACCCGAGAAAATTAATGCGTATGGGTAAATCAACAGATATTATATACATATATACATTATACAAATATACAAATATGCAACGTAACTTTGCAATATAATGCAAGTAATATCAGCCAAGATATTTCACTATCTAGATTCTACCGCTAAAAATATTACGTTCATTTCACTGACCTGACACCAAGTCTTGGGCGGACAAAAGTTGGGGGATCTGCACGCGAGCAACGGACTAGTTGTTTGGTGATAGACACGTAGTGAGCACAGTCATCATGGCAACATCCCTTTTCTCCATGCCATAAACACTCTCCAGTCTCAGACATTTTTAAAAATCTTGAAATCCAACATGGCGGTTTTTTTTTTTGTAATGTATGACGTAATCTTGGCGTGATTTGAAGTCATAACTGGCGCCTGACTGTCACTAAAAAAATCATTTTTTTATACTTTACACACCATAATAGTAATTATTACTAAGTTTCATTAAAAAACTAAGAATATGTTTCATTAGTATAATTTTCAGAGGTGAATATGAGAATCCTATATTCTGATTGGTTGAGAAACTCGGCTTATGACGCTATAATCACCCCCCGCGAGGTGATTATAGAACTTATGGCGCGGTGCTAAGCTAAGCCACATTTGCTATGCTGGCAAGTAAACATGGCGGCTGGTTTTTGAATGAAATTTTCGTTTATTCTGAAGACATCACTCAAACTCCTGTATCTTCAAAGTACTGGGAAGTTAGGAAAATTACCACGAAGGACTTTGTCCAAAACTCTTTTCAAGAAGTGGTTTTCAAGGCATTTAAAAATCGTAAACAGTGGTTTCGTAGATCGCCAGCGATGACAAACTCCCATGCAAATCGAGTGACGGGCTGAAATTTACTATTCTTGGACCGAAGCTACTGATTTCCAGACGATACCTACAATTTCTCATGAAGTAACCAACGATAAAACAAAGGTACCCGATGAATGTCTTTTTCGTTATGTTTTAATGAATTTCACGGCTAACTGATTGATGTGTAAATTGATTCGCAGTTGATGTAACCAGTCAAACCAGTCGGTACTCATGTGCGTTGTTTTCCATGTTTTAGCCCGTTATTTTGAAGTTCTTGATATTCACCTCTGAAAATTATACTAAAACAATTATTCGCCAAAGGCGAAGTGAATATTGGTGAATATTTACCGAGACGAATAGTGTGCATACTTTTGGAAAAACATGGCCATGGGGGAAGGAGGGGGGTTAATGTCACATGCAGTGATTTTGCCCAGCCAAACGTTTTGGAGAAACCTGCCAAAACGCTGGGGGGAGGGGTAACCTGTGATGGTCTAGCATCCCATACAAGAGGAGTAACAATACTCCTAGTCGATTCATGCTAAAGAACCTGGAACAGTACTAACTAATATAATAAGCCACAGTTGGGCTTCCTTGATCCCTAAGATCGGTTTAGCCCTGAATTACCCAACAAATGCCGTGCCAAGTCAATTTCATATGTCTGTTCTAGGTTTATTTTATTACATTTGATGAAAGAGTAGCCAAATTAGATGCGGAGAACACATGCAAACCTTTTCATCAGCCATCTTTTCTGTCATCTCTTCCTTGCCAGAGCCTTTCCTTTTGAAGATCGATCAGTTGACAAATGGTCACTTATGACCTGAGCACATTTGTGATCGAATGCAGTCATTTCTTGTTCCTCAGTGGAATTCTTCCATGGTTTTGCGCCAACATGTTTTAGAGGTTTTTCCATTTTCACTCCCTCTGTGCTTGATTCATCTTTACTAAACTCCTCACCTTTAAGAGATCGCCCAACACTTGTTTTTCCGACACGGTCCTGGCCAATCAACATGACTTTAACGCGCTTGTCTGACGTCGTTCCAGTTTCAAGAGCTCTTTGGTAAGCTGCTTTGGCTTCATCTCCTCTAGCTAGAATATACAGAGGAATTGATTGTGGCTGATCTTCAACTGAACTGGCTTTGCGAGACTCCATTCCAGACTCTGGCAAATGTAAGCAAATAGATTCCGCTAAATCTCTACGATTTACAAATGCATCGCACAAGGCCTCACTTAAAACCTGATAAGTGGCATCTGAACCATTTTCCTGTTTCCACCACAATAACATTCGATATGCCTTTTCAGCAACTCTCGGCCATCTTACACGAATTTCATTAAGTCTTGACTGATAAATTTCCAGTCTACGCCCAAGGTTCATCCACGACGTACTAATGGAGTTGGACAACTTCTCCAGTTCATCATCAGACGGAGTGCCTTGTTTCATAACTATTCCTAAGGAAGGAATAAGTACATGTTGCATGAAGCAATGCATGTATAGGTTATTATATGACTAAGAAAAAAATTTAATTTATTATGATTGGCTGGGAGCAGGCAAATTCGTAAAGTTCGTAATTTTATTAGTCATATAATAAAAAAGTAACGTATGAAAGCTTGAGCAATTAAGGATTTACACTACTCGTGATATTTGAAAATTATTTCAAATTGCACTCTCCTTGAGAGAATTTTCAAATAACACTTGTATTGTAAATCCTTAATTGCACTCGCATTCATACAATTACCAATACTAATCACATGATTTCTAGTGCAATTTTGATTAAATAAGCACAAGTTAATTTTTCAAAGACTAGCTAAATTGCACGAGCCCGTAGGGCGAGTGCAATTTGTAGACTAGTCTTTGAAATTTGTAGGGCGAGTGCAATTTGTAGTCTTTGAAAAATTTACAACTGCTTATTTATTCCAAATTACACTAGAAAAATCATGTGATTACTTGTTAATGTTAATAATACACTTACACGGTTACTTAGTAACCACATAGTATTCACACATA
Organism: Desmophyllum pertusum; assembly: GCA_029204205.1. Taxonomy (NCBI): domain Eukaryota; kingdom Metazoa; phylum Cnidaria; class Anthozoa; order Scleractinia; family Caryophylliidae; genus Desmophyllum; species Desmophyllum pertusum. The sequence goes on from MU826863.1 coordinate 609,832, forward strand.
GTATTCTTCGGAAGATCTTCGGAAACCTTCGGATGGCTTTGAGTGAACTTCAGCCATCTTCAGCATACCGCGTATGACCATCGACAGCCATTAGAGGCCTTCATGTTTCTTCTTACTAACTTCGGAAATCTTTGTTGTAATTTGCACTCTATTACAACTTTGCACTCGTGTTACACTTTTCTACACTTGTGTAACAAGAAAGCTGCACTCCCTTTTAGCCAATCAGAATGGAGTAATTTTTTTCAAGTGTATTTAAGATATCCAGATTTCACTAGGGAGAAAGCGGTGGTCTGATGGGTTAGCATGTTGGACTCCGGATCGAGTGGTCCGGTTTCGAGCGCTGGCCGGGGTCACTGTGTTGTGTTTCTTGGGCAAGACACTTTACTCTCACAGTGCCTCTCTCCACCCAGGAGTATAAATGGGTACCGGCAAATTGTTAGGACAACCTGACAAAAATGTTGGGGGTAACCTAGCTCGCTATGACCTGATAAGCCAGCTTGTAGGTCCTCAAGACTTAAACATGAAGGTGCACTATACAAGAGGGCTTTAGACCAGGGCTCATTTGTCAATCAACAGCGGACAAGACAATAGCTGAAAATTAGCCATCAGTAGAGAAAATCCTCGTTTTAATTTGCTAATTATTCTAAACTCAACAGAATAAATTAACGAAAATGTTTTCACCTAGACTGCAAAACAGTCCGTATTTTCGCGCGAGAGTGTCTGGCTGAACGCGGCCGAAGGATGTGGAACGAGCGTGAAATTACGAGTGGGATTGGGGAGAGAGGCTTCACGCCTCTCAATTCACGCGTCGCGCACAATATCTCGAGAAAAAGAGAGACTGTTTTGTCGTCTACTCTAGTTTTCACCAGTTTCTTGAAATATTTAGGTGTGCAGGAAATAGCAAAAGAAAATCACGTTAAACGTGCGTGTTTTAAATGCTAACACAACCCCACGAAATTCAAACTCACTCATGAAAGTTTCATATTTGAAGTACATGTACATGTACATGTGTACATAAAAAATTATAATTTTGAATTATCTATTCTAATAGTTTTAATTCACATCTTACTGAGGACACTCACCGACAAGGCAATTTGAGAAATTGTAAGGTTTTTATGTTCACAGTGGATGCAATCATGGTAAAGGAATACAAGAATATTGCAAAGCTCTAACCTCCTCCTGGTCTCAATGCATTGTAAATGTAGTTCAGGACGATACTGAGAGATTATTGACCTCGGTCCATACAAAAAGACCTTGGGCGATATTCTCCCAGTACGGCAGTCGCGCTCGGTAAGTAATTCATGGTAATAAATAACATTCACCGTAAAAAAATTATCACTTTCAGATTTTCTATGAAGATTTCAAAGAAAATTTCTCAAACATTTTGCAAGGGCCAGCCTATTAATGTATGCATGTAGACATACTTTAAGAGGTTTCACAATGCTTGATTGATAATAGCCTGCAGTACAGGCTATTATCGGCTTTTTTTTCGGCGAGCTTACAACACAAACCGTCTGTACTGCAGGCTGGATTGATAATTTGTGGTAATTTATGGCAATAAATAACTTTCACAAAAAAAAATTGTCACTACAATAATAATTATTATTTCAGATTTGCTACGATTTTCAGATAAAATTTCTCAAATATTTTACAACTGAATGCAACTGTGCCCAATATATTACCTCTTCTGCGTACTCACGTACGCGTGTCTACATAACGGCTAATTTACGTAGAAGAATTACTAATTAACAATTAGATTATGAGCTCGAGATTTCTATTTTCACATCATAGAAATTGAGAGCGAATAATCTAATAATTGTTTTAGTAAAAATCATAACAACTGTCTTGTAATAACTCTAAATCCTCCTCCGAAACTTCTGAGAAACGAAAAGAAACCGCAATTTTGTAGACACCTCCAGCCACTGCACACTAATGGCTGATAGTATACGAGTAGCTCAGCCAATCAGATTGTCTTATTTGCATTAGTTACACTAGTAGATTTTTACTAATTATAAATACGCTAACTACACTGTAATACGTACTAATTAACACATTCGTTCAGTCTAATTTATATTCATTCATTCATATGCTACAATTTGTCAGCCAAATTTCTCTTTTATTGGAATAGTGTGAGGATATGATGAAAATCAGCCCTATTTATAAAATCTGTGGCGCTGCTACAGATTTTTATAACATTTTCGTCTTTTCTATTTTCCTTGGAGAAATTCAACATTTTCCCCATGATTTGTATATTATAAAACAATTATTGTTTACTGAATGCAAAGTGAATATTCAAAGTTAAAAGTTGTCAGGGAGAGCCAAATAATAAACCTCTCACAAGCTTGGGACCGGCATGATTAGACTAATCATACATGTAGTTTCAGTTTCAGGATTTTCGGAAATATAGACTCTCGCTCTTACAAAATCTTCATGGTTTTTACGTTTTGGAGAAACCTGCCAAAATGCATGGTGTAATCTGTAATGGTCTAGCATCCCATCGAATCTCATACAAATTTAATAAACCACAGTCGGCTACCTTGATCCCTAAGATTGATTTAGCCTATAGAATGTTATTTATGTTTACGATATGATGAACCACTGAATCACCTAACAAATGCAGTGTCAAGTCAATTTGATACATGAATGTCTATTCTGGGTTTATTACATTTGATGGGAGAGTACCATAGCTAATTAGACGCAGAGAAACACATGCAAACCTTTTAGGTCAGCCATCTTTCCTGTCATCTCTTCCTTGCCAAGAGCCTTCCCTTTGGAAATAACAGTTGACAAATGGTCACTTATGACCTGACCACGTTTGTGATGGAATGCACTTCTTGTTCCTCAGTGGAATTCTTCCATGGTTTTGTGCCAACTTGTTTTAGAGGTATATCCATTTGCTCTCCCTCTGTGCTTGACTCATCTTTCTAAACTCTGCACCTTTAAGAGACCGTCCAACACAGTCAGAACATTTGGAGTAATAATATTTTTTCAAGTGTATTATTAAACATGTTTAAGGGCCTCCACAGACTAGAGAGATAGTTGTCGACAACTACATGTATTTACAGCTAGTTGTCGATCATAAAAAGTTGTTGATAACAAAAAAGCCAGTTTGTGAAGCTAGTTATCGATAACTAAGGGCCTTAGTTATCGACAACTAGCTTCACACACTGGCTTTTTTGTTATCGACAACTTTTTATGATCGACAACTAAATAGTTGTCGACAACAATCTCCCTAGTCTGTGGAGGCCCAACGAGATCTAGATTTCAAGTGGGATTAGCAGTGGCCTGACAGTTAGCATGTTGGACTCCGAATTGAGCCGCTGACCAGGGTCACTGTGTTGTGTTCTTGGGCAAGACACTTTACTCTCAGAGTGTGCCTCTCTCCACCCAAGAGAATAAATGGGTAAAAGCAAATTGTCAGGACAACCTGACAAAAATGCTGGTAACCCTGTGATACCCCTAGTTGCTTCATGCTATGGAAACCGGTGTTATAAGTGCCAGCCTGATATATAAGTCAGCTTTGTAGGAAGACTTAAACAGATGAAGGTGCACTATAAAAGGGGGTTTTCCAGGGAAGACCAGGGCTCATTTGTCAATCAACAGCGAACAAGAAAATAAGCTGAAAATTAGTAATCATAATTCCTCGTTTTTCATTGCTAATTATTCTAAACCCCACAGAATAATGAAAACGTTTAGAACTCTGTTTGTAGACAATGACAACAGATCCAGAACAAAATTTTAATCTTCCCTTTGCAAATGGCGGTAACGAAGTGGGAAAGTAGAAAGCAGTGGCCTTACAGGGCTGTCATTAGTAGACAGTAGTTAACTGGCTATTATACTGGCAACTGCAGTGAAGATGGCCAGCTAATCAAAGTTTGAAAATGACTAAAAGACAACAGCTATGGCAGACTATCTGGAATATTTGACCAACTACTTTCCTTGTGTAGCTGGCTGCTTCAAAGCTAGACTTGCCACAAGTCGACTTCTTTAAGCGACAAAGTCGCGAAAGCGAGCGGCGAACGCCGCGAGAAGTCGACTTGTTCCGCCTGCATGTGTTCGAATTTAATTTGCATATTTCTTGGCGCGAAAGTGGCGTGACGTCATTGTTCACGGCCGACAGCTCTCAAATTGCAAATGGCTGGATCGCGGACACCGATGAATTTAATAACTCCAACAAAAAATGTTACTCGTCTGTCTCCGAATTCAAAAGGATCAGCGTGTATCTTGTGTGTGGAAAGTATTTCTGATCCAAATAATCGGCGAAAACTGTTCTCGAGCTCCAACAAATCTCAAGCGTGTGAATAATTTGGAGATTCTCGTTGATTTAAATCGTGTGGTGCGAACATCACACAACGATCAAAGGAGGAAACAGAAACGTCGAACTATAAAAGCTCGGTCAAATCACAAATTGATGCAAGAAATGTAACCTTCGCGTCAAGCGTACAGCATCTCTGCTAAACACATTTTGTAGTCTTGTAGAAGCTACAATAGTATCTGGAACAGGACACATATGATATTCTGTATTTCAAACGACATACCTTGCATAAAACAGCTTTTATAATAATCAAACAGCTGCCGGGCCCGGCTTTACAGTAAATGCAAGAAATCAACTTCATACACGGAATATTTCAGAGCCTAAAAATTTGCTAGAATTAACATAGTCAAAGGTTCAAATCTACTTGAAAATCCTCCTCATAATAAAACATAAGCTTATATCGCCCTAGACTTTCTCAAAGTCCGTTTTTCGCGTTTTGGTGATTTTGTCAGTCAGTCGGAAAACGACTTCTCGCGGCGTTCGCCGCTCGTCTCGCGACTTCGTCGCTCGCTTTCGCGACTTCGTCGCTTAAAGAAGTCGACTTGTGGCAAGTCTAATATCGCCCGTAAGAAACACGGTATCAATCAAATATAGATTCTACTCGTTAGAACAAAAATATAAAAGGTTTCAAATATTTCACACTGGTAGAGATTGTGCGGCCTGTCACCCGTTGCTATATATTTCCTACTACGACTCCTTTTTCGCGAAGGCTCGACACTTGATCCTTCATCAACGAAACTAAAGGAGAAATTACAAGGCAGACTGTTTCAACCACATGCGACACTTGCGCTTCGCCATGTTTACGGAAATCCAGAACGAACGGCGCGATGTGGAATGTAAGACTCTTTCCTGAACCAGTCGGCGCAACCATCAACACATCTCGTCCATTAATGTAAGCTTCCACTACTTTTCGTTGGTTGTCTTTTATATCTTCAAACCCAAGCTTGCTAGCTTAACCAAAAAGCTCCCAAAACTAATCGCTGCTCGAACATCCATGTTTTAATATTCACGTCGAGCGAACAAAGGATCAGGTTTCCCGGAATGTGACGTAACCCAATTTAGCTCTCTCTGATTGGATAGCAGTGTTGCCACACCTCCGACACCCCCCCGACCAAAAAGCTGGTCGGTAAAAAATGGCGCGCAGCAGGCTGGAAAAGTCCGTTTTCCGACTGACTGACAAAATAACCAAAACGCGAAAAACGGACTTTGAGAAAGTCTACTTCAAAGCTTAAGGGGGAGAACCTTAACTACATGTACTGTACAAGCCCGTTGTTATGGAAAACTTCTAAACATCATTTTTTCGCTCCCTAACTTCTATGGATATGCTTTTTTGCCATGTCTTATATATTTAAGGTCTCTTTAATTTTTTTTCAAATCACAGTCATCCATATTGACCAGAACAGAAAAAGCCAACAGCTTATATTTTTTGCCAATAAAAGGGATGCAAACAGCTTAAGAACATTCTGGTACAAAACTTCAAGCATGGCTTAGTTGAAATTCAGGTTATTGAAAAAACTATGACATCATCAAGACCTACATGTACATGTATTTTTATACATTTTCTTGAATGTTTTTTTGTTTGTTTTACATGTAAACAGTAATCCCATGTTATATCTACTAAATAAATTGAATCTTCATCACTTTTCCTCAGAGTTTAATGCGCGGTTAGGGACTGGCACTAGCTATGCATGCGCAATGTCGATTTAGCGATGTGAGGTGTTCAATCTCATACTTTCCACCATGTTAGCATTTCATAACGCGTGAAAACTGCTAACCACGAATTAGCATCCGTAGCAACAACTCTCTCTGTAGCCTTTCAGTACTTTACAATCGTGCATGATTTTGTCACACGGCAGGAGAAAAGCCATATAAGGTACATATGAGGCTATGCATGATTGACGGAAGACTATTGCCAAGTGAATTTTGATTTTGAAGCGCATAGCAGTGAAATCGACGGTAATCAAGTAGCTTTCTGTGTTTAGGAGTATACATGTACACACGTACTGTACATGTACAGTGTACATGTATACACGTAAAGATACATGTAATGCAAACTTTCCGATGTTAATAAGTAACAATAGATCATGTTCATAACCAATGGGAGCACAAAAGATTATTCCAAAAGAACTCAAGAGGTTCAGAAATGCTTATTGGTGGAAATTAATTAATTGATGACGTCTTCGTAGCAAACATGATGCTTTTAGTGTTTATCACTCATGCAGAAAAATTAGTTCAGGTACATGTATTTTTGGAAGTAAACTTCGAAGGGGCACGTACTAAATATTTTTCTGTTCAGCGCTTTGAAAATGCTTTCCAAAGAGACCTCTCTCGAGTCAAATGGTACGGTAGTTCCAGAGAAACAGCATTTTTCATAGCAGACATGCCAGCTCTGGGAAATACTACACACTGGCTTTTGTAAATTAAATATGCAAAATCTTGCAACAGAAATTTCAGAGCGAAATTTCTAACAAACGGGGAACAAACATTCTAACTGTCCTGCGCTAATTGAAACCCCTTTCGATAGAGATGTTTTTTCGATTCGATCCGTTTAGTACTTTTCGAGAAGCGACTTTCGAGCGTGTGAGATCGAATACAAACCATTGCATTACGTAGAAAATTGAGACGACCGCGAAGTTTCAATTGACCAAATTTTGACAGCTCAAACAGCCAGAAGCGACTGGGTTTTGAGACATCAGTGCAAGCTCTCTTTCCCCTTCTCTTTCTCCTACTCTCCCAAAACCCCAAGAGAGCTTGCTCGCAGGCTAGTTGGGAGATAACCGGGCTGAAAGTCATGTCGGCAAACCGAGCCAGCCTGGCTAACAGGGCCAGCTGCCCTTAGTTTACAGAATGCTACTACATACCACTGTCTGATTGATATCAAATACAGTCAAACCCTCAGGGAACGCTTAATACAGGTTTGACTGTAATTAAAATATAAATTATGGAGCGGTATCACCGCCAAAAATACAACTGGACCCAGATGACATGACGCTACGTCTGCACAGTACGATAGTCCGTCAACAGGATTCGATGTTTTGCCCGCACTATTCGATATCACGGCTTGTCAACACGATAGTCCGTCAACTCGATACGATGTTTTGCCCGCACTATTCGATTTCACGGCTTGACAACACGATAGTCCGTCTACTCGATACAATGTTTTGCCCGCACTATTAAGCTATTCGATTTCACGGCTTGACAACACGATAGTCCGTCTACTCGATACGATGTTTTTGCCCGCACTATTCGATATCACGGCTTGACAACACGATAGTCCGTCTACTCGATACGATGTTTTGCCCGCACTATTCGATATCACGGCTTAGGCTTGAGATGTTATCTCTTTGTCATAGCATTACGTATTTTTGGCGTGGTGAGGTGACAAAATTGACATGATGCATTTCCCGAGGAACCTGGTAACTAACGGTAAAACCTCAAAAGCTCGCATGGTCTGTCGGGATTCTCCATTCAACATGGCGGACAATCCTCGAAGAATACGAGAATTGCTTTTGGATCGTTATTCCAGGACTATCCAAGAAATCTGCAGAATAATGGGGCAGTCGAGTGCCATGGATTGCGATATGAGAGATAGTGTAATCTTCAGGCTGAATTCTTTACGTCATCTTGTTTGTTCGATGTGGAGATATAGCAAATGTTCCACGGGAAGTGAGCATTTGCTTACAGGGAGTTGTGTCTATTTTATCCAACGATTCCAAGACAACCAGCTATTTTCAGGCCAGGATAGATATCAGGCAGGCCGGATTTTCACACAGGACAAAGGGAGACCCTCCTACAGTATACCCAAGGAACAACTCGAATTATTCATCGAATTTGGCTTTAATATTTCTGATATTGCCCTTATGTTAGGCGTAAGTGTTAGAACAGTCCAAAGGCGACTATCCGAATACAACATTTCTATCACTGATAGATATGCTGATATTACGGAGGAAGTTCTAGATAATCATGTTATTGAAGTTTTCCAAATGTTCCCAAACTGTGGTTACCGAAGAATGCTTGGGTTCCTGGAAACAAGAGGGCTACGTGTACAAGAGAAGAGAGTTCGAGAAAGTATGCACAGGGTTGATCCTGAAGGAGTACTTTTGAGGACATTAGAGCTCCAAACTACACAGGTGTTCAATCGACAACAAAGCCTCAACTGTTCTCTCATACTTTGTGGATGGTGTAGAGAGGTTTGGTTTACCATCACGTGTACGAGGTAGGCCTTTGTATAATCATTGTTAGCATATCTTAAATTTATTGGCTATGAACATACATATTTGTCTTGGTAGCCAGTGCTTGTTGAGAAGCATTGCCAAAAATGCTTTTTGTCAAGGAAATGTTATAATTATGAAGACTTAATTAAAAAATGGCTCTCTTGACCTTGTCAGTATGTACAGTAGAACTAATAGTTTTAAATATAGCTATTTTATCCGCATGGAACCCCTTACCAAAACTGCATATATGTTACATATATGTGACATATATGTAGCTGTTACATATATATGTCAAATAACTGTACATATATGTCACATATAAGCAGAGATTTTCAAATAACTGTACATACATGTTACATATATGTAATATATTTCAGGAAAATTCAACACATATGTGACATATATGTAAAAGTGCAGTTATCTTTCAGGATAATTCAACACATATGTGGCATATATGTAAAAAATGCAGTATCTCTTGGAATCACTCAACATATATGTGACATATATGTAACAGTGAATTCATAATCATTATAATTCCATAATGTACGTAATATGATGTAATTCCATAATGTAATGTATATAATAATTATGCAACATATAATTTATAAGTTATTTTTCAGTTGTATTCCATACTGGCGTACATGAATTCAAGTTAAAAAAGGTAAAAAATATACAGGTGTACATCAACCAAATTTGCAATAATTTATGGTGACCATGTAACTAGTTTGGGATGAGAAATGAAGCAAATATATCTTTCTCTTTAATTCTTTCACCTGCACTTCATATGTACAATGTATGTTTCATTGCATATTTGCATTAATTATTTATGAATATCATATAATAAATTCTAGCTCCATCACCTCCATTCATTTCAGTCAGTTTCAATAAAATTAGGAAAGTGGCTCACATAAACACACTTTCCATCCTTAACATCCATAAAAACACATTTATGTATGATGTTCCTGATTGGGATGACATCAACATCTTCCATTCTGAAATAAATGTAAAGGAAATGCACCTTTCAAGAAATGAAAAGAGGCTATTTTCAAAATAGGGGAATAAAACAAAATATCTCAATATTATTATCCATCCCTCAGTTTCAATGTAAGTTTCTTTGTTTTATTCCCCTCTAATTAAGCTATATGCACATGTATATATACATGTATAAGTCAAGGAGGAAGAACAGAAATTATTATGTATCAAATAGAGGTATTTTTAAAAGCATAATTTGTGACTATGCTTTTACACTTACATGTACATGTATGTACCCTTGGATAATTCTATTTATCCAAGTTCTAATTTTAAAATAACAAAAATGGCCTATTCTGATATATTATTATTTGTGTACATAGATGATTGTGTAGTGGTTACAGTCATCCACAGTGATGATGTACATGTATCTCGTGTTCTGATGTTTCAACACCCCAATTGTCCACTTGTACTGTAGCTTTTAGGAGGTCTAATTTTCTGGATGGTTGGTAGAAACCGGATCTAACAGATTCTGATGTTGGGTAAGTTGGTAATATATCAAAAAGCCTCCAAATGCAAACAATAATTATTTTATCCAATGCTTTAAACTACAGACAGCAAATTTTACAAGTTTTTGTACCTTAGCGTCTGCATGATTTGAAGCTGCTTCTGGATTCCTTCAATTCCAGATTTCCCCATAAGGTTAGAATCTCTTGAAGGTTCCATATGCACAACAATGGCAAAGTGTTGATCTCTGTTGCACTTGCAGAAGGCAATACAAGCACGTTGGCAAATGGGTGTGTGTGTTTCAGAAAATACTGTATTTGACCACATTCCCTCTTCTTCTGATTGTCTTCGTAGGTTACAGTGTAGCTGTTTCTTCTGGAAACACGTCCATATGATTTTGAGTGGAATACTTCACCATGAATACGTGCCCTCTTAAAACTCTGGCACCTTCCCAGAGCCAAATCCCCACTGCTATCCTTGATGCGCTTCTCCACAGTTTTTGGGACCTCAAGGTCAGAAAAAGCGCCGAGTATGTGAACTCCACCCTCAAGTTTTGTTGACCTTAAATATATTCAAACAACCATATGTTACCAATATTTTATTTTATATGGTTTGCACCAATAGGCCAATTGCACTAAGAGGACACTTTGAACCAAACTAACATCTGTTTTACAAAGATACAAAAGCAGCTGTGAAAGGTGTATTTATAAGCTATGAGAAGATAAGTAATCTGCTACATGTACAGTGGAACGTACCCTGCATTATGGCCATCCATGCCATTAATACATCCACCTTGTTACGGCCACTTTTTTGGGCCCAAACAAAAGCTCAGTCAGTCGTTATCTTATTTAGAACCCCTTTATAAAACCACCTTATTCATATGACCAAATGTTTATGGCCAGCCAGTGGTCATATTAATAGGGTTCTAATGCAAGTTTGTGTCTTAATAATTTGAGATAATTATTTGGAACACACTGTCGTACATACTTCTGTTCTTTCCCAAACTTCATCCTTCTGTACAAATTGTAACTAGGAGAGTCTTTGTCCAACTTTCTTGCAAGGTCTGGAGTAACTTTGACAGCAGAGACTGAAGATGCTATCTACAAAAGATCAAAATAATCCTTCAGTTTACCAACCATCAGAGAGTGAACTCTGGCTCGATAGGTCTTGTTTCGAGCCCTGCAGGCCATTGTACGTATTGATATGTTGTGTTCTTGGAGAAGACAGTACCTTCATGCACATTTATCTGTTGTATAATGGATACCGGTGAAATGCTAGTGTGAAAAAAATAGTGCAACCTGTGATGACTAGCATCCAAGCCATAGTAGTTGCTACATCAGTTACGGGAACTAGAGTTAAGCATCAACAATGATGAGCCACTAGGCTAACAAAAAGACTGCACTTTACCATGCATTAGCAGCAATTGATGGGCTTAAGAAACAATCAAGCAAACTTCATCTCATGTTCTAGGTTTGAACATTATGTCTGTTTTGCAAAGCATAATACCCGGCACGTCAAATATACTTCTCAAACTCATTAATAATTCATGAGCTAATTAACCTATGAGAAGCCATGCATTTCGTCACGTATATGAGGTTTGATACCCGGTGAAGACCATGTGGCGGGAACGTTTGTCACGTGCATGATTCTTGATATCCAATTAAATGACAGATGAAGATCACTATAGTGATCTTCATATCCAATTTTATTGGATATCAAGATTCTTGCGGCATTTATATGACCAAGACTTAAACTAAATAATTTTCATGGAAGCATTTTTCAAAGAAAAAAAGAATTCAATGTTTTGCCAGCTGGAGTCGAACCTGTGACCTAATCCGCACAGTAGTCGGACGCTCTACCATTGAGCTACAAGATACTTGAATGACTTCGTTGGGGCATTAAAGTAAATTATCATCATGCTCGAAATGCAAAATAACACATTTTCACTCATTTACATTTGACTTCATGATCATGTTTCCCCAACGGATTTAGAAACTGTTAATTAGAAGTGTAAAACAATATTTCATTACTACTATTCAGAGCTTATATACGTTTGGTAACCGTAAATTAAGAACTGGAAAACAATGCGGGTCAACTAGCTACGTACTATTAGTGCTTTCTTTTTAAAGCTTTTGTTTGAGAAGCTATTTCAAAAACTCGTGCTTAAGTGTTTCATCACGATTTCCAAACACTCGAAAAAACACTCAAACACTCAAACACTCTCGTGTTTGGAAATCGTGATGAAACACTCGCACTCATTTTTGAAATAGTACATCTTATATTGATACACATGTACAAATTTATTATTACACTTGTTATTTTATACAAATGTACATGCATCAGATGCATGTATTTAAAATATCTCATTCTATAATACATGTATTGATCATTATGATCACCTGCATATCTATGTTCTGAGTTCCATGGAACAATGCAGTCAACTCTCCATTTGCATCTTCAAATTCGAAGGCCGAATTTGCCCACAGCGGTCCAAGGTTGTGAACGGATGCATTTATGTGTAGCAAATTATGGATATTGATGGACATATGACGTTCAGCTGAAAATAATGCAAACACACGTCACACAAGCTGTACATTAGCCAACATGGTGTCCAAATAATTTATTATTAATTAATATAAATATTGATTTCAACAAAAGTTACATAATATTTATTTAGTGCTCAATAGCGAAGGTCTCAATCAGCAATGTAAAACAGATTTTTCATCACTACAATGTTATAAAAGTCAGTTTCACAAATGCATCAACCTCTTTCTGCTACAACATGCTTATACCATTTTTGCAATTTTATGTCAATTAACTCTACTGGAGTGTAACACAATGAAACATTACCACCCTGATCAAAACTCAATGCTGTTGTATTTTGTTGTACAATACAGTTTTGCAGACTGAGTTAACCTTTCTAAAGTTCAAAGTTGTTGCAAACTTTCAAACATTGCTCCAAATCCATACTTTATTAATATTTACTGCATACATGTACATTGTATTTCTAACTTTGACATGGTGTCTCAAAATAAATACAAAATGATAGTTCAAACATCTCCAAACTTGGTAAATCTTAAAATGTAATCATCTTAATGTGATATTTCTAGTGATGGAAGCTATTTCTTATAATAATTATTAGATTAAATTTATAAACACAGGCCCTCCCCTTTGAAATTTGGAAAAGATTACAGCTATCGATTAATTTTACAAACCCTTCACTGAAACAGTATACATCTATGTACATGTAGCTGAAATAAAACAATTAAAACCCACCATAGAGGGCATCAAACAGCATCACAAATTTTGCAAGAAGGTTTCCACTCTGATAGACTTCTTGTGGTGACATTGTCTGCTGATTCACCAGCCACACACCAAATGCAAAGAGCATGAAGTGGTGAAGATAAACATCAGGAAGAACACCAACCAGGCAAGGAATGCTGTAGTGAAACAGCCAATTTCGGTACTCGCTTGCTGTGCGGGAAAAAGGATTATATACATGTATGTAAGTAAACATACCTACATGTATCTTACACAAGTACATGACTGAAGACAAAACGTCTAGCCTGCGAATACAGCCAACTTCCATCGCGCGCCACTTGCAGCGTCCTGCAAGAAATGTAATCTGTGATTTACAGCCAGAAATTCCATACTGATGACGTAAATCTGTCCAGATCTGGTCAGGAGCACTGATTGGTCCGCTCACTAATTTGCATGTTTGTAAAATGATAACACTTGACTTCATTAAGAGAAAACGGATGCGGTTGCAGACTACATGTAAAGTAGACTGATAATTTATCATTTCACACACTGGGAAGTTAAAACTAAGACTGCTTTATAAAGAACGTCAAAAAAATACAGGTCTGCAACCGTCAACAATATCCATTTAAATTTCTTGTCGCTGAATTTTAACGCCCGTGGGTTTCATTGTTGACAAAAAGGTGGCTGCGACAGCAAGTACAGCTAACAGAAATATAAGTTACAAATATTATGAACCGTTATTATGAACCGTTACAGAATAAAGAGATTCCTGATTTTCGTAGTGAAGCGGTCCGCTATAAACGTGTCCAAGAATTGTTCGCGTTTATCAATGAATATTCCTCCGGTAGCAATGATATCAAATGAAATCCAATTAGTGGTTAAACGTCATCAGTATGGAATTTCTAGCTGTAAATCGCAGACGACCTTTCTTGCGGGAAGTCTCAGCTGTATTAATTTGCAGGTTACAAAATGTCTGGATGTTTTAAACATTTTTAAGTGCCAACAACTATAAATATTTTAATCTGAACTCTATATGACTGTACGTACATGTATGTCACATCTGTACACTTAAATGTATATTTTACCTTTAAAATACTTGCGATGAGTTTCAATAGATCTGGGTGTTCTTGTGATATTCATTGGTGGCTGGATATTACAAAGCCGCTCATCGATCTCACCAACACGATCACCACAGTACCAAGGCTGGTCCTTGTGTTTTGAATCAAACCAAATGGCCATCAATTGTCGTGTAACTCCCAGCAGGACACCATGCATATAATCAAGGCAAACACCTTTACTGATGTCATAGTGTTTAAGGCTTGCAAACTGGCAAACACCTTTCATGCCATTTACCTACATGTAAGAAAAAATACAAGTCAGAGTACATTATAAGGTCGACTAACAGTATATTACTTTTTGTAGGTATGACTCAGAGTATTCCATGGAGGTTTCTAAGTGAAATTTCAAATGAGGTGCACCCAGCCCGAAGCATTTGAAATTCTCACGAGGATTGAAAAAAACCCCATATACACTGTACAGTACATGAAACATGATGGCGAGTATATATATATGAAACAACTTCTACTACATGTACATGTACTGATCTGTAAGGGTATTGCATATAATTACATGTAGGCCCTATAATTACGACGCAGTTGCTTTGCACTTAACACAGCAAACTGAATTTATGCTTACCATGGGTAAAGATATAAATGTGAGAGAGAAAAAAATCAACATCAGAGTTTTAAAACATACATGTAATTCATTTTAACAGGAATTAATTCTCTTTACATCATTTGTAGAGTGTATCTAGAATACAACCGAAAGCATCGATGTTTTATGTCACTTCATGGATTATATATCCTCACATGGTTTATATTCCAATTACATACAAATTGCATGCAAAGTTACAAAATAATTTTATAACAGTGAAAAAAAAAAACGTCTCATGTTGGATCCACAATATTAATAATGCTTCAACAGCCCATTGTGATCACTACAATATAACTCGACTATTAAGCGCTACACAATGTACTGTTTACTATGGAAGTCAGAGGTTGTTCTTTCACTTTTGTGCAAAAGCAGTCAGAGGCTTTCATGCATGCACTTAAGTGTCAGAAAAACCTCTGACACCCAGGATAAAGGTATCAATAGTAAGACTTAGAGTTGTAATCATAAACATATACACAGAACACTTACAGGCTTTCCTCCTGACGCATCCTGCAGGAACTGTAAGCCATCTGCAACCATACTTTCACTTGTGCGTTCTTTGGCAAGTCCATTGTTGGATTCAAAGTCAAAAGGAAAGACTGTAACTCTTCCCCTGTGCCCTTCTTTTTCACTGGATTTGCAAGAGATTCCACAAATCATGCAGTAACAGCAACTGCAAAAACCATTGAACTGCACCATCTCTAAGAAGGAAGCTCTTGCAGGAAGATCCAGAATTGAGCCAATTAGGTACACATTGCTGGTGACAATTCCTTTATCTGGAATCTCCATAACAAGTCCTAAAAGTGTACATGTATAGTATGTTCAGTTGTGGTTTAAATTTATTTTTGGTTTAAATTTTTTCAAACCAGTTTGATTTTTATTTTCCTTTGTTTCAGATTATGGTAATGAATATTAGACAAAGGAAAATAAAAATCAAACTGGTTTGAAAAATTTTAAACCAAAAAAAATTTGAAACACAACACATTTGAAACCTGTATTCGTACAAGAAAACAAATA
The DNA here is from genome assembly GCA_029204205.1 of Desmophyllum pertusum. Lineage (NCBI taxonomy): Eukaryota > Metazoa > Cnidaria > Anthozoa > Scleractinia > Caryophylliidae > Desmophyllum > Desmophyllum pertusum. The sequence goes on from MU826863.1 coordinate 625,825, forward strand.
ATGTGTAATGCTGAACATTGGGACAATTGGGTCCACATTTACTATTATGTAGACAAGACAAGCTCTCAGCTACATGTAAAAACTACATGTACAATTCTCTTCAAATATACACTCAACTCAACAGGCCAGGGCTTTATTTCAATAGTACAAATTATAGTACAATACAGACAGTACAAAATTCACAAGTACATGTATTCCAGTATACTGTTCTTGAAAACTATATTATTTTATACTTTATATAATTTTTTCTACATACATGTATGTTGTGGTTATTTTTTAAACCAGTTTGATTAATTTTCCTTTGTCTCATATCTATCATTACCATAATTTGAAACAAAGCAAAATAAAAATCAAACTGGCTTAAAAATTTTAAACCAAAAACAAATACATAAATGTACATGTACCATATACAGTACCACAACATATACATGTACATGTACATAAAGCCGTCTCAGAGGTGCCATATTGTGTTGAGTTAGTATAGTTACATGTACAATGTACCTTTCGTTTCAAGGTCTTCTAATGAAGTTCTGAAGGGCTTTAAAAAGGTAGACATCACAGGTTTTTTATCACTGAACCAGAGGCCACCCAAAACCATGTTATCCAAGCGTTTCCTAATAAAACATGAAATTGTGCTTAGGAATTTGCATTTATCTCACAGCTTTTTTTGCCTGGTATCAGCTGTGGAAAATAGAGGGATATAGGGGCATGAGTTTAGGAAAGTTAATTTAAAAATAAAAAGGGCCTAGTAATTGACTCCATAATCTCCTTCTTTGAACAAAAATAATAATGATTTGGCTGCATGCAATCACAACAGTTAACAGTTAATTCATCTGGACCAAATTCAGTCCAAAGAAGTCCATACACATCATTCCAGACATCAACACACATCAGGGCAATTAACTAAACTTCTTCAAGTTTTGGAGCAATTTTTTATACCCTTTAGGAGAGAATTGATTATTGTGAATTCCATTATGTTGTGCATTAATAATTGAAGGTATTCATAACCCCCCAAAAATGTAGAGACATTTATGACAGACAAAATCGAGCAAGTTTGTTTGCCACAAAATAATGTACATACACGTTTCTATTAAAATATATTGACTTTGTATGTATTGATTTCTGAAACCTCTGTGAAGAGAATACGATGGTAATCCAAATAATTAAACGGATGCAGTTTAAGTTCACCAATAATTTACCCTAAATTGTACCTTTTACTTGGCGATAACTCATTGATTTGGAAATACACTGGCCAAAGACTTGAACCTGATGATTTGAAGATAGAAACACCATCTGTATTGAACTTTAACGATAAGTTCTCTGGCTGAGAAAGTGGACCATTGTTTTCAAACAGCTTCTTGTAAAGATGACCATCATATACATCCTCAATGTTCTGAGGGGATGCCTTCTCTCTCTGAAAGCGGTACTTTATATCTTCCTGGAATTCTCTTCCTAATATAGAATTATGTTATTTTAAAAAAATGTGAAAATCAAGCTCACTGGTTGAATCATAGTTAATAGAGGGAAATGGTTATGAAGCCCGGCAAACTTCAAAGGAGCAAACAAAGAGGCCAAGATTATGTTGGAAGGTCCATTGACCGTGCACATCTTTTGTTTTGCGCTCATACACTATGCATGAATTACGTAATCGCAACGTTTCTATTGGTTAGTTGCTTGAACACACGTAACCACCTATAATTTGTATTTTGTCAGGTTTTGTGCACGGTCAAACCCCAAAATAGCGAACAAAAGCATATAACAATTAAAGAACTTTGCCCGGCTTCATAACCATTTCCCTCTATTAACTATGGTTGAATGCATGATTTCAGTCTCACACCTTCATCATCAGCAAATAATTATTGATAAATTATCATAAAAATAATAAAAATATTGCGCAACACATCAAACAAAATTGTAATCGAACTTAATCAAACTCAATATCAAACTTAATCGAACTACATGTACTAAATTCGATTTTGCTCAGTCATTGAACAAAATTGAGTTCGATTTCCAAACCAAATCAAACCAAATTAAATTAAATTACCATATTTACCCGCGGATACAGTAGGCCACACTTTTTTTACAGAAAACTACGGCCAAAGTCAGGGGCCTGGCTTGTACATTTGAAGGTAAAAATTGCACGATTTTGAAAGGTCAAACATTGAACCAATGTTACGTTGCTACTGTTTGTTTCAAATTTTAATAGCACATAAATGTACATGTACTATACATCTGTACATCATGAAAACTCTCCAGTTCCCATGCAGTGCATTACACAACTTTCCGCCGAATAACCTCTTTTTTATTTCGTACAAGAGGGGTAGATAATTTTAAAAAGATATACTCATTCGAGCTAAGTTCTAAATTGGCTTTTACATGGTCATGTGGATACGGATGAGTCGTATGGGCCTGCTCCCCCCCCCCCCCCATTGTTATCACAAACGGCAAGCCTAGCCAAGAGGGCTGAACAAGTCATGTAATTTTGTTTGATTCACATTTTTTAGGGTGAGTTCGATTTTGTTTGATGACCGAACTTAATCAAACGTTTGATTAAAAAAAAATTGTGACTTTGATTTTGTTTGATGACCGAACTTGGAGCAATCAAACTTACATATAAGATTGAATGATTGTGAGTTTGATTTACAGTAGTTCCATTACCAAGCGTCCGATGTGTTACGACAGGTCCGGACGCAAAAGGTAATTTCGAGCACTGTAGGATTTAAAAAATATCAATCATAATTTCGAGCTGCATGTAACTTTGCAACATTAATTTGGTAGCTTAATTTTTCCTTTGTGGATTGTGAAATATTTTAATTTATTTTTCGCTGCTGCTAATGAAGTGAACGACGCATGGTAAACGTGCATGTCAATCAACATGCATAACTCTCATTGTCTGTACAGTAGGTATGACTTCATCCCTACATGCATGTACCATACATCATAAAAACAAGAGACCGCGTAGATGTGATGTACACTGTAACAGTCGTGCCAGCCACAGTTATTAGCAGCATGAGTATCAAGGGACATAGCTAAATACAGTCTTATACATGTATATTCAAGGAAATATCATTATGGAATTAGTGGCCTATTATTCTGCAGTTAAACCTACATTTATATCAATTTAATTTTAGCACAATTGACTATATACTTACTTTGCATAAGTTCCTTTAGCTGATTTTCGACAGAAAGGATGACAAAATATGACTTCTTCTTTGGATCCCTCACATCGTTGTCGCAAATTGGGCACACATCAGGAGTATTACTCAAAACACCAATATATTCGTAGCAAAAATTGCAGTAGAAGTGTTTTGTTATGGGAAGCTCTAAGTCAGCAAAGTACTTTTTGAGCTCATTCAATGAGTTGACACACTTGTTGAGTGGTCCAGGAATGCAGTGCAAATTGATCAAAGAAATTACGTCCGAGAGACAACTTCCATTCAGATTGTGAGTAACGGCCAAAGTAAGGATCAAAAGAACGCTTTCAGACAGCTTAAGCGGCGAGCCAGGGTACAAATAAGGGTCCTTGTCGGTCGATTCATTCATTTGAATGGAATTTTCGCCGCAAACTAATTTGTCATCATCCGAGGAGCTATCACAGTACTGCTCAACGCGTTCGGAGACATCACTCCAATTCATGTCCACTGAATCATCGCTGTTGTATTCAGGTATCGAATCCGACCTGATTTCTGACAATTCTTGACTAGGAGGTAAAGGCAAGTGCATATCAGACTCGTAGCTCTTAGTAATGTTTGAATCCGATTCGTCCGAATCCGATGCTCGATCACTATTTTCGTAAACGTCGTAATCAACATCATCAGTTTCCTTTGAACACGGCCTTTCTCTTTGTTCATCTTCATCCGATGCGACGTTTGTTTCTCGACTATTATGTCGAGAAACAGTGGCTTTTGGCTTAGGCACAGTTGGGTCTCTTCGATGCGTGTTGTATCGACCTCTTTTTTCTTGGGCACGTCGACTCCATGATGGCCGTGCTTCACTAAAAACACAAGAAGGACTGGCAACTAGTCATGTCAAAACCCCCTGTTGATTGGCTAACACTTCCACGTGACTACACAAATTGAGCGGGGAAAACTTCATGAGTTACCTGGGTCGCGTACATCTCAGTACCGTGATTGGTCAATTCGACATCACAAATTGATTTGATTGGTCGGTCGGTCTCAACCTACTAGCAAAACAGCGGGAAAAATTTCACTCCTTCGACGTTCTGGCGGTTCTGCTTGTGTGAGGGACTTTGATAAAAGTCTTCAGTGTTCTTGACGATTTAGATATGGCATCATTCGTTGTTGACTGGTCTACTCCAGTAGCCTGTACAAGTGCTTTAAAACTCACTAAAAAGCTACTTGTTTTGGACGAACTCTACAAGAAAGCGAAAGTTGGCATGAAAGTTCTTCTGCGCGAAAAAATATTATCAGAAGTGTGGGCTGGTATCATAGAATCTAAATGGGGTAAGTACTAGTCTAAGTGGTTTAAAGTCTAAATGTAGAGTCGGCTAACCCAATCCTTGCTGAAATCGTTATTTGAAGATGAAGTTTTTCAACAATGAATTTGATGACGGTCGTTTGATTTACCAGGATTTACCGAAAGGTTACTTGTGATATTTTCTGGAGTGACGCAAAGTGTTTTTCTTCTTAGACTCGTTCAAAGAGGCAAGAATCCGTGAAGAACAACTTCTGAAAGCAACAGCCAGTATTGCAGAAGGCGAGGTTTTGGAAAAGTCCAGCTCACCAGACAGTCCCACGAAAAGAAAGCTGCTCTCAAAGCGAAAGCCTTTGTGAGAAGCGTAGCATCCGCACAGGAGCACGAAAAGCGAACCTTCACATATTGTAAGTTGATATGCACAGATGCATGGTATCAGTTAGTTTAAAAGTGGTCTTTTTAAAAAATTTTTAAAATTTTCAGGTTTTTTTATTTTAATTTCCATGCTCAAATTCTTCCCTGCTTTAATATATGGGCTGTCGGAATGTTTTTAAGAATACCAAACTCGGTACCGCCAAAAGAAAGTTTTTAGAATCTGCCCTTCTATCCCGAGATGCGGAAAATATTGTGGAACATCCCAATACTTCAGTCAATTCTATGTTATAGGAATGCCATCTGAGCAGTCAACACTTGAAACATCTGGCTCCCCCCAAAATAACGTGTCTACAAAAAACGCTGTTTATAATCCAGAAACTTTTGCAACACTTCTCTATATCATGACAATGCGATGTCCTTGAATTTGCCAAAAAAACAACAACAAATGTCTAGTATGGTGATTTGTGCTATTCCCGTCATAATCTGTTTTCTTTCCTGTTCCTAGAATGTACCAAAGAAAGCACCAGGAGCCAAAAGTGGAGGGAAGCCAAAGGCTGCCAAGCCAAACAAGTCACCAAAAGAAAAGCCTAAAAGGTCCCTGTCATCGGGCAGTCAAGGAAGGAAACGGAAAACTGCTGTTCATGATGATGATACAGGTATAATGATGATATGTTATGATTGCGATTGCAGTTAATGTGGCTTTACATCATCGTCTAGGAAACTAAATATTATGTTTGTGGTGCCAATACATGTATACATTTTTAGGTTCCCTTCCAAAAATACATCTGGGGATTGACTGCAAAAATTCCATATTAGGTAGCGTGTGCTACATTTATTTACCATGCAGCATGGATGTATTTTTTTTGCAGTTGCTTTCTTGTATTTAGTTTTTCGGGAAGGTAATGTAATATGTTAAAATGATGACAGTATAGTTTGCAGCCAATTTTCAACTATCCTGAAAATTCTATCCAGCATGTACATGTACATGTGTACGAGTGAGACGTTGGTGTAGGAAATGGGTCTCAGGTCCCCTTTTTGTTTACAAAAGAGTCACATCTCTTAAGTCTGGATTGCCACAGCGATTATACATGCCCTAACCATACAGTCATGTAGCCTCATTATTGTTATTTTGATCAAATAAAGGGGAGGGAGAGCGACAGACGGGGAGTTGGAGGGGGGAGGGCAATTATTCGAGGGGGGTGATTATTTCAAATAATATTTTCACTAGGGGGGGTCGGCGATTATTCGAGGGGTGATTAATTGAGGGGCGGCTATTAGAGCAATTTTCAATTGAGTATCGAAAGTAATCCGAAATTGGTTTTGCTTTACTACGTTCTGTGATTGGTTTAAAAAACTCATGCCACCTACTCAAACCAATCAGATGCTAAACCAAAACCAATCCTGGTTTTGGTTTTGGTTTTGGTTTTACGGCACTCAAATGAAAACCGCTCTATTCGACGAAATCTGGTATCTCATAAAAATTTGTGACGTCACTTAAATATAGATAATGATGATGATGGTGGTGATGATGAATATTATTGTAATTATTATCTACATGTAACTCAGTTCAAGAGGGGCAGTCTGGAAGTGAAAGTGACAAAGAAAAAGAGGAAAGAAAGAGGAAGAAGATGAGCAGGGAGGCAAAGGCAAAAAAGCTGCAAAGTGCCTAAAGCAGTTAAAAATGCTCTATTAAAAAGAAGAATTCAACAGGCAAAAGGGTTTGAAGGTGTCAAGGATAATAGTACAAGTTCCAGGAGGTGGTTCACAGCGATGACATGTCAGATGCCGAAAGTTCACATAGTTTTCAGTTGGATAATAAAGACGACCAAGATGAGGACTACCCCCCCTGGATAATGATGATGTTATGATTTCAGATTCTGAGGATTCTGACGATGAGGTGCTATGCCAAGGTGCAGGTGACGCATACATCTCACCACTGAAGGAGCTTTTTCGGAAGGGTATGTTTATAGTTTTGTGCTCCTGACGAAGTGTTTTACCGGTTGCAAGCAGCAGACCTGTTTTAAACAAAATTTCCAAAATATAATTTTCCTATGAGCATCAGTAAAAGGAGTTGTTCAATCTTTTTTCAAAGCACCAGGAAGTTTTAAGTATATATACCTAATTATTCTGCTTATTGATTGCAAAAATAATGCACTTGCTGCAGGCATCTATCCTCATGCCTACAATTGAAGGGCACTCCAGACTTAAGTCATAATCACAGCAACCAAGAAAAATGGAAATTATCTGTACAACTATAGTAAGGTCAGTAAGGACTAACATTTTTAATCAGGTTCCGATTATGTTGAAGTGGATTTTAATCAGATGCATATATTTTGCAAGGTGCCTCTAAAGTTGTGCCGATATTGAGAAAAGAGAAGGGATCAAGGAAGCTGACATATGAAAACGAAGAACAAAGTGAGTGGTATCTACATAATAATAATAAACAGGTAACCAAAGCCTTAGAAACGACTGAAAATAAATTATCAAATATTTAATGTTTTTATCATATATATTAATTAACTTATGCTGCATGTCCAATTAATTGTTAGCTCTACGAAGAATCCATGGACGCAAGCTGTCTTCTAGTATATTATTAGTGATGCAAATTTTCAAATCATAGCTGCTTTCTCATTGACGATTCGACAATAGAGCATGCACTACACAATCCACTTTCTGGGAGAGGATCGAGTGCATGCAATATATGTCACACATCACTATGCATGATGGCATTATATAGTAATTAAGGTGTAAATTAACAAGCTGAGACAGTCACATCGCTGTTTCTTCTTTCATAAAACAACTGTTACATTATTATTATTCAGCTGTTGCAATTGTTTTCTATTCTTTTTTTTTTCTTGAGGACAGCTCCAGCAGGAAAGGGAAACAACAGTATGTCAAAGATCAACAAGGTACAGTATATTATTTTTATCACCGTATTGACAGGTATTGATGTTCTTGAACTAATTTCTGTATGTCAGTACACCCCCAATATATTATAAACAAACAATGGTCATGTCAGTACACCCGCAATATGTAAACAAATATGGTCATAATGAATAGGGCCCGAATGGGTCTGTGTGTGGCTTACGAATTATACTTGTAATACATGCAATTATTCGATGGTTTAATAACATAATAAAATAATACGCGTGAATATTTGCGAGTTACGTAGTATATTTTTTCGAGCACCGTAGTGGCAAGGAAAAAGAGCAAAATGTCCCGCGTATTTATGTATGTTAATTAAACCATCATGAAATAAGGGATTAATATATATTTATTAAATTATTAAATTCCACTACAAAATTCCCCTGCTATTTTCAAGGGAAAATAAGTCGTAAGAAATCGTTCCTTAATTAAATGAACCGCCAGTGGAAGAGAACTGCGCTCCAATAAAAACTGAAGATAAGCTAATTTTCCAATTAGAATGGGTTTATGCACCGATGGTGCAGTGGCTTGGGGCACTTGTTTACGTTGCACGCGGGCGAATGAGAGCTAGACTTATAAGGCAGTTCGAGTCATGAGAATTTTAATGCTTGTAATAAAAGTGCATGATCATAGTTTGATGCATATACTATTCACAGATACAAGGACACCAATAAGGAGCCCGAGGGTATTGGAACCATATCTCCAGCAAAAGCGAGGTGATTATATTTATATATAGAACTTAAAAGGTCACTCCAAAAGTATGGGTTTTTTTTAATCACCGATGAAAAGTTTACATTAAGTTGAGCCACTGACCGTTTTTTGAGCTTCTAAAGTGCGTTTGATCCTTACGAAATTTGTCTTCAAAGAAGCCCAAAATTTGACATAGAGTGCCGCCATTTTGAATAGTACTTAGCAACCTTGCGACGTATACGTCACATCATTCCGTCCAAGACCTAGTCCAGTTCTGCAAATATACAGTTCTGGCCCTCTCTCTGTCACGCAACGCTACGCTCTATCCAAGACCAAGCGTGTTTTCGACAAAAAGATTTCCACCAAATTCAAGTTGGACGGAATGACACATTAATACACGGCCAGGCTGCTAAGTACAATTCAAAATGGCGACGCTCAATGTCAAATTTTGGGCTTTTTTTAAGACAATAGACTGCGAGCAGTCTCTAATTTTCGCTAAAAAGATCGTGAGGCGAGCGCACAAGCGAAAATTGAGCAGGGCGCGGGTAGCGCGGGCGTGAGTAATTAGGAAGGTCTATGAAGACAATTGAATTTCATAAGAATCGAACGCACTTTAGAAGCTCAAAAAACGGTATATGTACCTCAACTCAATGTATTTTCACCGGATATTCCCTAGTTTTGGCTTTGTCGCGTGATGTGTTAGACCAATCGCACGCGAGAAAAATATTTGATGGATTATAAATAGAGGTTATTCAGCGGAAAGTTGTGTAATACGGCTGGGTATTTACTTTGTCTCAGTAAATGTTCGCCAATATTGTTAAATATTATAATCTGTACTAAATTCCAAAATTTACAAAAATTGTTTCTTTTAGGATCACAACCTGCCCTCTCCAACAAGTGTGGGCGCGAGGAGTGCATTCTCCTGAGGCAAGAAAACGCCACACTGAGACAGAGAGTAAAAGAGTTAGAACGGAAAATTAATGGTTAGAAATATTTTCTTATATTCCCACAAACAAATAACAGTGCATGCATGTGGACACTTAAAATTGATAATTTAATTATCTGATGTCTGCTGTGGTCTGCACCTTGAAAGGGTTGAATTTAATATTTAGCATGTGGCTGATATTTCTGTTAGACACCTAATAGCTTAATTAATTATGACAACGTGCTTTCAATAATTTTTCTTACAATTTAAACGGCAGTATATAGACCAATGCACACGGTGAGGGCCTTACTTTTGAATAAAAACAGCTCGCTGTGCGTAGCACTAATTTCAGTTCAGTTTAAGAGTATAATTCATGATTAACATTTATTTTACTTGATCATCCTTCACTGACAGTGATGTCTGTAGTAAGCTTTATTAATATACACTCACCCTTGTTGGAATTCCTGTTTATTGTGTGCAGGTATACTGAGTTCAAAGGTCCACTTTAGCAATTAAGGTGTCTGTTTCTAGGAATTTGATGCCTTTTGGTCTGCCATCAACTTACTGTAATGTTCATTCATTCATTGTGACAATTGCTATATGCATGCTTAAGGATTGTTTTGTTTAATTTATTTTAGAACAGTCGTTTAGTGAAGACACTGAAAAACCACTTGCTGGAGTCATTTCTCCCGTACTCGCAGCAAAATACAAGGTAGACATACACAATGTACATTAATACATTTGAGGGCAGTTGTTTTTAATTTACCGATGTATAATTTGTTGTTTATTTTCAACAAACTTTGATGTAGCTAAATATTAATGTAACTAAATTATTAAAGCCATGTTTAATTAAACCTCAAGACAATGCTGGGGATCCTTGTGATTAGTACATGCACATTTCGCAGATCAGTGAAAGTCTTAGAAGACATTATACATTGCTTGCTACATGCAGTCAAACCTGTACCAAGCAAACACCCTTGGGGAATGCTCTAGTGTCCACTTACTAGTGTCCACTTAATTACTAGCTATAGAGCTAGTTGTCTGCAAATGCTTATAGAGATATATTTTAAGTGATATACGGGAAGGAAATTTTGGCAGTACACCTTACGTAGTGTCCGCTTAATATATATGAACTAATTACTTAATACAATTATTAAGTTATTGGTGATGGGTTTAACACTCTGTTAACTCTTCCAGGAAATACATGTAAATAATTATTTGCTGGGATTAAGACTTTGAATTGGTGTTTTAAACTTTACTGTTCTTTTTTCCAAATTTGCTGCTAAGTTAATTATTAAATTTGAAGGAGAACGTATAGCTATAGGGTCGTACAGGATGTGAACATCAATATTATTACTGTAAGTAAAGGAACTCATTTATTGTACATGTATCTCCTTGGCTTAGATGGAAGAAATGGCCATTGGGAGTGGCGTCTTTTGGTATCCAACCCAAAGGCTAAATGCATTGGCGGAGGGGAAAACTATTGGCAACATGGCAGCATACCTTATCGATGTCATGTTTGACAAGAACACTCTTATGGTTTCCAATTTGGCAGGAGGAGGGAACTTGGGGTACAAACAGCTGTGCCCCAAAACTGTTCAAGCAATAACAGGTAGGTCCTTTGATTGATCAATTATAATTATGTGTATTGTTTTTGGCCGTATTATTTACTGAAAAGAAACAGCTCATTCAGAGACAATAACTTTCTTGGGTTAGTTAATTGCTTCTGGTGAAAACATGAGCAAAACAAGGGAGATTCTAATGAATGTGTTTAAGTTAAAAATTAAACAATGCAAAATACAGTGAAACCCGCCTTACGGACACCTCGTTAATTAATACGGCCACCACCTCGTTATTATGGCCCGATCAAAAGCTCAGTCAGTCATTTTCTTATTTAAAGAACCCCTTTAATGCGGCCACCCCATTCGTATGGCCAGTTTTCTTTCTGTACATGTAACACATTGTGATAAGCCCCCCCCCCCCCAAAAAAAAAATAATAATAATAATAAATCAATCAATCAATCAATAAAAATGAGTACTTTAGCTTTGGAAGTTGTTAATTGCTTTAAATACTTCTCAATCTACAGCATTTGTTCAATCAAATTTCAAGGATGGGAATGTCTCCCAAGTGAGGAAAACTATACAAGACAAATGCACAGGAAGCAGGAGGGGTATATCAAAGAAAATATAAACATTAAGTAAAGGAAGAGCTAAAAAAAACAGTACATATATTTACCTGCGGATAGGCTGCACACTTTTATGATGGAAAAATACGGCCAAAGTTAGGGGTACAAAGTCGATTTCAAACGTTGAACCAATGTTGCTACTGTTTGCTTGAAATTTTAACAACACATACGTGCTATACATCTGTAGCCGGGATCATCAATTTCTGGCTTCCATGTGCTCCCATAAACATGATATCCACATATTTTTCACTCTCCATTTCAGGTATATCTGCCATTTTTTTTTCTCTTCTAAGTTCGTACAGGAACAATGCAATTCAGAAAAAAGATCGATCGACCACTCGACCCGAATCAGACTGCAATTAAGGAATGTTGTTCATTTCATATGCTTTTTTTAAACCATATTTGGTAACAAATGTGTGCATGGTAAATCCCTGCAGTTTCGTTTCCGGTCTAGTGATTCCATGTTTATACATTGTGTGTGGAAAACCGCCAAAGTTCAGTGAAATAAGTTGAATCACTGCATGCAGTTATGTTTGTGTTTGCGTTCTCAATTAAATGGCAAAAACCTCTTTATTTTCTCCTCTGCTAATTTCCCTTCACTTTGTTCTATTTAATTTGTTTCCCAAAAATTAGTTGAAAGTTTAGGGTGTAGCTTTTCTGCGGATGCGGCCTAATCCTCGGGTAAATACGGAACTCATACAAAGTACTCATACAAAACCAAGATGAAAGAAGATATGTAACAGTAAGGAGAATAATTCTTAATGGAAACAGAAAGGCAGGTAAGAGATGTATTATATTATTTTATGCATGTTTGATCACAGATCGTTGATGGGAATGGCAACAAACTTGAGAGATAATGCATGTACATGTAATTGCATAATTTCAGCTGAGTATATATGGTAGCTACATCGATTAGTATAAAATACACATGTATATATACAAATTCATGTCGCAAATTAAGAGATTGATTATAATTAATTATGTATTTGTAATTGTAGAAACTTAATTACAGTGAAAATTCTGAAATGTTGGTCTCCATGTTTTAAGGAGTTTTAAGTTTTAAGAATTATTAATTTGCAGTTGGTGCATGCAGGTGAAATGACCAGAATAAAATTATGTCAATAAACTAAGTGTAATATATTGAAGAGATGTTCCAATAATAGCTTATAGTATAATATATATCAGCACAAATGCAGTGCATCAAACATGCAGCTACCTTTTTCTCTCACATATACATTTGTCACATACATGTGACATATATGTGACATGTATGTGACATATATTTGACATATATTTGACATATCCGTGACATATCTGCCGCATATATGTCACATATATGTTTAGTAACTGCACATGGGTTCCAAATACCTACATTTGACAGATATGTGGCATATATATCACATATATGTGACATATATTTCACATATATGTGACATATATGTCACATATATATGTGACAGGCATATGTAACATATATGCAGTTTTGGTAAGGGATTGCTTTGCTCTGATTATTAATACCGTTATTACCTGAATATTCCCCAGCTTTTTGTACTGTTGTTTGCTTTGGAGTAGAAAAGACTACAAGGAAACACATTGATTTCATTTTCGTACACGAAACATAAACAAACAAAAAAAAAACAAGATAAATGCGCCGATTTATCCGATCGCATACGTTCGACCGAGCCTGACTCGTCCCCAGTCGTCGCTCTTTTCAGCGTGAGGCTTTGCGTGCACTCGATTTATTCAGTTTCCATAGTTACTGTAGGCGACACTGCTGGCCTCAAAACATTTCAAAACATTCATTGAGTTGATAAAAACATGGCATCTCATGACCAAGAATATCCAGATTTTCTTTGCGGTGAAAACGATTTGCAATCCGTTGCAGAATCCTATTTCAATATCAGACCGGTTGAGGATCAGGATGACCATGAAGATGGCAATTTTAGCAGCGATGAAGAAGGCGATGAGGACAACATTGACTCTGACAATGACTTCGAGTTTGAGTTTTTGGAGGTCGACAAATCTGAGCGAGCGAAAGTGGAGGCATTTATAAGTCAAACATGTGGATGTTCTCAAGGTGACCAAGGAAAACCATGCAGCTCTACCATTCAAATTGAGGAAATAATCGATTGTCGAAACAACTGTTTTGAACTTTCCTCCACCGAACTCGATCTCGTAATTTTAGGAACAATACATAGCTCCATAAACTGTGATGAAGTCAGCAATTCGGGAAGGACGGAAAAGAAACGGCAGCGAACCAGGATGCCTTTTTATTTTCACAACCATAGAATTTGTTTGAAAACATTTTTGTTCATGCATCGCCTTCACAAAACAAGATTTTACAGTCTCGTAAAACATTACAGGAATAACGGATTAACTCTTCGCATTCATGGGAACAACAACAACAAAAAAAACCGAAACATGTTGCGTGTATAAGATTGCTAAGTTGCTTGGTCACATCATAATTATTTATTGTAATGTAAAAACACGAGTTCATTGGTAAATTTAGTAATTAATGACAAAAACGATCGTTGTTTTATAGTCCCCGTTGTTGTAGATAAGTTGCTTGGTCACATCAGAAATATTTCCTGTAACGTAAATTAATATGTTTTAATAAAGCCTAAATTACATGATAAAAGTGATCGTTGTTTTGTTACAGGCTCTTGGGGTATCAGTATTTGCAACAAATTATCCTTGAAAAGTAATGAACAATTAAAATAAATGTGGAAATATATTATTCTGTCAGTGACACAAGCTAGTGGGAAAAAAATTCCGAGATTAACAGTCAAATTTTTTTTCCAAGTAGCTTGTGTCACTGACAGAATAATATATTTCTCACTTAAAGAAAATGTTTCCCAAAATCAAATATTAACTGTCATACAGCTATTTCATCGATTGTATAGTAATTTTTCCCGACCGCAAACATTGCGAAAAGTTAACCGGGAAGAGTAGAACTCGATTTTCCTTTTTATAGCAAGGGTTCACTACGAAGAAAATTAGGGAGCATTACCAGTTTAAACAAGTACATTTGTTGCTTGAAAAGTAGCAACAAATAGGGATGCCGTTAGTGATGGAGTTTCCTTGAAGGAAGAGGTTGGGTCCAATGACGATTAGCTGGACATGCTTTTTTAACAAAACAAATGACATAGCATTTGATATTTTGAGGTTATTGTTCCGGTATGGGTCTTCCCTCTTCGAGGACAGTGTTAATCCGAGTTGGTTTGCTGGCAAAAAGTACAAGTGTATGGAGATTAGGCATATATTATTTCAATTTTATATCATTATAAACAGTAAAAGGTACAACATATTTTGTGCTGGTGAAGAGGACACAAATACTTCGCATGGTTTTCACAGGAATCATTCCGTTTTCTAGAGTGGAAAATAATAATATTGTTCAAATGCTATACAAATCCATTGCATTATAAAATTGTTAAAATATATATTTAAAAAAATGCTGCCCATATAATTCCTGAAATATATTAAAAATCAGCTTCATACATTTTATACCAAGCTGAATAAAAAAAGCAAAACAATTGAAGAATCGCCGCCCTATATCGCCCTGTCCGGTTTAAATATTGCGTGACATAACGTGACGAAGACGTGTGTTTTTTAGCTGTTTGTTTCGTTGTTTTTGTTCCTATTTTTATGGCTGCACCTTAAAAGTTTCTTATTGTAATTTTGCTTCAATGTAGCATTTTTCATATTATGGGAGTTGTACAAAAAAAATGCAAAACGTAAATATGGTCAAATATCGGCATGCGTAACCAATGCAATTGTATGACAACCAACTGAGTTCTTTAAAAATATCTGTATATTTTAGCATTTTCACATTACATGTAAATAAATATTTGTGGATAACCCACACAAATTTTTAGATATGTTTTCAGGTTGTTAGTTATATGCTTTTGATATGTATGTCATGATTAGATATGTTTTTGATATTACATACCCAAAATGTATTTTTCGAGTATACCATGCGAGTGTCAAAAATATACCAGAAATGTATTTTGACTTTTCCAGCTTGAACATACCAAATACATAACTTTGTTGAGTAACATTTTTGTAGCAAAAACATATTACAAATGTACTTTGCCGTTCACCAGTGCAACATACCTAAAATGTAAATTCAACATACTGCATTACTGGTGAAAAGTACCTAAAACATATTTTATAATTCACTTAATTTTCATCATGCTAATACCCAAATATTTGCCTCCCACATTCGGTTCATGGTCATCTATAAACTATTGCAAGACGTTCAATGAGTGTTATGCATGATCAATTCTTTGAACCCTGTGCCCGCTCGCACAGGATCGTGTTACACGAGTTGTCACGTGATCGATCGTCTGTTCCTTCTGTATTGCACGCAATCGTTCAAAACACTTCAAAAACGAGTAATCATTTTTCCAAATGTTCTAACCAAATCTACACTAATTATTAGTCAGAATTATCTCGGTAGAACAGTAACTTATTCTAGGTTTGATAAGAAACAAACTGTCAAGCAGAGCTTCACGTGGTTTAATATGTAACTTGATACAAGTATCCGTCGGTATCGGGTATCCTAATACAATCGAGCGCTGTTCAATTCAAACGTCTCGATCGTTTCATTTGGCGGGCAAGTTTTGAAAACCAAACGGTTTCACTGTTTAGCAGTCAATTTTATGCTAGGGAAAAGGCAATTTTGAATGAAGAATATGGACTTAAAGTTTACTTTGAAGGACAGAATTGTGTGGACGGGAATGTTATTTTTCAGCGTGCAAATTACAAATTAATATCGTTCCGAAACAACATTCATCAGTTTGACCGTGGCCAGGCCGTGGAGATGCGGGTATTAAAATTTACGGCTCCAATTGGGTAAGTGCAATTCCTAATTCTTGCAGCAGATTAGTTGTCTTACTTTGCTATCTTGAATTTGCTTCGAAAATGTTTATTGTTTACCCTTCGATTCTTTGATGCCGTATTTCGGTTTTTGTTCGATTCGTAACTTACAGTGCTGCTACTGTTACCGGGGCCACTTAAACTAAACATTCCAGACCATGAGTTTTGTCAATATTTTAATCAAATGTGGTAACTTCAGAGCCGTCTTTACCTTCTGTGAGTTCTGTCTTGAAAATCAAATAATGTTTTGAAAGTGCCGTATGCCATTTTGTTGAAGTGATCGATCGATATATCCACTTTCTTCTTTCTTCTCTTGAGCGTGTGTTCTCTCTACTGATTTTTCTTGGCATTTTCCACGTTGTTTTCTGCTATGAATCTGCCAATCTGCATTCGTCGAGTGGTCTTTGAGGGATTATCTATTGATTTTGCTTGCTTTGCTTTCTCTGCTTTTATACAATTAAGACGCCATGCATGTTGTGAGTTATGCAAGCAAGTCACGTTATATTAACAATACTTTGTAGGTCCGTACTGCGAGCAAAGATATGAATATTAGATCGAGCACCAAAACTAGTGAATCCTACTGCCTAATTCAGGTCTTTGGTGTGGAAGGTTATCTATCTATCTATCTATCTATCTATCTATCTATCTATCTATCTATCTATCTATCTATCTATCTATCTATCTATCTATCTATCTATCTATCTATCTATCTTATCTATCTATCTATCTATCTATCTATCTATCTATCTATCTATCTATCTATCTATCTATCTATCTATCTATCTATCTATCTATCTATCTATCTATCTATCTATCTATCTATCTATCTATCTATCTATCTATCTATCTATCTATATCTATCTATCTATCTATCTATCTATCTATCTATCTATCTATCTATCTATCTATCTATCTATCTATCTATCTATCTATCTATCTATCTATCTATCTATCTATCTATCTATCTATCTATCTATCTATCTATCTATCTATCTATCTATCTATCTATCTATCTATCTATCTATCTATCTATCTATCTATCTATCTATCTATCTATCTATCTATCTATCTATCTATCTATCTATCTTATCTATCTATCTATCTATCTATCTATCTATCTATCTATCTATCTATCTATCTATCTATCTATCTATCTATCTATCTATCTATCTATCTATCTATCTATCTATCTATCTATCTATCTATCTATCTATCTATCTATCTATCTATCTATCTATCTATCTATCTATCTATCTATCTATCTATCTATCTATCTATCTATCTATCTATCTATCTAAGCATTATGGTTTCCCTGTATATGGCATAACAGATAATTTAAGGCACTGCAGAAATAAATAAATATTTGCATATTAAATCAAACCGAAATATTCAAAATCGAAAGGCAATGATCGAAATTGTAACCGAACCGAAGGGTGTGAATCGTTGCAGCCCTAAGTTATAAGGAAAACATTGACAAAAATTTTGTGTAAATATATCAGGATCGCCGTGAAATATTATAATTTGGACTTGTCCAATTCATGAAGGAAGTTTCTGTTTCATTTGGGGTTGGTGCTGATCAAGTAGAATTATTATTACTACAGTGTTACATGAACAGCATTCGATTGTACAACAAGAATCAGAACTTCAGATCTTTGATCCGAACAAATGGGAATTTAACTCGTATTTTTACAGGCTTGTCTGCACGCATAATTTTATGGTGACCAACGGTTGCGCATTGTGTTTTGAAATAGAATCTCCAGGGTCTTTGTTACGCTATTATCTCTGATTTTGAGACATGTTTTACCATATTTGATTTTAAGCCCAATTTAATTTTTAAGTTTACACTACGAAAATCAAGAACGATTGAGTTTACAACCTAAAATTAATTCCAATTAAACACCCTGTTTTTACGGCAAGATTCGTAATTGAGGTGGCGAATGCGTGATCGCATGAGGCCATTTAAGGTTTGTGATTTCAATTTTTGACTGGACCTGAAATAAAATGTTCTCTGTTCTTTACAAAGAAGTCTGATATTTTGTGGCATACATTTGTAGCTAGCTAGAGTGCAGGGGTTTATTTAGAGTATTAAATATTGCTAAATATGCTTGGTACATACACAAGTTGATATAAAGCGAGAATTCTGAAATTAACCCAATTATACAACACAATTTTAGTGGAAATTTGTTTAGGACATATTTTGGACATAAAAATTTTTATTATTAATTTGGTATGTTTTTTATATGATATCTTCGTCAAAATATGTGCCTAAAACATATCACTAACATACCTTAGAGGTATGATGAAGGTATTTTTCAGGGTATGAACAAGGTATGCGTTTCATATGTTACTGGTATAATAACACATATCTAGGACATATTTAGGAGGATTATGAATTTGGTATGTTTAAGATATAATATCTAGTTTGAAATTTGGGACTAAAAAATAGCAAAAACATACCTACCTGAGGTATGTTGTAGATATGTTTCAGGGTATGTAAGAGGTATGCCTGTTGTATGTTTACTGATATGATAGCACATATCAAAATCATATATAAGACATATCAAAATAATATCAAAAAATTCGTGTGGGTAAAGGTTATGTTTCTTCGCTAAAATTACCATTGGCCACAAACAGACTTACTTTTGTCACTTTTTGACAACTCTTGATAATTACCTCTGCTGAATAAACCTAATTATGTACGTATGTTCCGTCCTAATAGCGTTTTGGGCTGGCCTTGCTCGCGAGATGATACGATGCAATGATTGTACAATTATTAGAGAAAAGTCTACAAAAAATATATTATTCTTGTTTCATTGAACGGGTTTTTAACTTTTTACTTTTTACCGGCTTAGCGGACAGAAGTGAATGAATATACAGTGCGCCGCTGTATTTTTAGTTCCCTCAAAAGAAAATAAAGAGATGCTGGTTCAAAAACGGTACGCTCAAGTAAGAAGGGACGTGCAGCCACTAAGCGAACGTTTTGGTACTCATCATAGACACAACAAATAAGCAAACTTATAGCTCAAATTCACTTTCCTGACAATGTCTTTTGTAGAAGAAAAATACACATTTAGTTAGTAACCTTGCTTGATAAGAAGTGCAAAGAAAAGGCAACAAAAAATTAAAAAGTTTTTTATACCTACCTGAAAATAAAAGCGCCAGCAAAAATTTCGACAAATTCAATCAGCGAGGGTTTGTAAACAACACGGGCTTCTTTCTTTTAAAAACCTGTTGTGATAATGTCCCACAACGTCTCTCCAGCTCTTCGAACTAGTTTTCAAAACTCCCAAGGGACCGATATCCGCAGTCCTAATTGATCAACAGCCAATTTGGTTACTCCCATGGGAAATACACACGCATCGTGAAAATAACTAGGGATGCCCTTGGCATCCCTAAAAAAAGACATGTTTAGTACAATTTCACTCACAACAGCACTGCAAATACTCAGGTTTGTCGGCAAAATGATATAGGGAAGCGAATCAGGTGATATATACACGCTCATCCTGATTCGCCTCCCGATACCATTGTGCCGAGAAATCATTCGTTCGAAATCAACAAGGCGTTCGTTGTTCTGATCGAGCGGTCCTGGGCCCGAAAACAGTTTCATCCCTTGATTGGTTTCGTGTTTCACGCTCAGCGAATGAATGAATGAATGTTCAAACTCGAATAAAAACAGAATCCTCGACTCGAACAACTTCAACTAAACTATGCAGAATTGAATTTTATATAGATAGTCAGAAATAGAAGCAGAATTTGTGAAAACTAAAGCAGCTCGCGTCGTGCAAGTTCATCCGCGTTCTTCACAAGCAAAGTGAATTTGTTCTGGTATAAAATAACAGAATGAACGAGCTAACTCATTAGAAAAACAACTCGCGACTCGGATGCTCGTTGGTGACATGACGTGTTTTCCTTCTCTCAAAGTCTCTGGTAAGTACGCACCTGAAGTGACGAAATTTCTAAACTCGATCTCACCTTTCGAACAACGCGATTGAAGTTGACACGGTCATCGTGTTAATACGTGCAAAATTGCACGCAAAGATCTTAACACGCTCCGCTTTGTCTTTAGCGTGCAAAGGAAAACAAAGGGTTTGATGCTAATGAGGAAAGTGACTTACACGCAGCTACCATGTTGAGGCATGATTCTTTTGTTTCAACGTGCGAGCGTGCCGTGTGCGTGCGTTCACCTTATTCACTGTTTTCCCGTGGATGGTCACATATATGGGCATTTTGACGGGACCAAGAAAACTGTCTGTAATAGAGAGGTGTCCGTATTAGAGAGGTGTCCGTAAGGAGAGGTTCAACTGTACATATAGCTGAGCAAGTTGTGTTGTCTTCACGGAATACATGATTTTATTTGTGCAAGATACCGATGAGGTTAGGATTCCTAATATAAGTTGATCAATCAAGACAAACATCTTTAAAAACTACCTGAAATTTGCTCAAAATATTAAAACCAGAAATGACCAGTTCTTATCTCTTGGTCTTATCTATTTCCGGTGTTCCTTCAGCTTGAAAGACCCGAGGATTTCAACTAGAGTTGGGTTATTTGTGGAACGTTAACACCGATCTTTAAAACTACACTAGCAAACAAATACTTATTACATACGAATATTTTCAACAACTGTGTGTTTTACGCTTCTCTTTTCCCCCAAAGTAAAGTTAGCGTACCGTAACGTATGATGCAATAAAATAAAACGCAAGCGCCGGTCACGCGCACTGTCTTATTATTGTTTTGATGTCGATCGGTTCAGAATGGTTTTTATCTGATTCAAAGTAATGTTGTTTTTTTATCGGTTCTGTTTCGTGATTTAATATCAACACTCGGTTCTGAATGTTCACGGCTCGATTCAGAAATTATTTGTTCACCACTTGTCAACAAAGGTACAGAATCCAATGAAGTAAGAATTTCACGTCGGGAAACAGTCAGTTATATCGCTGCCAGCTCACTCTCAATTCTTCAGAAAAAATATTACGAAGACATTATTCCACTTATTAGTTCAGAGCGCTATAAAAGAGTTTTCATTCACTGGGCATGAATAGACTTGCAAATGTTCAATGCGTGACAGGCAGAATGTTACGTGACACAATCAAATTGGAAACTTTCCCTCACATGACTCATGTTTTAAAAAAGTAAACTTTGCTTGGTTTTCCAACCCCGTGTCTTTAGACTTTAGAAGTTTTCCGTGTCAAGGCAATAAATATTTGTGATACCCGGATGATCGAAAATGACGTGAAATTTTGACAACGGTAGTTTCAGATAATTTGCATATTTTAAAATTACGCAGTGAAGACTGACAAACTACAAGCGCCTTTCCTTCGAAAACCATTTTCAATGCATAGTCTATTTCACTCATAGAAACCGAAAGATTAAAAGAAAAGAATACTTTCTTCTTTCACGAAAAGCAATTTACGTTTAAATAAAACTTAAACAAGCAACAAAAAGTCTGCGAATGTACGTGCGCGAAAGGTTTCGTCAGCGGTTTGTTTACATTCCACAAGATTGTAATCAGTGCGTATGGAACTTTGATTTCTCGAACCTTCGGTTTTACCGAACCTCCGATAACTCGACTCGACCCTTGAATTTGCTTGCCGCTTGTCAATCAGTGAAGTAATAATTTCACGTCGGGAAACAGAAAATCCTTTAAAAGCATCGCGCTTGGAAAAAAAGAAATTCGTCATTATAAAGGTATACCGCAAAGATTTCACGCCGCCAGCTAACTCTCGTCTGGATGTCTCACCGTCAGAAAGAAAATTTAATAGCTACCTAATTCTTCAGAAAAAATATTACGAGGAAATTATTCCACTTATTAGTTCAGAGCTATAAAAGAGTTTGCATTCACTGGGCATGAATACGCTTGCAAATGTTCAATGCGTGACAGGCAGAATGTTACGTGACACAATCAAATTGGAAACTTTCCCTCACATGACTCATGTTTTAAAAAAGTAAACTTTGCTTGGTTTTCCAACCCCGTGTGTCTTTAGACATGTGTTATTTTAGAAGTTTTCCCTGTCAAGACAAGAGATTTGCGATACTCGGATGATCGAAAATGACGCGAAATTTGACTACGGTAGTTTCTGAATTTGCATATTTTAAAATTACGCAGTGAAGGCTGACAATACAAGCGGCTTTCCTTCGAAAAACGTTTCCAATGCATAGTCCATTTCACTCATAGAACCCGAAAGATTAAAAGAAAAGAATAATTTCTTCTTTCACGAAAAGCAATTTACCTTTAAATAAAACTTAAACCAGCAAAAAAGTCCGTGAACACGCGCATTAAAGTTTGTTTACATTCCACAAGATTGTAATCAGTGCAGTCAGTGCGTAAAATACAGTGAAACTTCGATTTCTTGAACCCTCTGTTTGTCAAACCTCCCGATAACTCGAACCAAAAGCCGTTTCCCTTGCATTTGCTTCACTCAAACCCTATAATTTTACTCCCGATTTCTCGAAACTCCCGCAAACTTGAACCAATTCACGGCTTGATTAATCAATATCGATTGATTATCGATTAGTTTACACCATAGATACATATAGACATAGTGAAGATCATCTCCCTAAACCATTCCAATACTCCAGAGTTACACTTCGTTCCACTCTGTGCTAAAAACATCTCTGGTTTTAATTTAATTAAACAATTGTTTTAATCTCATTAAGTTGTTTTGACCTCGAACCTCTTGAAAAACAAGTATCTCATTTCATTTTGCTTTCAAGATCCATATTTAAAAGGAACCAATTAAGTCGGAAATAAATAGAAAGTGAAAATCCTGCTGAAAAAATTGAAGAGAAAATATTTTATTTCATTCAAAACGTAAATTTTCAATCAACCGAAAAACAACAACTAATTGAATTATCAAATCGTCACGGAACAGGACATATTTCTCCGCTGCGACAAGAATACATGTGAAAGCTGAAACGAACATGTGCGGGAAAGAATGGTTGCTGTTTTGAATCTGTGTTTGAAAATGTGTACGTGAGACGGGCGTGAGACACGTCGCAAAGTAGTAATATGCAAATTTTGTCTATAAAGTGTAACATGACACGCATGAACGCTTTCGTGGATCTATTTTTAGTGTAACACAATGTGAATTTTGCACATGGACCGGAGATGCGAACCAAACGGTACAAACGTTTTTACAGGCTGAACGAAACGCTAATTTCGAACACTGATTACTTCTAATTTAATTTAAATTTCGTTCAAAAATATCATTGTAACGCTAGAAATTCAGTTTTATCTCTGGCCTGCGAACAGACAACAGTAAATACGCGGAAATGAAAAGTTGTCCCATTCATTGACAATTATAGCTAAGAGTGCCCAATTTTGCACTTCATAGATACGTCATACTTTCGCGATCAAAATGTTCCTTTCTGAAAATTCCTTATGATCCCAAACTGTTTTCGAAATCTATCATGAAGCTTTTTCTTTTAGTTACATTGCGTGAAAAAATAAATCAATTATATCTGCGATGTACTTGTTATTAGTAACGTACTACAGATCTTTAGCGCATGCGTGAAATTTACATGTAAGCAGAAAGCTACCACAAGGAGGGCAAAGCGTCGTCTGAAACAAATATATATTGCACTAAATGCAAGTAGTAATAACGCAGATAGATCACCCACGTTTTGCGTGGTGGACTCGCGTGACCCCCAATATTTATTAATTCGTATTAATTAATTAATTGATTATCAAAGTTTACGGCATAGTGAACTAGCGAACCAACGACTTATCACTTATCGGCCCTATACATAACCATACCTATAGTGCACTTTGCACTAAAAATGAATGAAATGGGGGGGGGGGTGGGGGGGGGGACTATTACGCTTTTTAGGCTTCAGTTATTTATCATTTCACTCTTAGAATGGAATACAGATGATGTATCAGATTGGTTGGAAATGCAGGGGTTGAAGGCTTACAAGCAAAGTTTCAAAGGTAACTAGAGCACTGTGCAGCATAGTTTCTAACTAAGGCTTTATAAGCTTAAGACTTCAGCTTAAAAATGTGAATGAAACTTTCCTAACTTCAAAACTCAACATTTCTTTTAGACCAGAAAATAGATGGAATGTGTTTACAAGAGGGGCTAATGGAAACAGACCTAAACGCATGCGACGTTAGAACTGTCGGTGAAAAAAATTGTTGAAAAGGAAGATTGCCAAATTGGTTGGTAAGTCATCAGCCCAGCAACTTTGTTAAAATTATTCTCTTTGTCATGTGTTGTGTGGGCCACCTCACAGTCTTCACAGAATCTTCAGAAGAAAATTCTACAGACCATTTAGAAAGTTTATATAGTGTGTTCAGCAAACACTGTACACTATTTATACTGTGAGAAATAAGCTTAAGCTTAACTGTACACTGTAGCTTACTTTTTAAAAAAATTGCTTATAACATTTTGTTGATTACCCTCACAGAAATCAGTTGGTTAAAAGTGTACTTTTAGTATACTGCAAGTATACATTTTCTGTACAAATGTAAATGACGAGTATATTTGCAGCATACTGTAAATGTACTGCAGTCTCACATGGTTCCCCAAGGAGTATACTTCAAGTATACTACAAATCTATGAAAGTCAAAAGTACAATTAAAGTATATGTACTGGAACTATACTTTTGGGCTTACTTTTGAAAAAATGTACATTTCGTCAAATTTGACATTTTGGAAAGTACATTTAAAGTATACAAATGAAAAGACTGTTTATTAAAATGCTTGAGTGCGCTGTCCGCGGATTATTCCATTAAATCCATTCATTAAAATAAAGTACCATAATATGGTGCTTTATTATATGGCATGCAAAAATCATGCATGTTATATCTTGTATGCTTAATTGAAATATGTATTACATGTATTCTAATAAATTAAAACAACAACAAAGATCATAAAGTTTGAAAAAGGATGTACTACATCTACATGTATGCATGGTGTCCCCCTTTAAAATAAAATTTTATTTTATTAATTAAAAGTATACTTTTTGGGGTATTAATATTGTCCGTGCCTTTGTCAAATTTCTATCGCAGTATATTTTTACAAGTCTTGTTTATTTTGGCTAGTAAAAATACAAATGACAAGTAAAAATGTACAGCTATAGTACTCCACAATGAAATTTATTATCCAACATTTTCTTTTCCGAAATCCAGACATGAACTGTTTTGCATTGGACACAGATATGAGGACTACACAAACCTGTTTAACCGGTCTCCTGGAGTACAAATATTCAGCAATTATCTTGTGAAACTGCGTGGAATATCGCCTGATACTTAGCCGAGTGGGCTAAAATCAGGTGATATTCCGCAAGATTGAGCAGGATAATTGTTTTATTATTCAACAAATTAATAACAAACAACAACAAAAACTATTCCACTTCTATTTCAAGAACTGACTTGAATATTTTACCACGTGCCATTTGTTACATATATCACAGAATATATGTTGCGTATGGCCGACAGATATTGAGAGCGTCATACAGTGTTACAATTTGTTGAATAATAAAGGAATAATAAAGTGAGATATTTGTACTTGTTTCATGCTTTATTTGTACACCTACTGAGTGGAGTTGGATAATAATACTGTATCACAAATTTTACAGACCACCATACATGAGCTGTAGTTCTGAAAAATCATTAAAGTTTTCTAGATATTTTGATTCATTATTTACTTTACACGGTAAACATGCTATGTTTAGTTTGTTTACAAACATTATTGTAATAAAAGTACACAAAACAACAGAAATATTGCTTTCTTTGAAAGCCTGACAAGTTTATTTAGTCATAACATATGTGCTCTCAATAAGTTAACTGTATAATCTTAGGAAATACAACATAACAAATATACCTTTCCACTGTAATAGTGGTTAAAATGTAAAAATAAATAAATTTTTTTCTCAATAGAGATCATGTTCCAAATTAAATAGAACAATTTCTTTATCACCAGAAAAAATTATTTAACACTACAGAAAGGTAATGCTAAATTACGGTCAACTGAATACAATCTCTCTATTTTCTTTTACAGGCTCAAAAGTCATAAACACTACATGTACCTGTACATTTAATCACATTTGAATAGTAGTCACCACAGGGATCCACCCAGAGCCCATACACATTGACGTGTTAGTCAAAATTTGTTTGTGTTTCCATAATCATCGAAAACACAAACCCCCAGAGTGTAATCTTTTGAAAATGCAAACTTTTGAAATTGGCATCCATTTGGATGCAAAAACACAAACTTTTGAAAGTGAATGGTCTTGTGATTTTACTGGTTTGCATGGTTAAAGTTTTGCACCACATCATTTTTGTACATTTGTATGGTTTTCATGTGGATATACAGGTAAAACAATCTGAAAAAGTCATGTGGATATAGAACTACATGTACACTGTATTGTTCATTTTCAATGAAAATACAAACTTTCAAAAAGGTAAACTTTTGAAAACGCATCCATATGCATGGAGACTCGGATGATGTGAAGGTGTTAAATTTAAGTCTTATTGCAAAATTTTATGCTTTCGCTGATAAAACTTGGCTTCAATAATTTGCACTAATATCAGATTTTGGTCAGTGCAGTGAGGGATTCAATCCTTGTTCTGCAACCACACTAGGACTCAATACTGCATGATCCTTCGGAAATGCAGAGCTACATGTATACTTATGGTTCAAGTCTCCCTGTGGCTTTTGGTAGTTAGATCATTCAAAACTATGTCAATGACAAATTAATAACATAGCCTACATGTAGCTTGCTTACCATTGTAACATCGTTTTCTTTACAACTTAGTCTTTTTCAAAGCCATTTTGAAAATGGCAAACAAAAAATGTGTCCATACCACAGTCAACAGTTATGCACAAAGAAAACAGATTTTCAATTTGTAACACCCAAATAACCCTACCACCATTCTTACGGAATGGTATAATGTGACCTGACTGCTGCACTGGTATACCTGTCAGCCGATAATATTACATCTTCTGCTCGTTCAAATTCATGAATAAGAAAGAGCAAGAAACTTGGGGTTCTTGCACAAACAAGTTGAATTGCAAAAAAAACTGGGTTTTTGCAGGCCACAAAACATTTAAGAAAAGTCAGAACCCATCCATACCTTACATTACTGCTATCAACACCACCATGAAAGGAAACTGTGTAGCTATTCCTTCTTGTTACCTACTTTGTAATCTTGTGAGTGGATCATGGTTCCACGATAAACAAGTCGCTTAAAGGCATATACCCTCCCAAATTCCCCCAAAGCTGCCTGTACAGCTCTTTTTCTCTCACCACCCAAAGTAACCAAAGTCTGCACTCCAACAAAATAACTTTGATGTGTTATAGCTTCCCTTTTGTTTTCTAATATTTGTGGCCTCACACTTACAAGATGATTGTAATATTCAAGTTGGGAGGACCCAAACTGCAAAAGGGGAATAAGTTCTGGTATTTTCTGCTGGAAACAAATAGCAAAACTGATCTGAAATTCTACATTTTGAGTCCCATGGAAAAGCTTTCTTATGTCCCCATTGTAATCTTCATAGCAGAAACATGAAGATGCCCATAGTGGTCCAAGGTTTTCCACACAAGTAACAAGATGAAGCAAACAATGAACATTAAAAGTCTCATACCTTTTTCCATACAATGACTCAACCCTTAAACAGAAATGATTCAGCAAACTAGCACTTTTACTTAATTGATCAGGAGATATTGAATCCTGAAAAAGAATGAACACTGCATCTACAAGCAATAAAAAGTGCTGAAAATACTCATTAGGAAGTAAACCCCACAGGCAAGGCAAGCCATAAAATAAAAGGAAAGATCGCAGCTCAGATGCCTTGAGATGAGCCATATTAGCTAGTATATTTCTTGGTGTTCTAGTAATGCTGTAAGGCGGTTTAATGCAAAGGAACCTCCTGTCAAAGATTTTGATTTTGTCTGGCCCTAAAGACCATGGCTCAGAACTGTAGGATTTGTCAGACCAAAGTGTAAGTAACATTTTAACAAACACCTAATAGTACACTGTGCATGTAGTCAATTGCAGTTCCAAAAATGATATCAAATTTAGGAAAGTGCATTGACCATGACAAGCCCTTTACTCCCTTGGTGACCGTTGTGTTAGATTTCCCAAGTTTTTTTAGCCTCTCAGCTTCAATTGCAAAAGAGACTGTCTGTTCATGGGTCCTTTGCCTTGTCTGGCCATTAGTTTCCCTGTCATATTGATAAACATGACTATGTCCAGCTCCTGTGGAACTTGTCTTCAGGTAGTGCCAGGATGTAAACAGTAGGGGCAACCAAAGTACCCATTAAACTGCACAAGGTTGTGAAAGAGACACTTTGCAGGAGCATCGAAAGTGCCACTCAACAAAATGCACTTGACAGTTTTGGCTTCACCAGTTGACAACTTTACCAGAGTCCTATGAAACGAGAGTGAATTTTATAAAATACAAAATGTATCTACATACATGTATGTGTAATCAATACTTAAAGCAGCAATGAGGAAGACATGTTCACAAACGAACCGATTGGTGACCTGGAATGGACAACCCAATGCTTAGGTCAAAGTGAAAAAAGAGCTGAAAAGAAAGCTCAAGGACCGCTTAAATAGCACTGAAGAAGTCAGTCAATGGTAATCAATTTTCTTGTCACCTACTGTACATGTACACTCCCCTACACTACTACGACGAGTGTTTTAGTGTATTATATTTTTGCTTATTAGCAAGAGATATTTCGTAAAGCAATGGTTGTTCTGTTAAATGCCAGATTTTTCGGGTTTAATTTTTACAAAAGCCAGTAACTGACACAGTTTTCTCTCGTTCGTCGCATTTGTTGAATTTGATGCTTTCATAGATGTACATGTATGTTTAGCGAGGTTACAATTTACCAATATGCCATCCAAATAAAGCTTGTTTTTGCTTAGTTAATTTTATTTAAGTATTGGTCCATGCATAAAGGTCATCTATCGAGAGTTTACAGAGAAGTGTATGAAGAGTTGCTTGAGGTGCAGCCAAGAGACAGCCGATCAATTGAAAATCAGCTTGCTTGGGCCTGAAAATTGAAGCCACAGAAAACAAGCTGAAAGGAACCAAGCCACATCACTACAGTTTTGACATCCTCAAGTGTTTGTCGTTTCTACTCCAAATAACCACCATAGTGAATCACGTTAATTTTCGTGCCATTATTCAAAAAGAAATCGGCCTATTTGCGTGATTATAAGAAATAAGATGAAGGCAAAAAAGTTGAAAAAAAAAAAAACAGAGAAAAATATGTCGCGTAATAGGACTAGAACCTCCAAGATTATCGGGTACATGTCTCGATTACATGTTTGCCGACAAACCGACTGTACCACAAAGCGAACCGTACGTTTTCTGTCTTAACTTTCACTACAACTGCAAAGTACAGTACAGGCCAGAGATACTATACCTTATGTACGAACCAAAATCAACGCGTTAAACTCGTTAGCAAAACGCGTCAAACGCGTTAGCATTTTACTAACGCGAATCGAAAACGCATGGAAGCAAAGCTCATTAGGTATGCAAGAGCTAGCTCATTGTTTTTCAGTTGATGATATTCATTGTTTATTTTGAATGCCCTTTAGCAGCTTTAGAATTCTCTCTGACAATATTCATCGATCGAAATGACGACTGGTTTGAATGGGTGACCCGAAAACACTGACCCCGGCCCGTGGACTACAGTGTACCCCAGCGGACCTGGTCCACGGTCCATGGACTACCCCTATGGACCACCCCTACGGAACCCCCTAAAAAATAATAAAAATCAGCGGAATTACCATGAATTATCTTGAGAGAGAATGCAGGAAAAGCGACTTATTTTAAAAAAAACCTTGATAAAGTGTTTGCCATTGTTTGCACCAATTTCCATCATCCAATTCTCCTGGGTCTTCGAAGATTTATACATTACATAATAAATCTACAGGGCAGGCACCCTTGATAAACGTGTTTATTTTTCTCCGCCATTTTGTTCGGCCCATTCTCCCATGGGTTCATACTCGTCCCAGGCTGCAGAAAAATGAATTTCAAAATTGGCCTACCTTACCATTGTTTGCAACAATTCTCCAAACAATTTAGATTTATCAATCTACAGGATGGGTATACAAACAAACGAGGCATTCATTTTGAAAGTTTTGAAAAGTCTTTATTGCTTTAAATGAAACTGGTTAAAAATTATCAAGCCAAAACTTAAAACCCAACATATTATCTAGCATTACATAACCAAGGGGGCATTTTTGTAGGGTCAAGGTGCAATCGATGTTCAAATGCCTCCATGGTGAAAATTATCTTTTCAATACAAGATGTAAAAACCAGTACTTACAAAACATGCAGCAAGTTTGTTACTAGTATGAAAATCAAAACAGAAAGTGACTCATAATGACTGATCTGATTTTCTCCCAGCCCACAACACTGGGGCTGAAAATTGTACATGCAAAACGAAACTTCTACATTGAAATTTAATAAAGCAGCAGCCAATGAAAAAACCTTACATTGTATATATCATTTTGAATATAAAAGCTAGCGTAACGATCGAGTACTCCTTACGGTTAGACTCAACTTGTCAAGTTTAATTTTTATTTATATCTTTAAAAAAATTAATTTAGGGGGTCCGTAGGGGGTGGTCCATAGGGGTAGTCCCATGGACTGGTCCGTGGGTGGTCCGTGGACCAGGTCCGCTGGGGTAGTCCACAGACCTGGGTCAGTGTTTTCGGGTTACCCGGTTTGAATATTTGATCAGTCAGACGTCTTTTTGAGAAGGCATTCGAGTTGTTGATTTGATGCGTCAAGTTTGCATTCATTATTTAGCGGATAACTGGAAAGCGACAGAAGCGAACAGACCGAACAACATTCAACGGCGCTTGTTCTGAAAAAGTCTGTTGAGCGGCACTTCGAAACCAACGGTGAAAAACAATAACTACAATCAAATGACAATCACAATAAAACCTTCATTACAGCAGATTACAGACAACAGTTAGAGCAAACAAAAATTCTCAAAAGTCTCCTCCGAGTGAAAAATGAAAAGGAAGTGAGCTCCACATAATAATTTAGCGGTGTTAAACTTTGTAAACATTGCCGACTTGGGGTGCAACAATCTCTCAAATTACATATTATTCGCGGACTTTCCACAACGATGAAGTCAAATTAATCCTATTGAGTTTGGATGGGAATTGGAATGATTGTTTCATTGATCCATCGATCCTCTGTGCCATAATTTTCGCAAAATGTAAATTGTATAAGTTGAAATCGAATTCGGTGCGCAATGTTTTGAAGTGTCTACCCAGGACAGTAGTCAAACTTCCGACAAAATGTTCTATGTGCGCAATTACGAGATCACAATGGGTGGTTTCACCCATTGTGATCTCGTGTATATAGCCACATGTACGATCACGTACCACTATTCAAATCTCTTTTTAGTAGCTTAGTGCAATATATTAAATTTTCATCAGTTTCTCGATTACTCTTTTTGACATGGCTTCAGACAGCGGCAGCGACACGGACAGTCCTATAGCTAAGCCATCGTACTCAAGCGTGGTTCTAGGGAGAGTGAATTCTCCACTAGAAAACTTGTGGTGGAAGCAATTGCTCTTGCTACGAGAACTTCATTAGGAGAACAAAAGGTAATATCAATTCTCGAAGATACTATGTAAAATCCAGGATTTTTTATGTGTAGCTGAGAGTGAAAGTCCTCTCTACTAATAATAATATATATTGTACTGTATTTTATAAAACTGGCTGCGGTTTATCAGTCTGCTGCTGATCGATGTGATATGGAAACGGAAAATATGGGTGGCGTGAATATTCGAAAGGCTATGAGAGAGTGTGGATCGATTAAATTGACTGATAAAGGAACAGGTTGAGAATGAGACGATGGGCAATGATTTTTATTTTTATTTTTTTATTTTCATTATTATTATTATTATTAGAGTCCAGAGTCCAGAGTCCAGAGTCCAGGGTCCGTTCCTGGTTTTAGACTATGCTGGCTAATGTATTGCTTCGCTGATTTTCATTGTGCAACAAACAAAGGCTTCTTTTGTAAAGACACCAACAGCGAAAACTCAGGTCATTTTCATGCTGATTGTCTCGAAAATGAAGTTCAATCAAGCGAAAAAAAATACAGTCCATGTTTATCTATTAAATTTTTACCCTTCAATTGATGTAATTAAAAACACAAAATTTATTGTTCATCGAGTGGTCATCAATTTTCGATATCAATAGATTAATAATATTGTTATCATTATTGTATATCGAACAAATAGCCACAGCTTGTGTACAGCAACATGAATGAGTTTTTGACAAAACCACTTGAATGGAAACACCAAAGACAAATTGTTTTTGTCTTCAACAGAAAAATCTGATTGGCTGTGAAAATTCTCGCTGGCTGTAAGAACCAAGAACACACTAGCCTTACAAATTTTCTCTAGCTGTTTCTTTAAGCTAAGACATACCTTCCTCAAACATCTCTTTCAATGTATTTCCAAATGGCTCTAAAAATGTCCGAAATTCAGGTTTCATGGTTCCAAACCAAAGTCCAGCAAAAATTTTATTTTTCCTGCTAAACCTGTAAAAAGAACAAAGGCCACAATAAGAACCATACATGTACATGCATATTAACTATTAAATAATAAACTTACGTAGGTACATCTTTTCTCCGAAGCTGTCAAAGCTTGTTGTTCCTGCTGGCGGGTGTCAGTTTGGTTCTTACATGGAGGCAACAGTAATGTGGGGGTGAGGGTTGGGATCTGGTTCTTTTTGTTTGAAACATGACTCAAACAAGATTTATTTGTATGTACTTTTTTTATCAGGGGTAATTAAAAACACAAACATAACTGAATTGACTGAGCCATTATTGCCCTGCCAAAGTTGTGCAATATTTTCTGTGATAAGGTACACATACTGTAAGTCATTTCTTTTCAAACTTTTATCTACATGTATGACAATGAAGATGATGTTTCAAGTCCACTTATACAGTAGATTGCTTACAGGTTCTATTACCCCCATCAAAATTTACAGATACACTGTAGATACATGCATATAAGTTTCTTGACAGGTCATGGTTAAGAGTATCTTAAAATAACAAAAAATCCCACGACCTTTACCTGGCATCAGGTGGTAATTCATTGACTGTGAAGTAAATTGGCCACAGGGAGAACTTTGAAGATCGAAATATAGCAACCCCATCAGTGTTGACTTGCAGTGATATGTGTAACTCATCTTGCATACAATCTTCTGGAGTTCCATGAAAAAAGCCCCTGTCGTCAAAATGCTTCTTATACAATTTCCCATCAAATACATCCTCTATGTTTCCTTTCCTTTTCTTTCTTCTTTCTACACGGTACTGTAGAAGCTGGGGAATTTCTGAACCTTAAAAGATAAAGAAACAGGGTAAAAAATGCTGCAGATGCACAACCTCTTGTATACATTTTTTGCTCCGAGGGTTGTATGATTGCATGGTAACCGCTGTAGCATTTATTTGGTAAGTGTACATGTATGAGTTAACTCATTGCCGTTGATGCACGAAGACCATCGTTCGATTCGGAACGATAGGTAAAAAAATTCGCAAAAAATCATCTTTTACCCGATTTCCCACATGTTTTCAAGGTGGACTGGGAATACTCTAACCCATTCTCCCAGCAAGTTTGAACAGGTATACCCTAGTTGGTCTTATATGACGGCTTTTTCAGAAAAGCCTTCTGATGTAACACATGGCCGCAATTTGTGAAGCGTTCGCAATCCGTTACAGGCGTTGTTGAGGACGTTTTAGCAAGAGTTTTGGACGAGGAAAGTGATCCAGAAGGGATGCCAAGCAGTGAGGAAATTTAATTGCATCTGGAGCTCGAAAATTGAGCGACGAACCAAGATAAGTGTTACGAAATATTGCATCGATCGATCGAACGAACGCAAATGCAACTGAAATTATATTTGATTCGCTTTTACATTTGAAAACCTTGTTTGATGCTTTGAATACATGTTAGGATTCATATTTCAGTAAAGGGAGAGGACAAAACGTTCTTATGGAACGACAGAGATAAATTTCGAGTGGAGTGTTGACACAATGTTTCGGGTCAAATTCCTGCATAAATTAGAAATTTGATACCAAACTAAAAAATACTAATTTATTCTATACTTACCATTTTCAGCCAAATTTTCAGGATATG
>MU826865.1:0-49517 GCA_029204205.1 Desmophyllum pertusum
TGGGCTAGCGTTATTATATTCTATAGTTACGAAAACAACTCAATTAAGGGGGGAGAACCTAAACTACAAGGAACCACAAAAATGTTGCTAAGGAAATCTCTAAACCTCCATAACTTTGGTTCCTGGACTCCAGTGGGCATCAAAGTTTGTAGTGTTGTTTGATTCACGTTCCCTTTAAATATTTCGAACCATGCCCATATTTGGTGTGTCACGTGACCAAAATGAAAAATGTCTAAAAACTCGGAAGGATTTGATCGTTTTCAAATTATTATTTTAGAATTTGCCGAAGAACGTCAATATCGAAAACTTGTAGCATGCGTTTGATGAAATGTACAATATTTCGGAAGTTATAAAGCTTTAAGAGTTTTAAAGCTTTATAACTTATGAAATATTGTATATTTCATCAAACGCATGCTACAAGTTGTCGATATTGACGTTCTTCGGCAAATTCTAAAATAATAATTTGAAAACGATCAAATCCTTCTGAGTTTTTAGACATTTTTCATTTTGGTCACGTGACACACCAAATATGGGCATGGTTCGAAATATTTAAAGGGAACGTGAATCAAACAAACACTACAAACTTTGATGCCCACTGGAGTCCAGGAACCAAAGTTATGGAGGTTTAGAGATTTCCTTAGCAACATTTTTATGGTTCCTTGTAGTTTAGGTTCTCCCCCCTTAACTTAGAGGGATTAACTAAAACAATAGTGTTTACGAGTTTATGGCAAAACTAATTAACTTGGTTCTAGAATGTTCGAATCTTGTATCGAAACAAAAGAGAAGGGATTAAGTGTTGGAAAGGTTCCCACGAGAACTTTCCCAAGTTGTGTAACCATATTCAAATGTTGGTCAAGAACGTGTGCTTAAGTTGGCGTGCGCTCTGGCACGTGTGTGTAGCCTAGCGACGATCTGGTCTTTTGTTCCGACTTACTTTACGCGGTCTGTACAAAAGTACGGCTGTTCAACTTTGTCTGTAAATATATTATGCACTCAAAATATCAATTCAAACGGAAGGTAATAAAATCGAAATAGTAAAACGTTAGGATAAATAAGTTGGATAATATTCTAAGGACATATCGAATGATCGATGACTCAAAATGTTGTCCAACACTCGTACCCAGTCGCTATTTATATGTTTTTGGGATGAGAGAAGATTGGATACGAGAGTGGATTGAGGCGCGCGGGGGTTATGGGAAGGGACGATTTCCCTCGTCCATTCCCATGATTCCCCGTTCGCCTCAATCCACTCTCGTATCCAATCTTCTCTCATCCCAAAAACATATAAATAGCGACTGGGTACGAGTCTGCATTCATTTTAGGGCTGATTAATACTCGTAGTTTTGTAAATGAAATCCTTTTTATTGTGTAACACACGCTATACTATAGAAATATCTGTCATTTTGCTTCGAAATTTAACTGCGATTACGTTGAAATATCAAAGTCCTCTACCGATTACATATTTTTCCATTCAGGCACTGATAGAGTTAAAAGCGAAAAGCTTTTTTGTGGTCTTAAACAAGAAGTTCCGATCCGGTATAAAAGTGGCCTGGCCTGGCCATTCTCATTGTCAATCAACCACCAAAGCGTAAACAGCTGGCAAAGAACCTGCGCTTTTTCTACGACTGTTACTGATATAATTTATTGTATTTTTTTCTAAGAATGTTCTTTTAAAATACAGCAAGTTGATATCTTATTTTTGTTAATGATATGTTTTGCTTTCGTGAGATTTTGAAGCATGTTAGGACGCTTGACCCCACAACGTGCCACGGCTGCAAGAGTACGAGTCAGTAAAATTCAAATTAGCATTTCGCACCCGTGCCATATCCCTCTTTATAGCGGAACTTCTTGTTTAAATGACTAACTGAACTGACGGAAAGTACTCTATCGAATCCTTAAAGTGCCTATGAAATGAAATTTTTTTCTTTCCGTATGGAAAGTTTATCAAATTAATACAACGGAAATGGAAAAATTATTTTTCAAAACGTCGAAAAAGACGTTAGTTCAGAGCCTCGAAGATGCGATATTTGGCCCAAAAAGTGTTCCATTTCTTTTAGGGACTAGGGCGAGTTTGTCCACCTTGTGACGTATAAACGTTTGCACTATCCTCAACAACCACAAATAATCGAATTACGCTTTCTGTTATCAAAGCCAAAATTCAACCGAAATCCTTTCGCTTAGCACTCTACTGGATCAGAAACTTAATATAGTTAGCTTCATGGACAGTGTTTACCAAGTCACACAATTAGCATTAAACTGTTGCCGAAGGCTCTTCCTAGAAACATCGCATTTCTTGGCAGTTCCAATCATATATCAGCTTCTATACAGCTATTAATTTGTACAAGAGTCTTCTTTTTTACAATCAAAAACCGTGCCTTTTGATCGTTTTTAAAAGTGGCAGAAGATCGAAGCTTTAGAAGCGAAACTTTGATCATTTGTGTGTCACGCAATGACTACCTTAAAATTTTGCGAAAATATCGTCTTTATTTTCGCGTTTTATGCTACATCGCGAAAACCACGAAAATTAATACTCGCGAAAATAAGGGAGAATAAGGTAGCCTGCGCGCGTGAAGCAAGGAAATAGGAGACCTCTGCACGCATGCTACGCAATGACATGATGCACATTTGCCCGTTACAAAAGGGGCTCAGTTACCAAGTACTACTTTCCTCGCCTCGCACATCTTTTCGCGACTGTCCTCCACTATCCGAACGCCTGGACTGAACAGGCTATATATGTTGCGGATTTGCGAATATTTGGTTATTGTTGGAAAAAACTTTTCTAAAATCTAGAATGCTAAAAAATATATAAAGTTAATTATTGCGACCCCCGACAAATGTGTGCAACAGGAATCATGGAAGCTCAAGAAGTAATGTTGGAGTTTTCGCAAAAAAAAAACCCGCGATTTTAAATTTGAAGCCTGTTGTACCGTTGTTCTGTTATGGCTCTAGCCGGTACCGCCTAAACGGCTTGTAGGATATAAGGGGGCACCTGATTAACGTTTGCGGACATGATAATTATTTTGTGGATTTTGTCAGTTTGAAACGGAAGGAAGGAAGGTAGAATTATACAGGATCTTTGACTGAAGGTTCAACGTAGCAGGCGCCAAGCAAATCCTTTGTGTACGATTCATTAATTAAGTCTCTTACCTTCACGGATTATATATGCTTTTGTTTCTAATAAGAAAATAATTCATTTACGCTAAGTCTGGTAATTTTGCTAATTTATGATAGGGGAACGGCTTACGAAAAATTTAAATCAGGGTTGTATCTTAATGTCCAGCACAAAGCTCGTATTTAACGAGCCCTTGTACCTACTCGGGCGACGGGTATCAAATCAGACTAGAATATATAATCTGATACTCGCGGTCCGATTTTGTACCACGTGGCGTGTTTCGTCCAACGAGATTGCGCGGAAATTAATCAGTGGGTTATGACTCACATGTGGTAGCGCGTATGTTTCAGTCAGCCTTCTCGGATAAAGACACCACACCGCGGGACTCGTCTGCCTTACTTATAAGTATAACAGGGCTCGTGGCGACGTTACACCCCACTGAGAGGGACACGGGAGTGACCCATAAGTGCTTATCCACATAATCCCTTGGTGCACTAATCGATTAACAACTTCTCATGTCAATAAACTGAAAAGTTCATCATTTTAAAGTACCGTCTAGTAACAAGTTCCCTTATAAACACGAACGCGCCCTTAATATCAGTGAGTGCGCCTATGCCAGCTACTAGCGCGTTTCAACATTCAAGTACGCTTATGTTATGAACAAGGAAAACGCATCAATGTGGTGAGGTCCCGTCCACACTAATGCGTTTACGTTTGAAAACGCATACTTTTGGATGCGTTTTCGCCTATCTTCGACACTACAACGCTTTCATCGAAAACGCATACATTTGAAAACACTGTCCAGAGTGGAGACATTTGAAAACGAAGCGTTTCTAAAACGGATGAGCCAAACGAAAACGCGAGGAGACGGCTGACACTTCAGACTACGGAATGGAGGACGGAGCGCGACTATTGCGTTATAATAGAAGCAACACGCAGTATGCAATTTAGATTCATAATCATTTCAGTAGAGATAAGAACCTTGAACGAATTACCGAACGTAGTAGTGCGTCACTGTTGCCTACATCATGGTGTTTAATATAAACTTTGCAAGTGCGAATTACTGAAAAAATAAAATATTTGTTACACAATTGATAAGCACGAAGTCATCGTTTACATGAGGATGGACTTAGCTACATTTACGCAAAGCAATTCCTTCCAAAATGGTAGATGAGAAACGTTACAATAACGTATAACTGAATCGTTTAGGGTACCGACTAGTAGGCCCTTATAGATTGTGCTCGGCAAATGTTTAGCAACTTTTGGAGTTTTGAGCAACTTTTTGTGCTGCGAGCAACCTTGAGCGAGCAACCTTGTGCCTCCCAGAGAAACTAATGAGCAACAAATGAGCTTATCAGAGATATCAAACACACAGTTTTCGTTAATTTTGGTTTGCCTTGGGCAAAATTACTCCGAAAGATTCCCATAGAGCGCCCGAGGTCTTCCAAAGAGTGAAGTTCACCCGAAGATTTCCGACGATTTTCGAAGATGACCAAAACTCTCCTGAAGATTTCCGAATTAGATGACTTTTGAGCGTAATCGGAATGTCAGCAAATATTTCGACATGTTGTTTAAAGGTGTTATCCAGGTTCTTGTTTAATTACTGATAGATCATTTTAGCGAGCAACTATTCAAACTTTGGTAGCAACTATTTAAAATTTTGGCAACTTTTG
The DNA here is from genome assembly GCA_029204205.1 of Desmophyllum pertusum. Lineage (NCBI taxonomy): Eukaryota > Metazoa > Cnidaria > Anthozoa > Scleractinia > Caryophylliidae > Desmophyllum > Desmophyllum pertusum. Next base: position 4,786 of record MU826865.1, read on the forward strand.
AGCAACTTTTGACTATTTCATTGAGCAACTTTTCACAATTTACTAGCATAATTTATAAGGGCTTACCGGCTAGAGCCATAGCAGTAAAATAGGATTCAGATTTAAAATCGCGTAATACAGGACACCTACGGGCCAAAGAAAACTGGCCGTATTCTCGGTTTTCACTGTCACGCCATAAATAAAAATTAAAAAAAAAATCGAAACCGTTTAATGAATGAAGTCAAGGAATTGGCATGTCATAGATAATGAATAAATAAGGAATCAGTCCAAGTCTCAGGACTGTGCGGTATTCCGTACTCGAGTTATTTGTCAAAATGTTCCACACACATTTATAGAGCTCAGTATGGAAACGCCATGTTGGAGTCCCTCTGAGGGGCTCCAAGATGGCCGCCGGAAATAGGAAAGCGCGCATTTGTTTGACAGACCAACGCAAAAAATACGACTGTTTTGCAGTCTATGTTCGGAAGGGAATGTACATGTACATCTTTATAGATTACTTGAATTGACTTCAGTCAGGAGTCCATTGGTAATGGGCTCCTGCTTCAGTACAGGCATAAATAATCAACAATCCAGACAATCGCTTGTGTGTTCCGAAGGAAAATATACACAGCATAAGCTTAAGCTCACATGTAAGTTATAAACAATCAGTTTATCGATCGATGACCCGATCGACTCATCAACAGTTGTCAGGCCCACATTTTACTCATTGAATGTGTTAGCAGGCCAGGGCCGTAGCTAGAATTTTTTGAATGGGGGGGCAATGAAGCGAGTGCCGAAGGCGCGAGCCGCTAGGGGGGTCTGGGGGCATGCCCCCTCAGAAAATTTTGAAATCTAGAGGCTCGGAAATGCTATTTTGAGCATTTTCCATGAGATATTTTGTCAAAAAAATCAATATCGATTCAGTGTAAAATGACAGGTATTTTTAGTGCTTACAGCAATATTTCCGAGGTTTTGTTACCTTGATACATACCGTATATCGGCCTTAGTACACTAAACATTTTATTAGTCTATTTCGTGTGTAAAAGATGTCTCCAGTTGGATTTACGCTCCAAAATATATTTCTCAATCAATCGTAAATGTTCAAATTAGTATGATACCGGGCAGTCAAAATATAACTACTTACTTAGTTACCTAAGAAGTAAGAAGTTCTCGCCTCTTCGTTCCCCATCATCTTGATTAATATGCCGAGCAAAATCTGGGGAGATGGAGTACCAAGCCTTTGAAATGTTCAATCTTGTTTTTGAAAGACCCTCGGCATATATTTTTATCAAGAAGGCGGCTGTTTGAACGCGAAAAAAACATACGCAGTTTTCGTTTTTCAGAAAGCATTACCCATTCTTGGGGGGGGCAACTGCCCCCCCTGCCCCCCCGCTAGCTACGGCCCTGCAGGCACACCTAGAGATTAGTATGCCTTCTACTTCGTAGAACGCAATAGTACAGTGAATTGTACGTGATATCGGGATACAAATCGACAACATTGTAAGATTATAAAAATTTACGTGGATTTCATTGATAGAGTACGAGAAAGTAATGTTCACAAAAAATGAGAACCGAAACAACAAATAGTCGTGACCAGTCATGAGACTCGAGTTCGTTAAACTGAATGTACTGTAGAAGAAATGTTTTGATCAACCCCCTACTCACCAACTGCGCCAGCAACGAACACGGTGATGAGAAGAACAAGCTTCATGTTGGAACCCTCAGAGTGCAGTCTCATTTCTTTACTAGGATGAAATAATGCGAGAAGGAATAAGCGGCTGCTATGTGGTTTCATTCCAGTGCGGGATGGTTAAAATGCACGCACTCCGTGGTCATACTGCCAGTTAAGGGGGGAGAACCTAAACTACAAGGAACCACAAAAATGTTGCTAAGGAAATCTCCAAACCTCTATAACTTTGGTTCCTTGACTCCAGTGGGTATCAATGTTTGTAGCGTTTGTTCGATTGACGTTCCCTTTAAATATTTCTAACCATGCCCATATTTGGTGTGTCACGTGACCAAAATGAAAAATGTCTAAAAACTCGGAAGGATTTGATCGTTTTCAAATTATTATTTTAGAATTTGCCAAAGAAACGTCAATATCGACAACTTGTAGCATGCGTTTGATGAAATGTACAATATTTCGGAAGTTATAAAGCTTTAAAAGTTTTAAAGCTTTATAAGCCCAAATATGGGCATGATTCGAAATATTAAAAAAAATTATAAAAAACATATATCCAACATTGAGTCGAACGATTTATCTTCCATTATAGCTTTCAACAAATTTGTTTCCGACCTTTATTTTCTCTATTGTTAGTGACAATAATTTAAATTTTAATAAATACAAGACTGGACACCAACGTAACCATGCACTATCTTTCGAAACAAATGCTCTTTGAATTTGTCGTTTCAGATACAATTTACATGAGCAGATATTTAACGACACGTTTCACTCACCGTATCATGTAACAGTTTTGAGTATATATTCTGAAATTCATACATTTGTCTTTTTCAGGTTTGAACTCGTATTAAATCTCCTGAAACGCCGTTTGTTAAAATTGACTATATCTGACAGATTTAGGAAATCCTGATAGTATATCACTGATCAAGATTAATTTAAAAATGTTTATGGCTAAGTGTAGATGCTGGGCAGTATTCTTGCTTTATGGCTATAAGACTTAACTCAGAACAAATAATTTATCTTTATAGCCCTTGAAGGTTTGAATTTCGTTTTTTCAATCTTCCTTAAATTATTGAAGGGATCTTTCACTCACCAGCGTTGGTTTGCCGTATCGCTAAAACTGATGAATTTGAATTGAAATGTCGAGTTACGTATATTTGTATGACGACTTTCTATTTGTACTATATATGAGCAGATTTATCTGAAGGTCAATAATTTCGCTGAAACGTGCTTTGAATTGCAATTAAATCGCGCGGGCTTTTAACGCATTCATTTACAAACGACGACATAAAATCACGTCCAATCTAAATTCAGAAATAGGAGAGATTTTACAAGATACGGAAACTACAATTAAGCTGCTTGTTCCTTTAAACTAAGTTCATTAATATAAGGCACGCACTTCAAGCTTGAAGCGAACACATTCAATATCCTACTCTCCAAAAGAGCGATTGTATACAACCAGAAGCTTATCACCTAAGCTTCTGACGATACAGCATAAGTAAATATCTTGAATGTGACAAAAAGCTTGCAAAGAAACGTTAAATCAGTTGTCGGAATAAAATGATTAAAATCTTTTCAATGGTCATCTAGAAAAATTGTTTTATGCCAAAAATGATCAGGTTGTAACACCGGCCGCCGGCTAGAAATTACTGTAAAACTCAACTCGAATTGAAGCAGAGAGATCTGATTATTGAAATGATCATGAAGGCCTTTTATAATACGTATTTAATTGAATTCGCTCAGTGCGAGGCTTGTTGCCTTCTGATCCAACCTTTTTGTGGTTTAAAATGTTGTTGGCAGCCAAAACCAAAGACGCGACAAGGCTAACACAGCCGAGTAAAGCTGGTCATAAAAAGAAGCCGCGTGTTATCCAGGATTCAGAATTATCTCATACAATGTTAGTTACGCAAGTGAGTGCAGCATATTGCAAATAACACGTAGCCAGTTTTCTCGTTCCGAAATAGTACAGAAAGGCACTGAAGTAGATACGCCAGTTGAATGTGGGAGAAGAAAGTCTTCCGCCACTCAACTTTATTATGTTTGTGTAAGTTTGTTGGCTGATGTCGGTCGGGGTAACAAGTGACGTTTTCGGCAAATCTTCGTTGAAGCACCTCGTAAAATTTCGGATCTGTATTATCCAATCAAAAAATAGTGTGAACACTCGAGAGTTCTCCGAAATTTGCCACGCCATCATGACGCAAGTGGGAAACGTCATGTTGCTTAGCAACGTCGGGATGAAAACCTGGCGTTTTCCAGCTTCTTTCTCACTTTCTGGCGCGGGATGAAGAAAGACCCTGGAAACGAGGGACCAAGGGAAGGGGTAAGAAAAGATTGCCTGAAGAGGTTTCCGACTATAGTGAATTCAAGATTAACCCCATAAAATGGTAATCTTTGAGGGAGCCAGTCAGTTAATTGGTATCAATAAAAACTATTGGCTACACATAAATTAACCTCTAGCATATATTAACCACAGCAAAAGCTTTGTGTTTTAAAACGAGCTGAAATATAATTAATTCGCCCAAAAAAAAAAACACGAAAAAAACACCGATGTCTTTTATGCGAAAAGACCTTCATAATATTTCCATGATAGATATATCGGCAGATTGTAAGTATCGATAGAGTTTTCAGGAATATAAAACTTCTCAAATTCAGGCCGGTGATTTGTCAAATATGGCGAAATCTGACCATTTTGCCTTCTCGCTTGTTTACCATTAAAATTCATCATTTTTTCTGCTATGTTTTTTTTTCTAAATCCTGTTTTGAGTTTATAATACAGTTATTGTTTGGAAATATTAGCTCTTTTAAGCCTTTAAAAGCTTTTTTCAGGCAATGAATAATTTAAGAGAATATAAAAATTGTAATCTACATTGTAGGTCTAAACTGTTAGGTTGAGCTGCAAATTACCAACAGACCATCTGCTAATCACTCCGCGATCCGGCCTCTACATAATTAAGTTAAATTGTGCTTAGGTGTAGATACACCGGGTAAATTTTCTTTCGTGTTTTAATTAATAGCGAGTATCATGAATTGAGGCACCATTAACACCTAGCTAATATATTTGCTTTCAGAGAGAATAGCTTATTTTGTGAACTCGCCATGGGGTTACCAAAACAGAAAACAAAATATTATATATATGCAAACAGCTAGCTCAAACAGCTCTCTTGTAATATGACGGCTCGGTTACAAAGAAAGACAAACTGCACTCACACCTTCTTGAAACGTTATGGACACTTCTTTCCTCCTCTCCTAATAAGGGGAGGGGTGGGGGTTGGGGAGTGGGAGGGGGGGGGGGAGGGGGGGGGGGGGGAGAGAAGGGGAAGACTCTACCCAGTGGAAAATCTAAAATATCCGAGAAGCCTTGGAGATGAAGCTGCCTACTTTTCTTTTTGTTACCATTTCTAAGTCTGGGAAGAGACCAATTGGTTGAAAAATGACGTTTGCCTTTGCCTTACTGGTGAAAACAGGTTGTACGAGTTTTTGGAATCAGTTATAGTGCTCAGTAAACGCGTAATAAAAGCTGATGAAAAGGAAGCCCTAAAAAAAGTGCAAACACATATAAACGCAATGGGTACTTGCAGTTATTGTGCTACAAATCTGAAAAGTTTCACGTCGATCCTGTTATGCATGCGCAGCGATACATGGTCAGTAAAAACATGCAACACATAACAGTTCATAGTTACATTGGCTAATACATGTACGCGCTGGTGTGTGATTCCTTCCAACTCAGCTAAACTAAACTAAACAAACTTCTTCTTGTTTATGTCACTTGTTCAATATTTTTATCTACTCAATCCACTCAAGTGGGCTTATTAGCAATGGAATCTAGAGCGGTGTTCGAAGCCACTGACCTCACAGTTGGTACATTCGTTTGATCTCAATGTCAATGCTAACGTTGGCACATATACGTTTCAATTCAGTTTAACTGAAACGTTTTAAGAATTGCAGATAAATCAATTGGCCTTTTGAACCAAACATCCGCAGTAGTTAGTAGAAGGTCGCAGTGATCTCGAGTTCTCCGGTAAATTCCGGTTACCGGACATTTCAACTTTAGCATACAAAGCTGAAATAGGAACATAGTTCCTTACGACAAATGTTAACGACAAATTCGTACTTACCGATATGCGAATTTTGAAATATGTTGCTACAGTCTTCGATGTCTTCTCTGGTGAATTGTATCGCTGCTTGAGCGGAATCAACCAGGAACTTTTAAACTTAACAACCGAGTAGTTATTATCAAATCTGACCACCGCCCAGAAATTCCGATATTGAATTGACAACTGAGGTGTGAGCAGAACAACAACAGGAATTACTCGTGTTCATTTTCCGTGTTATTTCTGCTTTCATTGGCTACAAACTGGTTGTTAATTGTCAATTATTATTGAGCTTGATTTCGAGAATTACAAGGCCCCGAACTTACTCAACCTCGTCCGGCAATAATTACGACACAATATGCAATTTAGAGCGCAATAGACTACGAGTAGTCCCTAATTTTTCTCAGATCGAGTGGGCGGGCGCGCGCAAAGCGCGTGGAAATATCCTCGCGCGAGAAGACGCGACGCGAAGAGGCGCGAAAAACGAGGGACTACCGACATAGGGCCAGCGTTTGAATATGCGTTGCTCTCACAACGCAAAATTCTGATTGGTTCTTTCTTGGAGATCTGTCAAAATAAAATATCCGAGAAGCCTTGGAGATGAAGCTGCCTACTTTTCTTTTTGTTACCATTTCTAAGTCTGGGAAGAGACCAATTGGTTGAAAAATGACGTTTGCCTTTGCCTTACTGGTTAAAACAGGTTGTACGAGTTTTTGGAATCAGTTATAGTGCTCAGTAAACGCGTAATAAAAGCTGATGAAAAGGAGCCCTAAAAAAAGTGCAAACACATATATATAAACGCAAGAGAATGATAAATTTCCGTCACTGTTATCGGAGTCAAAAGCTTTGAGCAGTCAGGAGATACGAAACGATAGAGGAGCTTACATACATGTAAGTAATTGAAACATGACATCAGAAGAAAATTCTCTATAAATCATTTCCGTTACTCATACATTAAAATAATGGCTTGTTACTGACTACACCGCCATGATGTACGCGTTTTCCAATCTATCCGGGAATCAAAACGAAAACTTCATTTCTCAACATCTAACTTCTCCTTATATGATTGATACATCGTCAAGTAGAAAGGTGGCGAGAATATAGAAAATCATCAACTATATATATACAAACAGTACGTATATTCTACTATTACGTCATTTCACCATATAAGGTCAAGAGAACACGCAAAATATATAGATGGAGACGGTACTGACCAGTTGAACAGAGCGAATACGGAAAATAGCATAATAGTCGGAAGATTTCGCAGTAGAATAATAAATCCCTTATTCGATGGTTTAACATATAATACGAGCGGACATTCTGCCCATTGCTCGTATTTTTCCTCGGAAAAATACTACCCAACTCGCAACATATCCGCGCGTATTATATGTTAAATTAACCATCGAATAAGGTGTATTTATGGATATATCTATTAGCGTACGTCTATTCACCTCAATGACTAACTACCAAGTTGAAGTTTTTCCGCAAAAGTGCATATTTAGTTTTAGTTTAGTTTAGTTTAACGAGTTCGCCATGATAATTTACAAATAAGTTTACAGTTAAATAAAAGTCCAAAATTAAAAAATTAAAAAATAGTGGCGGGAGAGAGGAACAGAACTTTCGTTCCACTTGACACCTTACTCCCTTTATGAAAATACGTATGTTTGGTTATTGACCTTCTTTGGTGTTACGAAAATAACAAAGTCCTTAGTCATAGCACTGACGTTTTACCATAACAGGAAAAATTGACAGATGAAATTGTTTTTGAACATTAAGGCATGAAAGTTAAAAATCGACTATTATATATACATCTGATACATCCCACCGAAGGAAAACCTGATGATAACGAATTGCTTCGAGGACTAATTCAGTTTCATTTACGATAATATACATTTTGCATGTTTAAATAAAATAACAGCGTATCAGTCACATCGCAAGGTATATTCTCTCTTGGCCATAGACGGAAAAATTCAAATTCTATACCATTAGCACGTTACATGCCAAAACTCATTTTAAAGTTCGATCATACTCCATACACAATATATTGATCGAAATCAAATCCTTTAGTAACATGCCGACAGCGTGGGTACTTGCAGTTATTGTGCTACAAATCTGAAAAGTTTCACGTCGATCCTGTTATGCATGCGCAGCGATACATGGTCAGTGAAAACATGCAACACATAACAGTTCATAGTTACATTGGCTAATACATGTACGCGCTGGTGTGTGATTCCTTCCAACTCAGCTAAACTAAACTAAACAAACTTCTTCTTGTTTATGTCACTTGTTCAATATTTTTATCTACTCAATCCACTCAAGTGGGCTTATTAGCAATGGAATCTAGAGCGGTGTTCGAAGCCACTGACCTCACAGTTGGTATATTCGTTTGATCTCAATGTCAATGCTAACGTTGGCACATATACGTTTCAATTCATTTTAACTGAAACGTTTTAAGAATTGCAGATAAATCAATTGGCCTTTGAACCAAACATCCGCAGTAGTTAGTAGAAGGACGCAGTGATCTCGAGTTCTCCGGTAAATTCCGGTTACCGGACATTTCAACTTTAGCATACAAAGCTGAAATAGGAACATAGTTCCTTACGACAAATGTTAACGACAAATTCGTACTTACCGATATGCGAATTTTGAAATATGTTGCTGCAGTCTTCGATGTCTTCTCTGGTGAATTGTATCGCTGCTTGAGCGGAATCAACCAGGAACTTTTAAACTTAACAACCGAGTAGTTATTATCAAATCTGACCACCGCCCAGAAATTCCGATATTGAATTGACAACTGAGGTGTGAGCAGAACAACAACAGGAATTACTTGTGTTCATTTTATTTCCGTGTTATTTCTGCTTTCATTGGCTACAAACTGGTTGTTAATTGTCATTATTATTGAGCTTGATTTCGAGAATTACAAGGCCCCGAACTTACTCAACCTCGTCCGGCAATAATTACGACATGCACAATATGCAATTTAGAGCGCAATAGACTACGAGTAGTCCCTAATTTTTCTCAGATCGAGTGGGCGGGCGCGCGCAAAGCGCGTGGAAATATCCTCGCGCGAGAAGACGCGACGCGAAGAGGCGCGAAAAATGAGGGACTACCGACATAGGGCCAGCGTTTGAATTATGCGTTGCTCTCACAACGCAAAATTCTGATTGGTTCTTTCTTGGAGATCTGTCAAAATAAAATATCCGAGAAGCCTTGAGATGAAGCTGCTACTTTTCTTTTGTTACCATTTCTAAGTCTGGGAAGAGACCAATTGGTTGAAAAATGACGTTTGCCTTTGCCTTACTGGTTAAAACAGGTTGTACGAGTTTTTGGAATCAGATATAGTGCTCAGTAAACGTGTAATAAAAGCTGATGAAAAGGAGCCCTAAAAAAAGTGCAAACACATATAAACGCAAGAGAATGATAAATTTCCGTCACTGTTATCGGAGTCAAAAGCTTTGAGCAGTCAGGAGATACGAAACGATAGAGGAGCTTACATACATGTAAGTAATTGAAACATGACATCAGAAGAAAATTCTCTATAAATCATTTCCGTTACTCATACATTAAAATAATGGCTTGTTACTGACTACACCGCCATGATGTACGCGTTTTCCAATCTATCCGGGAATCAAAACGAAAACTTCATTTCTCAACATCTAACTTCTCCTTATATGATTGATACATCGTCAAGTAGAAAGGTGGCGAGAATATAGAAAATCATCAACTATATATATACAAACAGTACGTATATTCTACTATTACGTCATTTCACCATATAAGGTCAAGAGAACACGCAAAATATATAGATGGAGACGGTATTGACCAGTTGAACAGAGCGAATACGGAAAATAGCATAATAGTCGGAAGATTTCGCAGTAGAATAATAAATCCCTTATTCGATGGTTTAACATATAATACGAGCGGACATTCTGCCCATTGCTCGTATTTTTCCTCGGAAAAATACTACCCAACTCGCAACATATCCGCGCGTATTATATGTTAAATTAACCATCGAATAAGGTGTATTTATGGATATATCTATTAGCGTACGTCTATTCACCTCAATGACTAACTACCAAGTTGAAGTTTTTCCGCAAAAGTGCATATTTAGTTTTAGTTTAGTTTAGTTTAACGAGTTCGCCATGATAATTTACAAATAAGTTTACAGTTAAATAAAAGTCCAAAATTAAAAAATTAAAAAATAGTGGCGGGAGAGAGGAACAGAACTTTCGTTCCACTTGACACCTTACTCCCTTTATGAAAATACGTATGTTTGGTTATTGACCTTCTTTGGTGTTACGAAAATAACAAAGTCCTTAGTCATAGCACTGACGTTTTACCATAACAGGAAAAATTGACAGATGAAATTGTTTTTGAACATTAAGGCATGAAAGTTAAAAATCGACTATTATATATACATCTGATACATCCCACCGAAGGAAAACCTGATGATAACGAATTGCTTCGAGGACTAATTCAGTTTCATTTACGATAATGTACATTTTGCATGTTTAAATAAAATAACAGCGTATCAGTCACATCGCAAGGTATATTCTCTCTTGGCCATAGACGGAAAAATTCAAATTCTATACCATTAGCACGTTACATGCCAAAAATTATTTTAAAGTTCGATCATACTCCATACACAATATATTGATCGAAATCAAATCCTTTAGTAACATGCCGACAGCGTGGGTACTTGCAGTTATTGTGCTACAAATCTGAAAAGTTTCACGTCGATCCTGTTATGCATGCGCAGCGATACATGGTCAGTGAAAACATGCAACACATAACAGTTCATAGTTACATTGGCTAATACATGTACGCGCTGGTGTGTGATTCCTTCCAACTCAGCTAAACTAAACTAAACAAACTTCTTCTTGTTTATGTCACTTGTTCAATATTTTTATCTACTCAATCCACTCAAGTGGGCTTAATTAGCAATGGAATCTAGAGCGGTGTTCGAAGCCACTGACCTCACAGTTGGTACACTTCGTTTGATCTCAATGTCAATGCTAACGTTGGCACATATACGTTTCAATTCAGTTTAACTGAAAACGTTTTAAGAATTGCAGATAAATCAATTGGCCTTTTGAACCAAACATCCGCAGTAGTTAGTAGAAGGACGCAGTGATCTCGAGTTTCTCCGGTAAATTCCGGTTACCGGACATTTCAACTTTAGCATACAAAGCTGAAATAGGAACATAGTTCCTTACGACAAATGTTAACGACAAATTCGTACTTACCGATATGCGAATTTTGAAATATGTTTGCTGCAGTCTTCGATGTCTTCTCTGGTGAATTGTATCGCTGCTTGAGCGGAATCAACCAGGAACTTTTAAACTTAACAACCGAGTAGTTATTATCAAATCTGACCACCGCCCAGAAATTCCGATACTGAATTGACAACTGAGGTGTGAGCAGAACAACAACAGGAATTACTCGTGTTCATTTTCCGTGTTATTTCTGCTTTCATTGGCTACGAACTGGTTGTTAATTGTCAATTATTATTGAGCTTGATTTCGAGAATTACAAGGCCCCGAACTACTCAACCTCGTCCGGCAATAATTACGACACAATATGCAATTTTAGAGCGCAATAGACTACGAGTAGTCCCTAAGTTTCCTTTTCGCGCCTCTTCGCGTCGCGTCTTCTCGCGCGAGGATATTTTCCACGCGCTTTGCGCGCGCCGCCCTCCACTCGACTGAGAAAAAAATTAGGGACTACTCCGTAGTCTAGAGCGCAAAAATATTATTGACAAGCAAACCGGCCTGTGCAAAGGTTCGTAGACAACGGGACAGGACTAATAACTAAATTGATTGCATCGCCGGAGCCGGATGATGCTATAAGCATTTCTTGACAAATTGAAAGATTCCTAAGTATTCATAAGCTTGCAAATTATATATATGGTTACGGCAAGCACTTCAACTTTGTTGATTCTACAAAAACTATACTGAATTATTTCATTTTTACTATAAGCCGAAGTTCATATTAAACTCTTCCAAGAGTCTAGTTTTTTTGTGACAAGAAATGCTCAACAAAATTCCCGCCAAGATGTCTTGCAGGTCAAAATTCTCCAATTTCAACTTTTGTAGTAATGTAGGCACGCATAGCGTGTATATTGTCGGCGGCTCGGAAAATTCTCTTTACTAGTCGCGCTACATTGCTTTTATTGTTAGTGCTGAGAATTTTATAATACATCAAGATAATGTGATCTGTTGCCATGATCAACGGTCTGCTTGGACATGGAATGCGCCACATGGGCTCCTGAATGCGCCAATCATCTTTTTTGAGTGACCAACATCTAATTTCTCCCTAGAATATCAATGCATTTTCAAGCAGACAGGTGATGAGAATAAAGAAAAATCATCAACCAGTGGATATTGTGTTGGTGTATCACCAAATTCTATGGTTATCAGAGTAAGGAGACTTAATATTTTTGATCTTAGAAATGAAACATCAACTTTGCAGTTGCAGCATGCAGTTTGTTTGAATTTTACTAGGCAACTTCGATTCACCAATATTCACCAGCATGAGGCGAATAATTGTTTTATAATATTATACAAAATCACAGGGAAACCGTTGAATTTCTCCGAGGACATAGAAGAAGACGAAAATGTTCCGCCATTTATTTGCCTGAGACAAAACAAATTGAACTTCGCGGTGTTTCCAATAATGGTAGAGAGGGTATATTGTTCTCTGAGACCATGAGTAGGGAACCAATCAAATTGCTTGAAAATGCATTATCCTATGGTTAGTATATTAATAACAGGAATTATAAAGCTACCGTTGGTTTTCACGAAATAAAAATCCCTTAGCACTGCTTGCCGCATTGGAGCAGTATTATAATTAATCTAACATCGTCCTACGGGTTAAAGTAAATACCTAATAAATTTTTTATAGCATCTTTTCGAAATCTTTCGTTGTATGACATTAAAGGGAAAACGAAACTCTAATAAAACATGTGTTTGTTCAAAGTGATTCATGATATGTCTTGTTGCTTGCGAACACATCTCCCAGGTTTAATATTCAGTTAAAAATCGAGAGAGAAAAATGAAAGGACTTGACAAACACCTAGGCAACTCGCCGGTAATATTGGTATGGCGGATAATTGGTTCCCTCGAGCACTACACTCCATGCACACGTGCAGCCATAAAACAAACAGAAATTGGATCTAAAACTGAACAAATAAGTAGAAAAGTCAGTTCTGTTTATACAATCTGCCCATCGCTAATTATTACGATATACCAGAATATAAGTTCGGTTCATTCCGAATTGTACGACGAAACTAGCAGAATAAAAGATTTCATGTTCCAAAAAATTGCTCTTTTGCCAAGTTTCGCTTGAGGTTTAACCCATCCTATTCTGCAAATATCTTCTTAAAAGAGCTTGTTAATAAGTCTGTCTGGCGAGAAAGATGAGCCAACAGGAAATATGTTTCAAATACTTACCTTGAGTCGAGCCACTATCCTAGTCCTTCGTTTGTGCTTTATTCCTTAGCGAATCTAGACTGCAAAACAGTCGTATTTTTTTGCGTTGGAGCGAGTGTGAAACGGAGAGTGGGACTGGGGAGAGACGCTGAAAATTACGACTGTCGGCTTTCCATACAATGAATCCGTTCTAATTTCCCGTTCCTCCAGCAACGGGAAATTCCCATTGGTTGAATTTTGACACTATCTGTCAACAAAATGTCCATCGCACCTCATCAGAGGATATCCGAAGCCGTGTCAATTTCACAGTAAAACGAGCTCTTCGTGAAATGTGGCATATTTTACGACAACTGAAGTTTCGGCGGGTCTAAAGTTGGTCTGTTCCGTTGTGGAACGCGTTCTGTTCCGGGAAGATCTGGCAGAAGATTTTCCTTGTCCTCGGAGCCTAATGTCAGAGAACGACTGCTGTTCGGAAAATGATAATGATGGCGCTACAATAGCTCTGTTGATACACGCGCGCACTTTTATTCTGTGAACAATGTGGAAATGTCGGTTATTTACCGGGAATATTTACTCCTTCGATTCGTTTCAATCTCAAACCGTCCTCCTCTCAAGTTGCGGCCTCGAGATCAGTAGCGATGGTATTAAAACGTTTGATTGCTCTTATTTAATTTCTCTTTTAAAATTTGCGAACACAGAGCAGAGGGCACACGGTGAGCAAACTCTCAACGAAAGCAGGAGCGAAAGATAGTTCCTTCTTCAAATTGAAGCGACGTCAGGTTCCAATTCTTTGGGCTCGGCAAATATGTTTTCTGTGGATATCCATTTAGTTTTAAAATGTCCAAACATTAATTGCAATACAAATCTGCCATTGTCTGGCGCGCTCGCTGCTCTTATTATTTTTCCCTCTTCGCGAGGCGGGTTTCAGTGTTGTTTGATTCATCCGACCGATTTCTCTTCAAACACTGAACACTTCCTACATTTTTTCAGGCAATATAGAACCAAAATTAATCCTCAAGACTCTCGTTGAAATCAACACTGAAGAGCGAACTTGGACAAACAAAAAATGTGGGTGGAGCTGTCAAGTATTTTTAACACCCCAGCGATATTATTTGAACCCCCGGTCAGAACGAATTCGTTGTATTGAATTGCCGACGCGGGCGTGCGAGGCTCGCGAGGATCACGCTCACGGCGCTTCGCGCCTTTGCGAGCAGCGAATTGAGCGGAAACATAACGACTGTTTTGCAGTCTATAGCGAATCCTGAAGCTGTAGCAGCCAAAGCCTTTCACAAGCTTATCCAACAGTCTCGAAACTAAACCGATGCAGTTATTAAATCCAATACGTAAAATTCATCAATAAATATATTCAGTAATACGTCAAGAAAAAATGAAGCGAATGGACGGAAATCTCATGTCGGTACTGGCACACCTTCTACTCATACATGTCAGTCTGTAATCTCTCTCCTTATTCCCAACCTCGATTCCCAGGCTCTCTCCATTTCCTCCCTTGTCCTCAACGACAAGGGAGGAAAGGAAAAAGAGACTGGAATCGAGGCTGCCTCGTTCCCAGGGTTCCTTTTTTAAGCCATGACGTCTGGCCGGAGAATACAGCCGAATTCCATCACGCGCCGGCTACATGACGTCATACTCATCATTAAACTGACCGACCAGTCGACCCCATCATGTGATGGAAGACTGGCAGTATGCAGTCGAAACGTCGCGATATCTACCTCAGGACTACATCGTGAGACAAACGATAATATACTCTCTTATTATTTGGCAAACTGGTCCACGATGAAAAGGAGCATTCTGATTGGTTCCTACCCTGGGTGCCAGAGGCTTTTCTTGCGCGGTTTCCGGTTTCAAATCTCTCTTATGGCTCGCGGCTCCGCCGCTCGCCGGGTCGTCGTCGGCCTTCGGCTGACTTCGGATCTCGACGCGACGGAGAAATAAACCTCTGGTACCCAGGGTAATTGGTTCCCTGTGCTGTCCGAATTTTTGCAATACGGACCGCAAAGATGGACCGCTCACGAACTCATTTCGCCAAATTCCTTTTATGAAACATTGAACAAAAGAAAACTGTTTTCTTATTAAGTAGAAACATTTTTCCTCATGTCTGTTAGAGCGAGGAGACTGCCTGACACTTGCAGACTATTCGCAACGTGGCCTGAAAAAAGAAAGAATATGCCGCTTCGGCGCGCGCGCGTTAGCCGAGAATGGTTGCATTAATTTCTCAGCAAATTTTTAAAAAAGCCATTATAATAAAAACTTTATTGAACTAGCTTGTTCGTCCGTATTGGGAAATATTGGTCTCGTTCTTTTTTTGCAAGTTTATGTTCGGCTCGGTCCATAAACTTGCAAAAAAAGAATTCGACCAATATTTTCCCAATACGGACCTCACGCTAGTTCAATAACATCTATTTATTACTATTATCACGTTGAACAAACAACAACCTTTATTTTACGATTAATACGGAATTTTGTGATTTGTTTCCCTATTTCTCCCGCCAGTTCCAATCACCTTGGGAATCCGCGCTTCCCGCTTCCCGCTTCCCGCTTCCCGCTTCCCGCTTCCCGCTTCCCGCTTCCCGCTTCCCGCTTCCCGCTTCCCGCTTCCCGCTTCCCGCTTCCCGCTTCCCGCTTCCCGCTTCCCGCTTCCCGCTTCCCGCCTTCCTTTTACTACGGGGTTTCCCGCCGCCACTTTTTTAAATTGTACATTACGACATTCTCCACTTATATAGCATAGTTTAATTTTTTTTTCTAATTAAGTACAGTTGAATCCCGCTATCTCGAACACTCAGATCTAGGGGAACGAAAAACAGTTCGAGATAGCCGAGGGGAACGAAAAACAGTTCGAGATAGCCGAGGGGAACAGAAAACAGTTTCGAGATAGCCGAGTGGAACGAAAAACAGTTCGAGATAGCCGAGGGGAACAGAAAACAGTTCGAGATAGCAAGGAGTCAGTTCGAGATAGCCGATAGCTATAGTAAATGACTGAAAAACAAGGGCAAGGGGAATGGGTTTGAGTTTGAGATAGCGGGGTGTTCAGGAGATAACCGAGTTCGAGATAGCGAGATTCAACAGTAGCATCAAAAACCCGAAGAAGGCTGTTTGACAATGGTCATGCAAATGAGATATAATACCCATTGTATCAGCTTTGCAGTAGTCCAGGCCTTTTCTCTACTCGCTCTATAACAGTGTAACAGTGCATTACCATGTTCCTCAGCAATTATCACTGAATTATTACAGTATTTTTTGTTAAAAAAGTGTATATTTTTCATGCCCAGATTGAATATTGGTATTTAAAAACCACTCTTGCGATCGTTGCGATCATATGGAAACCAGGCTTTAGATTACAGAGTATAGCATTTCAGTAAAATATGATCGGTGACCAGGTAAACCATCAAGTAGCATTCTGTTTGCGGTTGATGAAACAGGAAAGAAGTATATGGTACATTATGTGATTTTATAGATTTCTTAACTAAATCTCAGCCTTGGTATGTATTCTAAAAATTTCGCCAATCTCAGGCTCAATATTCTTATAAAAAAAAATATTATTTTAAAAAAATGAGTGGATTTTTATATTAGAAGCGCTGCTTTCAATTCACGGCACACAGGAAAGGGTTCCTCCATTATGCATTTATTACCATCAGCCAAACTTTTCCACAAGAAAAGAACTCGATCAGAAACAAAGTACCATTTGTTGACTAAATACGTACATGGAGGTTATCGAATATAATTCAGTAAGCCTTGCAGGACGTTACAATGGACGTTTGTTACACAAAGGATTTAGTTGACGGTACGTTACGTAAGCAAATCCATGACAACTCTGAATGAAGTAGTTTAGCAATCGAATCTCAGTGCGAATACGTCACAGCCTCTTAAAATGTACGGTGGTAGTATCCGAGTCCCCTGGTATTAAACTCCTATTGACGATAAAATTAAACCAGTACATGGTACCTCCCCTAGCATGGGTTTGTCAGTCTGTCCACCTTGACTAATCACTCCTAGTCAACCTAAGCGCAAGAGCTGTTTTACACTTTACACAGTCAACAAGGCATAGTCTCCTTCGCAGCCATTACTTGGGTCGTCATTGACGAGAGCCTTGCTCAGTTGACGAGCCAAATAACGGCTGCGAAGGAGACGAAAGTCAACAAATCTTTTACTGACTCTGCCGCGACCGAGCAATACAAATACGTAATAATGGTTGTAAATTCGAGCGATATACATTTTTTCCAACAGACCGTGAATATCGTGCCACGTTTTACGCCTTCGAAACACTTCCTGAGCATTTTTTAACGTGACCCATCATGGCATGATATTCTGTTGGTTAGAAAAATCAATAAAGACTGAATGTTTTTATCATTCGTCACCTTCTTCCGTCACCTTCTTCGGCCGGACTCTCTCTCGCATCAGCTTTTTCAAAACACATAAACATGACTATACGTGCAATAATAAATTCTTGGTGGCCGCTTAATAGAGTTAAAAAACAATAGAGGAACCCTCATCGAGACGGCCAAAAGATGGCCGCGGCCGTTTAATAGAGGTGTCGTTTAATAGGGGTTTTATTTGCAGTATTTTACCAGTTGGCCGCAGGGGATGACCGGGGAAGGTCGCTTACGAATGGTTCGACTGCACCACGAAAAAAAAATATTTTAAGAGAGGACTAGACACTGCTTGAAATCGAACGTCTACGTCGGACTCGTTCCCAGTCACCTCTTATGAAAACTTGTTTGCTTCTCAGTCTGGTGATGTCAGATGTTGTAGTCAGCTGAAATCAGCATGTCTACTAGCCTCCTACGCAGACTTTCTTTGGGCCTCGTCACGCACTCCTCCCGCGCGCCCACGAGCCCTGACTCGTCCCCCAGTCGTCTCTCTTGTCTCCTTTGTTGGGAGTCGCAAGATGCGAGGGATGCTTGCGCTCCCCTCGCCGCCCTAAATATTAACAGGAGACAAGAGAGACGACTGGGGACGAGTCAGCCACGAGCCCAAAGAAAGTCTGTGCAGGGGGCTACATTTACGCAATACTTGGCAACTTGCGACTCACCTTTACGCAATACTTGGCAACTTGCGACTCACCAAGAATCCACATGTTTCCAATCTTTTTTTGGAGCATTCGTTCTAAATCTTCATTTCTTTAACTTCTTCGTTGTACGTTTTTAGCCATTCTTCGTCCGCCAAGGGTTCATCAGCATACATATATGTCATTTCATCGAGGCTTTCATTGCTTGTAGAGCGCTCTACAACAGCCGACTCGATCTCATCTTCTACCTCCATGTCGTATTCCGGAATAAAACATATCTCAGAATCTTCGGAATCATAGTTGGACTCCGAATTTGTGTCGCTGGATGACATATTTCTTTGTGGATAAAATTGAAATAGTTATGAAGGCGCAAAGAAAAAGAAATCATCCGAAGAAGTTTCTACACAATGTAAAGCCCTCACAAAAGTCTCTTGTCTCCCACATACTACATATATAGAGTGTGACGGGGGTGATCGTCGTAGCTTTATTCGAGCTGAAAAAAGGACTGGAACTAGTTGTTAAAAGGGGTCCTGACAACACTCTCCTTGAAGTAAAAAAATATGAGTCAGCGAAACAAATCGTGAGTTTATTTAACTCTTTTATTTACTGTAAACAACAAAAGCTAGTTAACGTATGCTATTATATAAATGACAATTATATACCAGAATGCACACTTATTTAACCCGTGAAACAACATCTGACAGTTGATGCTAAATAGTCAAAACTAAACAAAAGAAAACAATGGAATTATTAACAATTATTCGCCGAAGGCGAAGTGAATATTCACCAATATTCACGAGCCTGAGGCGAATAATTGTTTTATAATATACAAATCCCAGGAAACGGTAGAATTTCTCCGAGGAAAATAGAAAAAAACCGAAAATGTTCCGCCATTTTTAGCTCGAGACAAAAAAATTAAACTTCACGGTATTTCCAAATAAGGTAGAGAGGGTATATTGCCTCTGAGACCATGAGCAGGGAACCAATCAAATTGCTTGAAAATGCATTATCCTATGGTTAGTATATTATAAGTGTCTAATAGTACCTAACTGTGTAGTAACTATTTCACGGGTCTAGGAAAATCACTCTAACATTTCAAAGCATATTCATCGAAACTGATTATTTTACTATTCCAACCTCTAAACAAGGCCGGGTACATAGTGTCAACGCTTGGATGTCAATGGGCGTAGTCTCAAAAAATACTTTTATAGTATCACAATAGCTTCTAGTAAACGTTGACGACTGTCTATTTTAAACACATATAATTCTTAGTTGAGTATTTATCAACTCTGTGAAAGTCATTATACCATGCAGCATCGTTTACTAAGGTAGAAAAACACCAAAGAGGTGATAATAAACCAAACTGGAACAAGGATGGTTGAGGATGGACAAGATTAAGACGGATTGCGAACGGCGAACTTGAAAAAAATTGCCAGTTTTTTCAAGATGCGACATCCGTGACATAGCCCCTTTAGGTCTACGGTTACTGATGATTACTTAATTATCGTTTTATGCAGCTGCTAACTTCAGATCTTTAAATGACAAATTGAAAACGTTCCAAAAACGCTTCTTCAAGGAAATGCTAACATTTTATAAAGTAGAACACACGTGTATGTTTTGCTTTTTACATTTCAGTGCTAGTAGAAGTGGTACAAGATGTTTGCAAAAGGTGAGTACAAAGGCAAGTAATCCACCGAAGAAGGTATGGTGTCCCTGTAAGCTAGCAGCGGCACGTGTAGTAGTTGATGAGCTACCTGTGAAAATCAAATTAAGTATCTCAGTTACATGGTTGAAAATTCACGTTATCTCTTTGTTAACTGGCTAGGTTAGGTTGAGGTCTCTCTACAAGCCCAGTGTAGGGCTTATCAGAACGGTCCGTAACTCAGGTTTCCTGAAGTATTTCAGTTACATGGTTGAAAATCTAAATAAGTGCATTACCTCTTTTCTAATTCGTTATATTAGTTTGGGTAAAAGTCTGGTCTAGAAGCCAACTGGCTTATCAGAACAGCGCGTAACTCCAGTTTCCAAAGCATGAAGCGAGCAGGAGTATTGCTACTCCCACTAGCACTGGATGAGGAAGGTAACCTCCAAGTATTTTCATCAAGTTGCCCTGACAATTCACCGGTACTCATTTATACTCCTGGGTGGAGAGAGACACTGCGAGAGTAAAGGGTCAAACCCTTTTTCATTTAAAGATTAAATCCTCTATTTTATTAATCAAACACAATTCTTTTTTATTACCTGTGGGCGGTAGGGTAGGGACTTGAGTGTTACAATTGATGCCAGTACAACACTCGATTTCACATTGCAGCAAGGACAATTTGAACTCATCTTTAAGATAGCCACCGATAGCTGCGCAGGCTGCTTTTTTATCTGTAACAATGAAATAAAAAAAGGTTAAAGTTAAAGACATTGAAAGGGAAGATTGGAACTGCAACAGATCCTAGTCTTCGTTTGACCAACAAAACGGATTTCCGTAGTACATTAATATTGTTATAAGTCGTGTCAGTTTTTGGGATCAACCGTTAATAGTTGGTTGCCGTTTCGGTTGGTTTAGTTGATCAACTTTTTTAAACCAGCATCAAACTCAATTGAAAACGGTTTGATACTGATACATCGCACCCCCTTCCCTACGGGTCTGTGAAGGCGGCTAGGAGCTGGCTACTCCCCATGGATAGGATGCTGTAGTCCAACGCAGGTTTTGTCAACTTACAACAATTCGCCGGTACTTATTTATACTTCTGGGTAGAAAAAGGCAATGTGAGAATAGTTTCTTGCCCAAGAACACAACACGATTACCCCGGCCAGCGCTTAAACAACGCGCTAACATTAGCCTACCGTATCTCCCGATCACAATTGTACTTACCCCGCGAGATGTAGATAATTATTAAAAGTTTACTTACCTGCACAGTTTTATACATCCTCGGTAAAAGCCATCCAGGACATTTCCATCCTTGTTCCGAAGTTTTTCCTGCCGCGGAACCGCAATGAGTTGTGCCGAGTGCATCTCTAGCACTAGCACATTTTTGGTCGTCCAGATGGTTGGAACACCAGGTTGCACTAGCCCCGAAACAAACATTGCATTATTTTGGACCAGTAGCTGTCGCAAAGAAAAATAAAGCATTTCTTCAGGAGATAATCGTTAAAATATACTATCTATTAAGATAATTATTTAACTGGTGTGAATACTAGGCGATTTGTTTCTGCTTTTTCTTTTTTCAAATTTCCAGCGCGCTGCCATGTATGTTTTCGCAAAGTTTGATGGGAGATTATGACATCAGGGCGCGGTCGTGCGTTTTCAATACGTCGGCTAACGTCAACATTTTGTTTTTCTAGCTTTTCTTATGGCTTTATACAACTTCTACGAACACGCGGATGATGAATCCGCTGGCTAAAGTTGTGATGATTGCTTTGTAAGTTGTGAGAGCATGGTTTGGATTTGATTTAAGAGAATGTATGGGAGGTAGCTCCGTCACCCCCCCCCCCCCCCCCCCCTGACATTACCGTTTGGAGTAAACACAGTTATCGCGTCCTTTGACAGCGTTGGGACCTGGGTGTTACAGTTATCGCTAGTACAGCACTCGATTTCACATTCCATTAAAGTCCAACTTTCATCTCCTTTGAGAAAGCCACCAAGAGCAAAACAGGCTTCCTTTTTGTCTGGAAAAATCAATTCAAGTTAAATATTAAATAACACATATACAGCTGTACGCAGGTCCGGCGATTATGGCGATGTGCACCTGTGATAAAGCTAATACAGTCGAAGTTCTCATAGCGACCACTCTCGTAAGCGACCAAGCTCTAGTTACGTCCACCATTGTGAAACCCCGTTTGAATTGTCACTCAAACTCTGTAATTAAAAGCTCTCTATTAAGCGACCGCTCCCGGCATCCGTAAGCGATGGCGACCACTTTTGGGAATTACCAACTGGTCGTTTACTTTGTTTTTAAGCTCTCGTAAGTGACCACTTGTTGTGCTGCACATTTATGAGTACATTCTCCTAAGCGACCAGCTCTAACAGTACGATTACTTTTTCGAATTCCCCAGGTGGTCGCTTACGAGAACTTCGACTGTAACTAAATAAAATTATAAACAAAAGTCTAAAATAAATACATATATTATATTACATAAATTGATGTTTCATAGGAAGAGGCAATTGTATATTCAGAGCAAAATGAAAATTATAGTCCTGATACTGGAAACAAGGTAGAAATCGTTGTCCAGCCTGAGATCAGGCTAGCTCCTAAAGAAAAAGCTTGTCCTGGAGCGGAAACGTCGTCTTCGTTGCCGCTCCTTTAGGAGCCTGGTCTCAGGCTAAATTTGTCTAGCCTGCGTGCAGTCGTTCCTGCGCATCACTTTTCCGATGCAGGAAGGAAAGCTGGAGACGTCTTCACGCAGGCTATATTTGTCATGTCGTTTCACTTTACTAACTTGCACAGTCGAAGCATCCTCGGAAAAAGATATCGATATCGACATTGACATCGGTGGTATTTCTCTTCGGATAATTGTCCCGATATTTTCCCACCGCGGTGCCACAATGAGTTGTCCCCAGTGAATTTCTGTCGGTAGCGCAGACTTGGTCGCGCTGTCTCCCCCTCGCGGAGCAACTGGCTTCATCGACCCCTACGCATTCATTACACTCAGTTGGACCAGCAGCTGTCAGCAAAAAGAAATCGATACCGTGAATCAAATTGTCTGTATTAAAAAATTAATACATTATCCATTCCTATCACGGGTGCATAAACTCACAATTGACCTGCTCCCAACGTGTGGCTTCATAGCTCAGTTGATAGAGCAACGCACTAGTAACGCGGAAGTCATGGGTTCAAATCCCGTTTGAAGTTTCTGGCTTAAAAATTGCAATTGCTTAAATTGCATTCACAACTGAATGAATGAATGAAATCATATATATATATATGAAATGCGGATATGGAATGAAATGAATATATGATCATCGCAGTTGTGAATGCAATTTAAGCAATTGCAATTTTTAAGCCAGAAAAAAAAAACTTCAACGGTATTTGAACCCATGACTTCCGCGTTACTAGTGCGTTGCTCTACCAACTGAGCTTTGAAGCCACACGTTGGGAGCAGGTCAATTGTGAGTTTGTACACCCGTGATAGGAATGGATAATGTAATGATGAATATATATGAATGAAATCATATATATATACAGGAGCCCATTACCCGGAGCCTCCATCTCCCATACTGATCCTGGGAGTCAACCCTGTCCCGTTTCATTTTATTTTTGAACACCGCGGGGCTCACAGATTCCCGCGAACTCATTAGAATGCCCAATCAGAACAAAGTTATTGTTATACGTCACACGCCGGTGATCTCAGCTCACAGCGATAATAATGGTGGAATCGAGTGGAGACAGTGAAAGTACTGATTGTTACGATTTCTCTTCCGACAGATTTAGTACATCATAGAACATTAGTGAGGAGCAAAGTGTGTTGAATCGAGCTAAAGGAAAAACGCCAGCAACGAAATTAAAGGTGACCGCGCGGCATGAACAAATAGAGTGGCAAAATACAATGTAGTCGATTTGCGCCGGCACTCATAAAAAAACCCGGGTCATAAAACGGTAGAGAGCAAAAATATTCGCACTTAAAATGCTATAGCATCAACCCCACTTTAAGAGGGGTTTGCAAGGAGAACATGTGCGTGAACAATCGACATAAATAGAGTGCTCAGAAAGCTAGAAGAAACTGGCATACAACACGCAAAACAATAAATCGATACGCGTGGGATATTTATGTTATCTTGCGAAGAACATCACACTACGAACAAAGGAGGAAACAAACATCGATTGATGCAAGAGATATAACCTTAGCATCTATCTAAACAAATTATTGTAGCTTCGTAAAGGACGAAAGCCTGACAGGAAATCAAACATGACCTCTGAGCCAATTTTTCTAGAAGTGTACACAGTCGAAGGCTCTACTCGAAAATCCTCCTCATAATAAAACATAATATAATAATACTAGTAATACGTGACTCGCAGGTCCTCGCGAAGCTCGGGGAAGTGCCTTTTTTTGGTGTGTGTGGAGGAGGGGGGGGGGGGGGGGGAGGATGGTAAAGGGTCATATATAAGAATTTGGCTGGGTGGATTACTTGAAGAATAGGGAGGAAGATCTCTTTTTTAGAGACAATTTTATTTTATAAATACGAATTTTGCAAGAGTGGATTACTTGGCTTGAATAGGGGCGAAGAGAGTGTTGACAAATTTGAAGAGATTGTTTTGGAGGGGGGATACTATTGGATGGGTGGTTGTGGATTGGGGAGATGGAGAGGGGTTGTTATAATGAGTCAAAATCTCTGACTATGTATCATGTAGGCCGGGATGGAGAAGAGGACTGATTTTTCTTTTTGGCCAGTCTGTGATTGTGGAGCAGTGGGGAATTTAGGGAGGGGCCTGGCCATCATCACCCCCCTTATAGTGAAGTGCAAAACATTAGTTCCCCCCCCCCCTTATATGAGGAATGAGGAACTGAAAGTCTTACCTTAACCCTCCCTATTAATTAGAGCAAGGAAATGCCCATCTCCACTTAACCACCCCCCTCCCCCACCTTTGTGCACTTCTGAATCCGAAACTGGAATGAATATTGTGTGGTTCCAGAAAATATCCATACCCCCTCGCGGTAGTTTTTTTGGTTTGAACCAACCCCTGGAAATTCCAGTTTAGCTTCATACTTTCCTTTAACAGTTTCGGCTTTTGAGATCCCCCTCCCCCTCGGAATTTCCAATGACCTTTCTTGGGGTGGGTATGGTTATTTTCTGGAACTGCACATTTCTTTTGAGCATAGGTAAAATGAACGCATGGACCAAATAGTACTTAAAAAGCTCCATATTAATAAAGAAACCTATAATAATTATATTGTCAATACTATATATTATAGAAATTGGCCATAACAGTTAACAACTTTGTATGTTCATTGGGGTACCGGTATATTATTCCAAAACATAAATGTAAATCAGTTACATGGAAGCTGTTTCATCCTCATAAAGACACTAGCAGCTTATTGAGCAACTACAAGCAAACTCAGACTGGATATAAACAGGAATGTGTTTCTTCAGTCATGGAAATTATCACTTCTTCAATCAATTTCTGCATATACTCAGTTCCCTGTTGAGAAAAAAATTAAAAGAAATATTGACCTACTTGTAAATGGAATATTGACTGAATTTTGGCAACAGTCATATACTGGTCAAAAGATAAACAACACAACAATAAGATGCAATATTGCTAGAATATAGCTGGATAGGTGATTTAACATTGATTTTCCTACAAAACATAAGAGGAAAATAACATGTAAAAATCATGGTGCTAGTTTGCATGGATTATAAAGACAACTTCAATGCCAAACAGTCCTGAGGAGAATGACAAAAAAATTTACTCTACACATCTCCAGATATATATTATACTGTAATATATATAGTCATGCAAATGAAGTTATTATTTACAATTATACAGCCATCTCCTTGATTGATGGCCGACAGAAAATAAATTTGGAGGTAAATAAGCTCCTACAATCGCTTTGTTTCATTGCTGGTTATCTGTGACATCCACAATGCAAGGTGTTGTTTGTATGTTATTTCCTTCAAAATTCAACCATCAACTAAATTCAAGTAGCGAAAAAACCGTAAGAGGTGCGATGGGGTGCGACCTCATACCTCATTAATTGAACTTTAAAATCAAGGGAATTCTGGCTTCGATCCTTCAAACCTCGATGCATAAACGGCGTATCATCCGACTATAAAATTACAGAAAATTACGACGCCATTTTGGGAGCCAGCAGTTTAGACAGTTTACATGTAAGCCAAAATCATTGCTAGTTATGTCACCAAAATATCGAAACAAACACCCTAGACTGTATCTTTGATCACTTACCTTTCTTCTGACGCCCTGTGCTTTTTCAATGCTGCTATGAAATGAGAAAAAATCAGGCGAAAAACAACACGATATCATTCGCCTTAGAATCGCGAAACGTGCACAATCGCGTCCCATACTGCAGTTCGGCGACAGTTTACCTGATTCTCTGCAAGGTTTCCAAGAATCGCTGCAGGGTTTCTGAGAATCGCCGGACGAACGCCGTGTTTTTGCTATGCCACCGGATTTTGGTTTCGATTGGAGTTCGCTCGTCTCTCGATATCTGTAATAAATTGTAGCGCTCTTGTACTGTTTTCCCCCCGAATGAACTGAAACCACCTCGCTTTTGTAGGTAAAATCTTCTTCGCAATATCGGATCGGCGAATTATTTTCAGACACAAGTCTTCGCGTCTACAATGAAAACTAAGCCATATGTTTGATCGTACTTTGAGAAATGCCTGAGTCGTCTTTCCTTTTCCTGTTGTTGATAATGGATTTAATAAAGCCGGGTTTTTTTCACAAATGACCCGTATATAAATTTGTTCGATAAACAAACTTGGAGTAAAAATTGTTTTTCTTCAGCAGCCGTTCCTGTTACTACATTTACGTGTACAAAGATTACGGCGAAGTCAATGTTATTAAGCAAAGAAAAGGGGGTTAAAAAAAGAACGGCCTGGATTTGAACCGAAAAAAAAAAAAAAAAAAAAAAAAAGAAGGACCATGACGGATTTGAACTCACGCCCTCAAACCCGAAGAACAGATTTAAAAGGTAGCGCCTTAAGCCATTAGGCCACGAGCGCGCCGTGTGACGTCATGTCAACCCCCAACTCCACAAACAAACAATTAAATAAATAAATAAATAAATAAACTAGTAATACGTGACTCGCAGGTCCTCGCGAAGCTTTTGTTGCCTAGTAACGGGCACGCTGCGATTTGATCTGCAAGGTTTCCAAGAATCGCTGCAAGGTTTCTGAGAATCGCCGGACGAACGCCGTGTTTTTGCTATGCCACCGGATTTTGGTTTCGATTGGAGTTCGCTCGTCTCCCGACATCTGTAATAAATTGTAGCGCTCTTGTACTGTTTTCCCCACTTTTCCGTCCGAATGATCTGAAACCACCTCGCTTTTGTAGGTAAAATCTTCTTCGCAATATCGGATCGGCGAATTATTTTCAGACACAAGTCTTCACGTCTACAATGAAAACTAAGCCATATGTTGATCGTACTTTGAGACATTCCTGAGTCGTCTTTCCTTTTCCTGTTGTTGATAACGGATTTAATAAAGCCGGTTTTTTTTCACAAATGACCCGTATATAAATTCGTTCGATAAACAAACTTGGAGTAAAAATTGTTATTCTTCAGCAGCCGTTCCTGTTTCTACATTTACGTGTAAAATGTTATTGTCGAAGTCAATGTTATTAAGTAAAGAAAAGGAGGTTAAAAAAAAAGAACGGCCTGGATTCGAACCGAAAAAAAAAAAAAAGAAGGACCATAGTAGGATTTGAACTTTCGCCCTCAATCCCGAAGATTCAGATTCAAAAGTTAGCGCCTTAAGCCATTAGGCCACGAGCGCGCCGTGTGACGTCATTGCTGTCAACCACGATTTCCACAAACAAACAAACAAACAAACAAACAAACAAACAAATAAATAAATAAATATGATCGTAAAGGCCACACGAGAATTGCTCTCGCATGAGCTCTTTGGGGACAGAATTATAAACCCCGCTACGCGAGGCCTTCGGCCTCGCTTCGCGAGGAATAAATAAATAAATAAATAAATATGACCGTAAAGGCCACACGAGAATTGCCCCCGCTTCAGCCCTTGGGGGACAGAATTATAAACCCCGCTACGCGAGGCCTTCGGCCTCGCTTCGCGAGGAATTATAATAACTTCATCGGGCATTGTGGCGTATTTTGCGGGCTAAAATGAAGAATTCAGCGGGCTAAAATGTATTTTAGCCCGCTGAACTGAGCCAATCAGAAACAAGAAAATAACGTAGCAGCCAATCAGAACTGGAAACCATTCAACTGTTCGCGCCGTTTTCTTGAAATTCAAAGCGCCGTTGACTCGAAGTGCTGCCATCTGCAGCTGCCAAAGCTATTGTTTTTTAGCTTTATATTATCAGACTGGCTGAAAAAGCTAACGAAGAAGCAAATTTTCAGCCTTCTCAGTACAGCTAGTTGAAGAGGACTTACAGAAACTCGAGGAAGAATCCATACACGGCGGCGAATTGAATGTAAGTTTGTCTTCTTCTATCGAAACCCGCTAAGTTCAGGCAAAATATTTTTATGCCAAATTGCCAGTTTAGTAATTGCATGATTAAGTTCCAACACTTCTAGATGACTATTTCTTTGCTGTTGATGGAATTCTGTAATTTTTCCTTTCAAGAGAACTTTAGAGCACAGATTGTTTCGACGAATTTTGCGGACGGTTTTCTGCCAAGTTTTACAATGAAATAAACGCCGACCCGACGCCGGCAGTGTTCAAGATATCGCTTACTGTCCCTTTGATTCCTTTTCTAAATGCCCTCTGAAATTATTATAATAGTAATAGAAGCGGCGAGGGCTAAAATGAGACTGAGAAGGGCCAAAAACATATTTACGCCCAAGAACATCAACTCTATTCTCGAGGCTACTCTCGAGGGCCACTAGTTTATCAGTGTTTAACTGTTATGTGTTTACCCTCGTAAAATAAAGTTGCTTACTTACTTACTTACTTACTTACTTATTGTTATATTGCGCGTTAGAAACACGCTTGAAGCAAACCTAACCTGCCAATGCAGCCGCCTTCCTTCTCTGAAAGGCGTGCAGCCGCCTTCCAGGCTATTTTAAAGCAAACCGAATTTTATAATAGAGAACAGAAAATGTACAAAATGAAATGTCACGAGCTGTAGTCGCCGTGTAGGCCTGTCACCTTATTATTCTCTGCAGAACTGCTAGCTTTCTTTTCCTGGAGTCCCCTTCGCTGGATATCCTTCACATTTTTCGCTTCGGGTACAACATTAGTATCGTGTTTTTCGCTGCCACGACCGCTCGAGCTCGCACTTTCGCCATTGCCTCCACGACGGCCGAAATCCAAATATTAGCCGCTATAAATGTTTCCCTGTTTTACTGCTATGGATCTCGGAAAGACCCGAATCCTCTACAGAGCGCTTCATTTCGAATCTATTCGAAAGGCTTACATCGCGACAACACCACACAAGGAACACCACTCGAACAAGACAGACAAAGACAACTATCGATGAAAGTTTTGATCGCGCACCGCGTTGTTCAAGATTACATCGCATTCGCTTCCAGTTCAATCAAGTTTGTTTATTAACTTCCAGTCAGCTACCAACCAGTTTCCCTCGGTTGTAAGAATAGGAACGGACGTAAAATTGTAAAGGAAAACAGACGAAGGAACCAAGAGTGGATTCCCCCATTTGGTCGCCATTTTTTTTTTTTTTTTTTGGTCTCAGTGGGGGGACGTCAGCGGTCAGCGGAAACAAGATAATTTCGCGAGAGATCAATTCTAAAAATAAACTGAAACGGGACAGGGTTGACTCAAGAATATAGTACGTATGGAGGCTCCGGGTAATGGGCTCCTGATATATATATATATATATATATATATATATGAACTGCGGATATGGAATGAAATGAATATATGATCATCGCAGTTGTGAATGCAATTTAACAATGTATTGCTACCCCCCCGGATGGGATGCTAGTCCGTTGCTGGTACTCTGTAACATTTTTGTCTGGGTAGTGTTTCCCTGAAATTTAGCTGCACCCATTTATACTTCTGGGTGGATAGGGACACTGCGAGAGTAGTCTTGCCCGCGCTCGAACCCAGATCTCTCGATCCAGAGTCCGACGAGTCTATTCATTTCAGACTCGTACCCAGTCGCTATTTATATGTTTTTGGGATGAGAGAAGATTGGATACGAGAGTGGATTGCGGCGCGCGGGGGGTTATGGGAAGGTACGAAGGCAAAATAGCTAATTTTCCCTCGTCCCTTCTCATGATTCCCCGCGCGCCTCAATCCACTCTCGTATCCAATCTTCTCTCATCCCAAAAACATATAAATAGCGACTGGGTACGAGTCTGTATTCATTTTAGGGCTGACTAATACTCGTAGTTTTGTAAATGAAATCCTTTTTATTGTGTAATGCACGCTATACTATAGAAATATCTGTCATTTTGCTTCAAAATTTAACTGCGATTACGTTGAAATACCAAAGTCCTCTACCGATTACATATTTCTCCATCCAGGCACGGATAGAGTTAAAAGCGAAAAGCTTTTTTGTGGTCTTAAACAAGAAGTTCCGATCCGGTATAAAAGGGGCCCGGCCTGGCCATTCTCCCACCTTGTTGTCAACCAAAGCGTAAACAGCTGATAACAACAACAACAACAACCATTTATTTGTACCCAGAAAGCCACTACCAGCAAGTTGCTGATGTTGTTCAATAATTTTTATGTCGCTGACAAACAACCTGCGCTTTTTCTACGACTGTTACTGAAATAATTTATTGTATTTTTTTTCTAAGAATGTTCTGTTAAAACACAGCAAGTTATATCTTATTTTTTGTTAATGATATATTTTGCTTTCGTGAGATTTTGAAGCATGTTTGGATTACAGGACGCTTGACTCCACAACGTGCCACGGCTGCAAGAGTACGAGTCAGTACAAATACAAATAAGCATTTCGCACCCGTGCCATCCCTTTTATAGCGGAACTTCTTGTTTAAACACGAAGACGCACTATAAAAGGCTAAGCTCCTCCTACTTTCCTCATACTTTCCATCTAATTTGCATTTTAGTATTGCACGTGGAGGCTAGAGCTTTGTAATGTTCTTGTATTCCTTTACAATTTTTGTATCCACTATGAACATAAAACCTTATAATGTCTCAAATGTCCTCGTTTGTTCCCGGAACAGATAATTCAAAATTATGTACTTCAAATATGAAACTTTCATGACCGAGTTTGAATTTCGCGGGTTGTGTCAGCGTAAACACGCACGTTAGTTATGATAATATTCTATGTTCTTTTGCTGTTTCTTGCACACCGAAATATTTCAAGAAACTAGTCATTATTCCGTGGGATTTAGAATGATTTATAGAAAGAAAAACGAAACATTATTTATTCTCTACTGACGACTAATTTTCAGCTATTGTCTCGTTCGCTGTTGATTGTCAAATGAACTCGAGGTACCTTAGGTACCTCTCCTTTTATAGTGCGTCTTCGTGTTTAAATGACTAACTGAACTGACGAAAAGTACTCTATCGAATCCTTAACGTTTGTTGCAAGACACCTGTGAATCGGCTATAGATCGTCCCATGGCAGCTATATTTGCCTTGTACTTGAAATAAATAATACAGTGAATTGTACGTGATATCGGGATAAAAACCGACAACATTGTAAGATTATAAAAATTTACGTGAATTTCATTTAGAGAGTACGAGAAAGTAATGCTCACATAAAATGCGAACCGGGAATAATACGACCGAAACAACAAATAGTCGGCGTGACCAGTCATGAGACTCGAGTTCGTTAAACTGAATGTACTGTAGAAGAAATGTTTTGATCAACCCCTTACTCACCAACTGCGCCAGCAACGAGCAAGGTGATCAGAAGAACAAGCTTCATGTTGGAATCCCCAGAGTGCTGTCTCATTTCTTTACTAGGATGAAATCATGCGAGAAGCCTGAATAAGCGGCTGCTATAGTATGGTTTCATTCCAGTGTGCATGAACATTTTCATTTTTAACCATCCCACTCCGTGCATGGTCATACTGCCAGTTAAACTTGACTTTTCGTATAGAAAATGAGAATCTTGATGCAGTACGTGACCCAATTAGCAAATAAAAAAAATTAACTATAGTAACAACGTTAACTGAAGTAAGCGGCCAACTCGATCAAGCCGGTATTACATGCAAAGAAGATGATGACGTCAATGTTTGATCAACATGCGGCATTCGAGCACGTCGAGCACGACAAGAACCGGAAAAGCCATTCAAAACGTGTATTCAAGCACAACTGCCAATAATTAATACAATATCAGTGCCTTAATTCAAGAGCAAGACCTGTATTCGAGCATTACAAAATTAAAAATACCTTCACGATTAAAACGTTCATTCAAGCACTACAAGAATTAATTGGAATAGGCCTTCAAGATCAAGACGTGTATTTGAGCACGAAAAAGGCCTTGAAGATCAAGTCGTGCATTCTAGCACGCAGCAATAATCAAAATACCTTCGCGAATTATTAAAATCTTTAAATAAAAACGCGAGAACCCGGAGAAAAACCCTCGGAGCAAGGATGAGTAACTAAACCAACATATTACTCCCGGCGGGAATCGAATGCGGGCCACATTGGTGGGAGGCGAGCGCTCTCGTCACTGCTCCATCCCTGCACCCCCCAAAATCCCTATCAGACAAATCAGTGTTAGAAACCGAATTGAAAAGACAATCTGATATCAAACAAGTCCACCACCAAAAACGGACTACCAACATACATATGCCATGCAATATCAATATAAATATCAAGATAAAATGCGCAGGCTCTAGTACTCACCTTCCTTGGTGGCTGAGGGCAAAAGGTAAAACAATATAGCTACTGACGTTTTTTACATCCTCGTTCCCAACCTCGATCCCAATCTCTCTCCTTTTCCTCCCTTGTCCTCAACGACAAGAAAGGAAAAGGAGAGAGAGCCTGGGATCGAGGCTGCCTCGTTCCCAGGGTTCCTTTTCTAAGCCATGACGTCTAGCCTGCGAATACAGCCGAATTCCATCACGCGCCGGCTACATGACGTCATACTCATCATTAAACTGACTGACCTCCTTTTTATTTGTCAACCTCGTTCCCAGGCTCTCTCTCCTTTTCCTCCCTTGTCGTCGAGGAGAGAGACCCTGGATGAGGCTGGTCACGTGACTATGCGGTTACAACAATACCGCAGGGAGGGTGGGTCTTTGAGGCCGTTTTGTCAAGGTGAACAGTAATTACTAACCGGGGTCTCTCTCCTCAACGACAAGGGAGGAAAAGGAGAGAGAGCCTGGGAACGAGGTTTGTTTATTTGTGAGAGTGTTGCGTAACGACTCAAATTAACGGCTACGAACTGACTGCTATGAAGCTAAATTTACTGGTTACCTAATCGTTATCTAATTGTTAATTTTAGTTTGTCTCTTGTTAATCTTATGCTCAACCGCGGTTGTCACGGTCGTCTGAGTCAGCCCACGTGTATTTTATATCGGCTCCAAATTCCATTTTCCCGTTTTGTCCAATGGTTTGGCATATAACAATAGTTCTAGACCTGTTCTCAAAGTCGTTCGCTTCTCGTTTACGGTTCGGTTCGTTCCTTGAAATATTGTTTATTTTCAGTGACTTGTAGGCAAGTCTACAATAGTTCCCGCGGAGTACATGATTGACTGTTTTTGGGGAAAGCCAAAAAGTTATAGAGTGTATTCACTTGACGTC
Source organism: Desmophyllum pertusum (assembly GCA_029204205.1). NCBI lineage: Eukaryota > Metazoa > Cnidaria > Anthozoa > Scleractinia > Caryophylliidae > Desmophyllum > Desmophyllum pertusum. Next base: position 38,318 of record MU826865.1, read on the forward strand.
ATAGCCGCCATATTGGTGTCCCCGTACAAAATAATTGTTATTAACTTCTTTTGTTAGGGACTCCAACATGGCTGCCACCGCCTTTGTCATTTAATTCCCACATGACTGAGTGAACACGCTCTATTGTTTTATTCACTTTTAGATTCGTTCCTTGAAATATTGTTTATTGTGTTCGCTGATTATCTATGTAGGTATGCTGTGGTTTGTTTGGCTCGTTACTTCCTGAGTAACGCTGAGTTCTCTTGGTTCGAAACCAAAAATGTCTCTAATTTAGGTATAAGTGCACACCGACTCTGTAAGTTAGTAGAAATTGTAGTAGAAACATGACGAGTGAATAGCCAAATGGTGATGCGTAAACAGTCGACCGTCACCCCATCATGTGATGAAGACTAGCAGTATGCAGTCGAAATGTCGCGATATCTACCTCCGGACTACATCGTGAGACAAGCGATAATATACTCTCTTATTATTATATTATCACGTTTGAACAAACAACAACCTTTTTTTTACGATAATACGGAATTTTGTGATTTGTTTCCCTATTTCTCCCGCCAGTTCCCATCACCTTGGGAATCCCGCTTCCCGCTTCCCGCTTCCCGCTTCCCGCTTCCCGCTTCCCGCTTCCCGCTTCCCGCTTCCCGCTTCCCGCTTCCCGCTTCCCGCTTCCCGCTTCCCGCTTCCCGCTTCCCGCTTCCCGCTTCCCGCTTCCCGCTTCCCTCTTCCCGCTTCCCGCCTTCCCTTACTACGGGGTTTCCCGCCGCCACTTTTTAAAATTGTGCATTGCGACATTCTCCACTTATATAGCATTAGTTTTTTTTTTCCAATTAAGTACAGTTGAATCCCGCTATCTCGAACACTCAGATCTGGGGGAACGAAAAACAGTGCGAGATAGCCGAGGGGAGCGAAAAAACAGTTTGAGATAGCCGAGGGGAACGAAAAACAGTTCGAGATAGCCGAGGGGAACGAAAAACAGTTCGAGATAGCCGAGGGGAACGGAAAACAGTTCGAGATAGCCGAGGGGAACGAAAAAACAGTTTCGAGATAGCCGAGGGGAACGGAAAACAGTTCGAGCTAGCAAGGAGTTCGAGATAGCCGATAGCTATAGTAAATGACTGAAAAACAAGGGCAAGGGGAATGGGTTTGAGTTCGAGATAGCGGGGTGTTCGAGATAAACGAGTTCGAGATAGCGAGATTCAACAGTAGCATCAAAAACCCGAAGAAGGCTGTTTGACAATGGTCATGCAAATGAGATATAATACCCATTGTATCAGCTTTGCAGTAGTCCGGGGCCCAGTTGTTCAAAGGATGGATAACACTATCCACCGGATAAATCGTTATCCAGTGGATAGCGTAGTATGTTTTGTTGACACTTATCTACTGGATAGTGATTTGTCCGGTGGATAGCATTATCCACCCTTTGAACAACCGGGCCCAGGTCTTTTCTCTTCTCGCTCTATAACAGTGTAACAGTGCATTACCATGTTCCTCAGCAATTTGTCACTGAATTATTACAGTATTTTTTTGTTAAAAAAAAGTGTATATTTTCCATGCCCAGATTGAATATTCGTATTCTTTCTGGCCGATTTTAGGCAGAAAATATTCTTAAATCCATTCTAAAGCCTGGTTTCGCAACGATCGCAACGATCGCAACGATCGCAACGATCGCAACGATCGCAACGATCGCAACGATCGCAGTCGCAACGATCGCAGCGATCGTTGCGATCATATGGAAACCACTCTTGCGATCGTTTGTGATCATATGGAAACCAGGCTTTAGATTACAGAGTATAGCATTTCAGTAAAATATGATCGGTGACCAGGTAAACCATCAAGTAGCAATCGGTATGGTGTTGATGAAACAGGAAAGACGTCAGTGAAGTATACGGTACATTATGTGATTTTATTCATGGTAGTGTATTTAATATCAATATGCAAAATAAATTTCTTAACTAAATCTCAGCCTTGGGTATGTATTCTCAAAATTTCGCCAATCTCAGGCTCAATATTCTTATAAAAAAGATTCTCAGTAAATAAAAATAAAACAAGAGTGGATTTTTGGAAGCTCTGCAGTTTCAATTCACGGCACACTGGAAAGGGTTCCTCCATTATGCATTTATTACCATCAGCCCAAACTTTCCCCAATGAGAAAAAGAACTCAGAAACAAAGTATCATTTGTTGAAATACGTACATGGAGGTTATCGAATATAATTCAGTAAGCCTTGCAGGACGTTACAATGGACGTTTGTTACACAAAGGATTTAGTTGACCGTACGTTGCGTAAGCAAATCCATGACAACTCTGAATTCATGAAGTAGTTTAGCAATTGTGAATCTCAGTGCGAATACGTCACAGCCTCTTAAAATGTACATTGGTGGTAGTAGCCGAGTCCCTGGTATTAAACGCCTATTTACGATAAAACCAGTACATGGTACCTCCCCTAGCATGGGTTTGCCAGTCTGTCCACCTTGACTAATCACTCCTAGTCAACCTAAGCGCAAGAGCTGTTTTACACTTTACACAGGTCAACATAGTCTCCTTTGCAGCCGTTACTTGGGTCGTCATGGACGAGAGCGTTAATTGCTTGACGAGCCAATAACGGCTGCGAATGAGACTAAAAGTCAACAAGTCTTTTAACTGATTCTTCCGCAATACCGAGCTATACAAATACGTAATAATGGTTGTAAATTCGAGTGATATACATTTTTCCAACAGACTGTGAATATCGTGCCACGTTTTACGCCTTCGAAACACTTCCTGAGCATTTTTTTAACGTGACCAATCATGATATTCTGTTGGTAGAAAAATCATCAGTCGTCACCTTCTTCCGTCACCTTCTTCGGCCGGACTCTTAGGATGTCATCAGCTTTTTCAAAACACATAAAACTACGTGCAATAATAAATTATTGGTGGCCGCTTAATAGAGTTAAAAACAATAGAGGAACCCTCATCGGGACGGCCAAAAGGTGGCCGCTGCCGTTTAATAGAGGTGCCGTTTAATAGGGGTTTATTTACAGTATTTTACCAGCTGGCCGCAGGGGATGGCCGGGGAAGGTCGCTTACGAATGGTTCGACTGCACCACCACCACCACTAGACACTGCTTGAAATCGAACGTTTACTTTGGACTCGTTCCCAGTCACCTCTTATGAAAAACTCGGTTTGCTTCTCAGTCTAGTGATGTCAGATGTTGTACAGCTCAAATCAGCATGTCTACAGGTCTGCAAGAAGAACGAAAGATGGCCAGAGAACTGTCACAGCGGTCAAACGGACAACGCGTAGCGCGCTTTGCTTTCTTATTACGAATCCCCGATGCTTTTACGTTCAATTTAGGGACGTAAACTATCCATCATCGGTCAGAATGATGACGTCATCGCCTCAAAAAGACAGCATGTCTTAAGTACGCATCGCGGACCTACTTTTTATTACCTTTGCCCTCGATCGCCAAGGAAGGTAAGTGGTTCTATATTGTTTTGTCTGCTTTTTTTTTTTTGGGGGGGGGGGGGGGGGGGGGGGCGGAAGGCATGTTTTTGCGAATGTGTTTTCAAGGGTCGTTTTAAAAGGGAGGTCATTTGTTATTTATTTCAAGTAAGGGTTAATCGATCAATTGGCCATGGGCGTCGGTAACATCAATCGATCGATGTAAACCTGAAATCTGTTCTTCGCATATTGCGAATTAGTCGGTTGAGCTTTTCAGCTTTACTTGGACGGTTTCTTGCACGATCAGAAGAACACTGATGTCGACAATTTTCGATATTTCGCTTTAAATACTCTTCAATGATGTATATAAAGGTTTCGCTTTTACTGAAAACATAACTGAATTCGTCACGCTAGCAAAGAGGACCGCGTGCTCGAATGCTCATCAGTTGATCAAGGTCATCAAGACATTGAATATAGGTTTGAGAGGTCCGGAATATTGTTTCCAATATACTTCTAGAGCTGTAGAATGTCCTCTTTCTTCAATTTCAATGAAAACTTGGGATTTTATGCAGAATATAAGCCCAATCTAGAGACCATTGCATTTGCTTGTGCCAGACTGCTTTGTTCAAACATCGATAAGAAATGAATATGCATATTTGGGATTGATCGGCAAGCGCGCGAGACATCAAACGCGAGCGAGGTCTATAACTAGTTATAGACCTCTGACGCGAGGCATTGAATTGAATATCAGTTTACCGTGGTACGCCTCTGTTTACGCAAATGCAAATAAAAAAACTTGAACTATTTTTCGCTAGAGTTCAAGTACATTCAAGTCAAATGTCTTACTTGATTTAATTTATGCGTTTTATGGCGTGGATTAAAACATCGGGCTGCCATGGTTGAACATTGTTCAAGATCTCTTTTTAAAGCTCTCAAACATTCTGTTTCAACAAATGTACACATAATTTTGCCAAATATTGACAGGTCCGCGGTCATGGAAATTTTCAGAAAATATCGGACATATCCGGGGTCTTGAAATTTTTTTGGCAAAGATTGAATTTCTTGCAGAATACCCGGCCACTTCACACCACAATAATTAATAGAACAGATGACATCAAACAATAGTTATTGACGAGGTGTTTATTTCTAATAAAACAATCTTCTGGGCTTCTAGAAACTTCCAGCTGTTAAAACAGCTGGAAGTTTCTAGAAGCCCAGAAGATTGTTTACGTGCAGTTGTCCTCGTAATAACATCTCTTTCAAGTAAGTAGTTTCTCCTTTTATTCCTGCTATAGAAACTTAAACAAAGTTTGATCGTGGAAATGTTGGTGGATGTTTATCTATCTTTTTGTTTCGGGAGTGCAAAATCGCGTGCAACAATTTGTAAATTTGAGAACTCATTGTTGATGTGGCAGGCAGTTCAATTAAGTCTGATGATTTTGGCTTCTGCGATATTAAATATTCAGAAACAATTGCTTTGTTTGAAAGAAATCAACAGACCGTAATTTGAAAGCGTTCCAAATCTATTGTACAAAACCCCTCTATTTTTAATAAGGCAGTCTCGTCTGAGTAAACACTGAAGTACATTAGTTTGTTTGCTTGAGCTCGCACTCCGTTATCATCTCGATCATATCTACACTGATCTCTGAAGGTAAGTTCCTTGAAGTTATACTCGTTTTAGTCAGTTTAAAATTCGGAGATCGCATTGCCTTTCTTAATCTTGATTAGTTCGTTGATAAATTAAAACCAGCTATGTCGGTCGTTCGCTTGTGTCGTGCTATCAGTTGGCCATAGGTGAGGCTCTCCGGATGACGACATTTCTCGTGGGACGCTCCAAAAGAATTTCGTATCCCAAAGTAGTTATGACTGCAGCTGTATTCCGGTATCACTGAAGGACATCACAGCTGGCACGTTTTCTGCCATAGCAGTAATACAGGAGCTGGGTTTTTTCGTCTATCGGGCATCAATGAACGGTCTTATAGGCCCATCGCACACGACATTATCGACATTATCATCTCACTGAAACGATTATAGTAACGACCAGAAACCGAAATTCAGTTTCTACCGAGTTCTACCGAGTTCGTCGACCAAAACGCTAAAAAAATGCCATACCGGAGGGCTGGATGAAACCGCAATACCGCACTTTACAGTAAGAGTGAAATTACACCGAAATACTGAAAAAACGGTCTGAAAAACGGTCTGAAAAACGGCCTGAAACCGCAATACCGCAAACCCCAATGTCTCCCTCCTGAGATAGCTGTTCCAACAAACGCTCAATGGAAATAGAAAGGATTGGAAAAGTCAAGAACGCAGACAAGGCCAGGACGCCGGGGGGGGGGGGGGGTACTCTCTTATATAAGGTTATAGGTATGTGCGGCGCCAAAAGGTATGGTTTTTGAGCCGTTTTGGTCTGAAAACGGGTATAGATTTTGATCATTTTGGTCTGAAATAGGGGTACCGTATGTTTTGCCTACTGGTCTGAAATAGGGTATAGATTTTTGCCATTTTGACTTTAAAATGGGGAAATTTTCCCCGAAATTTTAAGGGTCAGGTCTGAAATAGGGTAGGGAATATCACCTATTTTGGTCTGAAATAGAGTAAGGGTTTCAAGAAGCGTGCCGCACACCTCCACCCAAATTTTTGGGGAGTACCCCCCCCCCCCCCGGGGGGGTTTACAGGTACGCCACTAAAATCAAGATGTGAAAAAAAAAAAACGCTGCGTAAAAGCTCGGATATGTAAAGAATCTGCAATCTGTAGCAGCGGGTTCGGAAAGCGAATGTTCAGTTCTAAATTGCTGGCCAGGTACACATAAATATGTACTGATTTGTTCAACTGTATCAGTAGAAAACGTTTACTATTCAGAGCAGAACTGAAAAAAGATCAGTTCTGACACTAAGTAAGCCTTCGGGCTTAATACATTCATATGAATTTGATATATATTGGACTGTAATAAACTACTAGAGTATCACTTAAAAATGGACTATACAAAGACTTATTTGCTGTTTGGAATGCCTTGCTAATAATTGAAAGGGTCGTTTATTATCACTGACACAGTTGTTTTTATCAGAAATCGTATTAACACAAAGCGAGCACTTCGCGGGGGTTCAGAATGCTAATTGTAGGAGAGATAGAACCATACCCCAACCTTTTAGTTTGGTGCATCATCGTTTGGTTGCAAGGTTATATTAGTACTTTAAACAGATGGTTTATTTACAAAACAACGCTGTTTTTAAATAAATGGAGGAATATTAAAGAGAATGACAAGCATCTGGTTTAAAATTCTTTCGTCCTAAACTCAAGTGTGCTGAAGTCGTCGGCAGCTTTGTACTGAGTAAACAGAAGTGTTAACTCAAGCGATGACAGTTTTATTTTAAAAACGAAATACGCAACATGAGAAAACTTTAGTAACAGGTAAAGAAAGATATCAGAAACAACTATTGGATCAGAAGCGAATGAGCAAGATTTTTATTTATGATCATATCGAGAAAAACTAACAGATTATAGGGCGCTGTACCAATTGAATGGTCGTTGTAATTGGGGGGATAATGGATTTTATTTCTTTTGTTTGAACGATATTGGTCTGTTTTGAAAACATTTTATGTCGTTGTATCAACCGCAAAATCACGAACACTCAGATCAATGCTTTTGAATTCTTCTACAGAAAGAAAATTGATTCATTGTATGATCGAATTTGCTTGGCATGTGGAACTGACTTTGTGCACGGCTGATTTGTAGAATTGCATTTGTCAACACGTCATTTGAGGGTCCTGATCACGTGATAGCCATACACAGGAAGATAAAATTGCCTGATTCTCGTACCAATTTGATTGACGTGCCTCGCTAGTTCTTTATTAAAGAGCCGCTCTCTTCACTGCCTATTTCTAATTATCGAAGCTGCTCGCTCTAAGTTCGTCAGCGAAGGATTGAGGAATAAACACAAGGTAAGTAGTAGCTCGACCAAAAAAACTTTGAAATGCGACAGAAAAGGATATTGTTTGTTTCTTGGTAGCAGTAACTCCAGAATTGTGGGTGGAAGACAACCAGTTTCTCCTTCCTTGAACCGAAATGTTCTTGTAATGTTCTTAATACAGATTTGATACTTTTCGATACTTTTTGTTAGAGTTGACTACGCTACAGGTTCGGTGAAAAAAGAGAGGTTCCTTCTGTACTCAGCTGCACTGACTAACGTGCTTAAAAAGTACCGTCTTTAAGCTACCTCTACAGTGTTTGCATTTCCAACAAACCCTTCTCTATCCAGCTGTTGTGACTAATTAATTGACCATTTCAACGGCATTTGAACTATGTTGAACTGTGTTTAAACTGATCACACAAAAATATAGAAAAGTATTCGAAAGAATTGTTATATATGAATGAGCAACAGAAACTACAGGTCCGTAAATACTGACCATCTGTTGTTTTACAACTTTACTGGACTCTATTCAATAATTGTAAATCTATTCCGAAACTCGTCGCTGGTTGTTATATGACACAGAGCTATCAAAGCTGACTTTCTGTTGCTTTATAAAAAGATTCCGGCGTCACATTCCAATGCTCCTTGATTGACTGAAAAATTACGAGACAAAAAGACAGCGATAGCGCAGAGTTTATTACAATACCATATTCACAAGTTTCTTCATTAACCTGACAATAAAAAAAAAGATTTCTCTAAAACAACTTCGTTGCGTCTTGCTAAACAGGAAGAGTTTGAACTGAAGCGAGAACCACTGAAAAAAATATGCACTCAACACTCTATTTTGCTACATGTAGCTGTTACAGCTTTTAGAAATAAAAAAAAAATAAACTACTGGTCAGAATACACAAATGCTGTAATTGTACATCTTTTATTGGCAAACTTCAGGCAGTTCCAGATCGATTCGTTAAAAAAAAAAGGTTTTTGGAGTAGTGAGCTTTAAAGTTAATTCCGGCGCCAAATATTTGCTGGCATCAAGAATTATTAGACTGTTTAGATTGAAAACAATGCTGACTAAAAACTGAATGGAATGGAATGCCCTTGCTCCTATATTGGAAAACCTTTAGTTTTGTGTTGTCTTTTGTTTTTTTTGAAAGAGGTTTTATCAGTTTTTGGTTGAAACAAAATCGTATTAACCACAAGATCACGAACACGTTGTGCTTTGAATTCTTCTACCAGAATGTTCATTGTGTAATACTTGTAGTTTAGAGAACCTTAACCCAACCTTCCAGTCTTGAGTGCACTGACATTTGGTTGGGCTGCTGTGCTGAAGCGTATGGTTTTGTTTCATAATTAAGTAAAAGCTGCTTTTAAAGTAAATGGGACGACCAATAGGGAGTGAAAAATTCATTTTGGTTTAAGATCATTTTCTTAACCAGTAATCTGTAACTATTAGGTATGGTGACGCAGGCACTTTGTGCTGGCATGGAGAGACAAGAAAGTGTTACTGAACTCAAGCAAAGTGTAATTTCGGCGAAAACAACAAGCGAAGTATAATGTGGATTATATTTAGGACTTTACTGATCGAGAAGAAAAACTTCGCGTGGCGCAGTTTAGCAAATTAATGAACCTTTACGAAAATAAAGTTGATTTAGATGAATCTAAGTTGTATTTTATAGAAAAAAACATTACACCGGGAAACCAGCTTCAACTAATTAAGGAGCCGAGTGAAAAGATCGAGTAGGTGTGTGCTTTTTTTAATCAAAATAATTTAATCAATTTATATTTATGTGGTCAGTTTAACATCCCGTGGGGGGGGGGGGGTTACCTTCCTTTAATATGAAGCTATATAGGTATGTGCGGTGCCAAGGTGTATGGTTTTGAGAGCCGTTTTTTGGTCTGAAAACGGGTATAGATTTTGACCATTTTGGTCTGAAATAGGGTACCGTATATGTTTTGCCTACTGGTCTGGAATAGGGTATAGATTTTTGTCCATTTTTGACTTTAAAATGGAGAAATTTTCCCCGAAATTTTTAGGGTGAGGTCTGAAATAGGGTAGGAAAAAAATCACATATGTCTGGTCTGAAGTAGAGTAAGGGTGTTTCAAGAAGCGTGCCGCAACACCTCCACCCAAATCTTTGGGGGAGTACCTCCCCCCCCCCCCGGCGGTGTTTTACAGGTACGCCACTAAAATCAAGATGTGAAAAAAAAAAAAAAAAAAACGCTGCGTAAAAGCTCGGATATGTAAAGAATCTGCAATCTGTAGCAGCGGGTTCGGAACGCCGAATGTTCAGTTTCTATATTTCTGGCCAGGTACACATAAAATATGTACTGATTGTTTCAACTGTATCAGTAGAAAACGTTTACTATTCAGAGCTAGACACTGAAAAAAGATCAGTTCTGACACTAAGTAAGCCTTCGGGCTTAATAGCATTCATATGAATTTTGTATATATTGGACTGTAATAAACTACTAGCGTATCACTTAAAATTGGACTATACAAAGACTTTATTTGCTGTTTGGAATGTGCCTTGCTAATAATTGAAAGGGTCGTTTTATTTATCACTGACACAGTTGCTTTTATCAAGAAATCGTATTAACACAACTGAAGCGAGCCTCTTCCGCGGGGTTCAGAATACTAATTGTAGGATAGATAGAACCATAACCCAACCTTTTAGTTTTGTTGCATCATCGTTGGGTTTGGCAAGGTTATATTAGTACTGTAAACAGATTGGTTTATTTACAAAACAACGCTGTTTTTAATAAAAAATGGAGGAATATTAAAGAGAAAATGAAAAAAAAAAACAAAAAAAAAATGACAAAGCCATCTGGTTTAAAATTCTTTCGTCCTAAACTCAAGTGTGCTGAAGGTACCGTCCTCTCTCCAGTCTTTGTACTGAGTAAACAGAAGTGTTAACTCAAGCGATGACAAGTTTTTTATTTTTAAAAAACGAAATACGCAACATGAGAAAACTTTAGTAACAGTTAAAGAAAGATATCAGAAACAAACTATTGGATCCAGAAGCGAATGAGCAAAGATTTTTATTTATGATCATAAATCGAGAAAACTAACAGATTATAGGGCGCTGTACCATTGAATGGTCGTTGTAATTGGGGGGATAATGGATTTATTTTTATTTCTTGTTTTTTTATCTTTTTTATCTATTTCTCTTTTTGTTATGAACGATATTGGTCTGTTTTGAAAACATTTTTTATGTCTTTAATCAACCGCAAAATCACGAAACACTCAGATCAACAAATGCTTTGGAATTCTTCTACAGAAAGAAAATTGATTCATTGTATGATCGAATTTGCTTGGCATGTGGGACTACTGTGACTTTGTGCACGGGCTGATTTGTAGAATTGCATTTGTCACCACGTCATTTGTGAGGTCCTGATCCACGTTGATAGCCATACACAGGAAGATAAATTGCCTGATTCTCGTCCAATTTGATTGAACGTGCCATCGCTAGTTTTCTTTTATTAAAGAGCGCTCTCAACTCTTCACTGCTATTTCTAATTATCGAAGCTGCTCGCTTTCTAAGGTTCGTCCAGCGAAGGATTGAGGAATAAACAACAAGGTTAGTAGTATCTCTCGACCAAAAAAACTTTGAAATGATGCGACAGAAAAGGATATGTTTTGGTTTCTTGGTAGCAGTTAACTCCAGAATTGTGGGTGGAAGACAACCAGTTTCTCCTTCCTTGACGTTTATTTTTTCTCGCGCGCGTGCCCCTCCAGTATCTTACGAAAAAAAAATAATATTTAAATAAACGTCTGTGAACAGGCTAGTCTGAAATTAGGGTACCTTAATGTTTTTTGCCTACTGGTCTGAAATAGGGGTATAGATTTTTGGCCATTTTGAATTTAAAATG